>OZ025295.1:249422781-250022781 GCA_964019185.1 Maratus speculifer | reverse complement strand
TTTCTAAGTGCATAAATATCACTTCTGACAACTCTTTATCTCGCGCTCCGACAAACTTTGTCTCACCGCTGTGTCAGAGAAGAATCTGGGAAGAAATTGCTAACGACAAATAGCCCCAGCTACAGTCAGGAAAAATACAATAATTTACAACCGCTAGAGGCGCTGCTAACACAACGTTTCCAATCCCGTTTCTGTATCGTGCGGACATTTGCGCTGCCAGAGGAAAGGTAGAGGCAGATCTCTCCGTACATTTTGTAGTTGTTCCTCTAACAGACGGTACGGTAAAAATCAATGTACCTGGAAAAAAGAAAAATCCTGTCTCAAAATTGCAGATAAGGTTCAATAAAAATGTTATATGTGCGAACAATTACATGAAATTGAAAGAAATGTTATAAAAGCTGCTCAAAAACATATTTTAAGTGTTTTGTGGTGATTTGAAAAGTTTATTTTGTATTAAAATATTGATCAGAAATATTAATATTAATACTAATATTAAATTAAAGTACTAATCGAGATATTTTTAAATGAAAGATGAAAAATGGTAGTTTATTCAGTTCATAGAAAGTATGTGTTATCGACAAAGATTAGGATTGTGAGTAGTCTGATAAATTATATTTTCAAAAAGTTTTGAGTGCGACTGGATTCTGAGGAATTTAGTAACACCTTTATATTCTACATATTTCATTGTTGATTTGTTGTTGGTCCTCCATATCATCAGACAATACAAAAAAAAATGAATGCATTTATAATTATTTTCGCAGTCTTGACCATGTCTTTTGCTTTAAATACACCGAAAGGTAAGTAGATTTTTTTTTAATTTAAGTTATGTGCGCTTTAATATGTTTGATGTGTTTTTTATAAGAATAAAATAAATATACATGACAAGCAAATGGTATCAATATTTATTCTACATAAGAGTTTTGGTAGAAAATTAAAAAGAAAAAAAAACTAATTGAATAATATTTGAAAAAAAGTATAACATGACATCAGAAAAGATAGAAAATTCGAAAACAATTTATATAAGAATTGCAATTTTATATTTCATAGAAATATTAACGTAATGATATTTTCTTCAAATTTAATTTCAAACTTCCTGTATTTTAAATATCTTTAACACAATTAAAATATGCATACATAAGGTACATAAATAGACTTAATTTAAAATTAAAAATTTTTAATAATAAAAATTTTTGTATTTTTAAATTAGTAATTTGGGTAATTTTAATTATAATTCTACTATGAAAAAGGCAAACTCTTGCACATTACTGAAAATTGATATTATAATTTAAACGAAATTATCATTAATATTTAAATTATATTATTTTTCAATGTCTAAAAGCAAATAAAAAAAATAATTGCTTATTTCAATATTGTTTCCAAAAGATAATGATCAAAATATGAAGTAGAATGCTTTGTTTATTATTTTTTCAATTTAATAATTCAACACATACATCTATTTTTATTTATATTTGTATTAAAAATATGGCAGATGATTATTATTTTTTAATTTTTCAAAAAAATATTATGATTTGAATAATATTTTTTAAAATATTATATCTATATCATATAGTTTCCGGAAATATATACAACAATAATATGTATAAAAAAAATTGCTCTTTTGTTTTTCTAAATTGTTTATATTCTTTAATGCATCATTTTCAATAAATTTAAATTTGTAAAAAAACAAAAAAAAAATGGTTGAATAAAATCGAATGAACGCAAAATATATGTAGATACGTATTTTCAAATAATATGACATTGTAAGGAAGGCTTTGTTAGCCTCTTGCAATAGCGCACATAAAAGTTGCCTTTAATATTTCTTATTATACATTTTGTCGTTTATAAAGTTTAATGTATATTAACCCTTTATCTACCAACGGTACTTATAACTATCATAAATATAGCTTTAAATTCTTTTAATTTAAGCTAAAATTCTTTCACTGCGTCATTTAGTTGTGATACTGTTTAGAATGAGTTGCAGATACATTACTTTATTTTGTTCCAAAAGTATTATTGGTTACACAAAACAAAAATATTTTTAAAAGGATGATTCTTTTTGCCTTTTTGGCGCTCAGGGAAGGAGATGGGGATTTTTTAATTTGGAAATATTTCTACATTTATACTGTAAAAGTATCATATTTGTACATATTATAATTCTACAAAATACTAAGAAAACAATTTAAAGTAAAAGATTTGAGTGGGGTTATAAATATTGCACAAAATCCTTGTAAACTTAAATTCAATTAATCCTTCTGAATTCTCCAATCCTTCTAAAATCCTTCAAAAATTTATTAAATGATTGTGTGAAGGTTGCAGAGGCTGCATTTATTTTAGAGTTTATGAACTTTACGGATTGTAGCGCTGATTCTATATTTTAAACAAATTTATTTTTGTACTTGCATTAATTCTCTCTCTATATATACATATATATAAACTGAATTTTCATAACAAAAAAATGGAACATATATTACAAATATTATGCTATTCATAGTATTTCATTGAAGTTCGCTAATATGAATCTGTTTTTCTTAATTTTTAAAATCAATATATGTTACGTCCTGATATTACAGAAAATTAATAATAAAGTTATATACTATTAATAATATTTAAATTGAAGATAAAAAAAATCGTTTCTTGTAAATTTTTCCTTAAAATGCTTGTGGATAGATTTTATAACAAAAAAAATCTCAATGTAATCTGTATTACGCGCATATAACAGTGTATTTTAATACAGCAATGAGCAAAAATTTGCAACAGCCAAAATAAAAAAAAATATAAAATCTAATTTGAAATAATTTGATTTTACATTTAATGGGTTAATTTAAAAGTTTTTAAAATATATTGTTGTGAAAAAAATTAAATTTCTAATTTTAAAATTTTATAAACACAAGTGTATCATTTTTTAATTATTTAAAATAACGAAAATTCCTTAAAAAAATATAGCGATTGTTTGAAACAGAAATATTATGATGACATAAAATATACTAAAAAGTAAAAAAATAACTATGTTTTAAATCATCTTGTATTTTATATCTATATTTTTATTTCATCCTACACTGAAAAAAAAAATTTTGGGTGTGTCATGTAATGAATTTTAGATTGCAAATCTTTATAAAGCTTTCTGTGTGTATCCATATCTTTTTTTCTCAATGGGACACATATTTGTGTATTTGAAATTTCTGATTTCAAATAAGATAAAAGAATTTCGTAATATATTAAAATTGATTCTCAATATTAATTTCTATTTAATTTTACATTATGGTTATATTTCAACAGTATTTATTGCAAATCTTATTACACTGATTTTCTTATGGAATCCAAGCAAATTTGTGTGCTATACATCACTATTTGTCGATGTATACTACTAAGTGTGGGTTTATAATACTTTGAATTACATCTTAAACAGAGTAATGCTTATAAATTAAATTTCGATGCGAGTATTTCATACTTAAACTTTCAAAATTATAATAAAACTATGGAATGAATAACGCAACCAAAGATGTATGTTGGACATTCATTAAAGTGTCACCAATTATGACCTTTCGACAGTTTGTGAGTGCAATATTATTTTCTCATTATTTTGCTTCGCGATTTGGGATGCCAGGTTTGTCTGTGGAAAAAAAAAACAGAAGATTTTGATTGACACTGGATAGTTTTGTTCTTATCACACTATTGTCCTTTTTTATAACATACAAATCTATGTTCAACAAGCCAGTTTTGTTTTCAGTAACGAATGTCTTAAAAGAGGTTTGTATTTAATCAATTTAAGGGTATTTTAAAAGTGCACTTTTATTAAAATCTTCGATTAACACACTTTAACTTATCTTGCACTGATATATTTCACTATGAATAAAAATTTAATTGAATTTTAAAAATAAAATATAATCAAAACATCCTAGTATTCAATGATGATCATGAAAATTTTCGTAATGGACACTTTGCAAAAATAATTGTTTGTAAAAGCATAGAAGGTGGTAATAAATCAAATAAAATATTAAAACTCAAAATACACACATACTCGTTAATTTTTTTTTTTATAAAATAGACAAGTTATAGCTAAGCCAAGTTTGGATAATGTAATGCTACCAAATAATATGCAATATGGCAACCTTATTGGCAATTCATGCTATACTACTAATAAAAAAACAGCATATATGTTTAGCTATCAACAAAATTATATTATAATCAAGAATAAAAATATAATATATCGTCTTCCGAATCTGCCATCATTCCTTTATCTTCAGAAATTCCATAACCAATTTTGAAGATTTAATGATGCATTTATAAAACAAAAGAGTTTCAATAACTTTTAATAATTTTCGAAAACATTTCTGTTTTTTTTTTTTTTTTTTTTTTTTTTTTTTTTGTATCAAATGTCAAAGTAACTTTTTATAATGATCTATACTACCAAGTAAATATTATGATGTTCAGATATCACGTATAACAAACATAGGAAATTAACATAAATAATATTAAAATTAAAAATATTATTGCCTTACTGTGCCTACTTAAAAACAGTTATGGAGCAAAAAATGTTTTCGTGAGAATTGATAGCGTCGATAAAACCGATATTGCATCTAAAAAGAATTGATTAATGCATTGTAAAATCTTCTCAGAAAGAATTCTCAAAATTACGTCAATTAAAAAAAGTAAATTTTATTAGTGATTCTTTGTATATCGAAAATATATTCGTTTTGAAGACTTTTATAATAAAGAAATACTTTTCTGAAACTTGGATGGCCCAGAAAAGGTTATTGCTTATTTTTGTTCAAAATCATTGTAATTTTTCATACAATAATTTACAATTTTTCGTTTTTAAACTGCAGACATCACTAAAAATGTAATACGCATCTCTAAAGTATAATAGTTATTCACAAACTGCTGGAGCATAAACGAAACTCCTCGTGTACGTATTCTGTATCAAGAATAACTTTGGGAAACTTTGTTAATCAAGAAATTGTCAGTTAGAATAATGTGGAATGAAAACTGTCTACTACCTAAACCAAGAAACAATTTCTTTTGGTTCTTTGACGATACAAACCATAAAAATCTTATGTAGCAAAGGAAAGCTTCAAAAATACTGCAAAACTGGAAAATAATGAGAAAGAAAATGTTTTTTTTGTTATTTATTTATTTATTCATTTTTTTTTTTTTCTAAACAAAGCAAAGAAAAGTGAGCGATTACTGTAATTAAGATTGAAAAATGTAAGTACGATGGTATCTTTGTATATGTTGTTCGGCCCCATTAATTAATTTATTTTTTTTATTAAAATTATTACATAAACATAAAAAATGATTGTTTTAACTTTACTTTGGTATCTTGTTTCATTTATGTTAAAATAATCATGTAAAATTTAACTAAAAATAGTATACATTTTAATCACTGAAGAGATTATTTAATCCAATCAAGCGCTCGATTAGTTCAAATAAAAACAGCTTCCTCATATATTATACATGGAAGACTTCTTATATAATATATATATATATATACACTAAACAGATGAAAATTTGACTATATTAAATATTTTGAAATTCAATATTAGATATGAAAACAAATAAAGTTAAATATTAATGTAGGTATTTGTTACTACAAACAGTACTTTATAAAACAGTAAAACTACTATTTCACTTGCTCTTAAAATTTCAACCAAGTATGGTTGTGCAAACGTTTACAACTATTATGTCTAATTTAAATATTAAAGTAGGTATTTGTTACTAAAAACAGTACTTCATATAAGCATAAAACTACTGTTTCCGTTGCTCTTAAAATTTCAACGAAGTGTGTTTGTGCAAACGTTTATAACTATTATGTCTTTCAAATAATGCCAGCGTAATGAAGCGAAATTATTAATATTTGAGATTATTTTAGTTTAACAATTATCGTGGCTCATTTAATTATTTATTTTATCATTTATTTAAATTATGATTTTTTTCGGACTAAATTTCATCAAAAACGATTCTCCTTTTTTATGTCGCCACTGTTTAACTAAATTTTACGTATTTTAATAGGCAATCATTTCTGCAAAAAAATTAAGATTACCATTAACTTCAAAATTGATCAAAAAAAATTTTTTTTTAGTTTATTAAATGAAAATACGGATTTACTTGCGAATACTTTGACACCTTTTTTTCACCCATACGACAATTGTATTGCGTAATAATAGGTAATTCAAATTTTGTTGATACACGCAGAGTTCCCCAAATAAATAAAAATTTCAAAAGTATTTTTTTCTATTTTCATATTTTCCTCATTTTCAAGTTTTCAAAATGTTAAGGCTTCTTCTGCATTTGAGGTAGAAATTTAAAATGTGTGCAACTTCAACGCCTCAATTAAGAATTAGTATAAGTGCACAATGCCTTCCTATCTATTTTCTATTTCTGATGGGCATATCGCTAATTATTCTGGAGACACCAAAAACTGTTAATGGAGTCGTGGGAACTACTAAAATAATTGCAATTACTTATTAACTTTGCAAGAAATTAAAATATTTAAAGTATTGTTTAGAAATGGAGTCATATCACTGATATTATTATAAGTGTTTTCCTCCGTAAAAATCAAAACATATATAATCTTTGAAAATAATAATGCCTAATATACATGTATACTAGATCAGATTCAGGAAGCATTTAAAATTGATTAGTAGGGAAGAGGGGGGCACCTTTGAACATTTTTTTTCAGAAAATCAATATATTTCTTACTTGAATTATATTTATTGAGTTTAAAATGTTTTATAACAAAAGCAACTCATTTCTTCATCATATGAAGCATAAACTAAACATTTTCCAAAGAAATGAAATAAGTTGTGAGGATTAAAAAATTTGAAAGATTTTTGTTCAAACATTCCTCATGTAGGGTACCTTTAAACAAGGAAGGGGCACCTTTGAACAAATTAATAAAACATATTAAGAGTTTTTATAATAAATTGCATACGTTACAGAAATATAAAGTAAAATGGATAAAATTAAACTACATTTTGTGGAAAATACATTTTTTTTTTATTATTTAACCAAACTTAAATCCACCAAAGATGATGTCAAAGCTCATTGTTGATAAAACACGTGCCCCTCCAGTTGTGTTCGGTTATAAAAGCTTTTTAGCTTACAGGCTATCAAAGCTTGGGAGTTTATGTGCCCGTCCGTTCTTTATGTGCGTATGTGCATAACGCGATAATTCATGATAAAAATATCTGATTCACTTGAAATTTTGGAAATCTGTTTATTTTGGTAAGACACTTACCTGATTAGTTTTTGCAGTTTCTTCGATATGTATAAGAGGAGGAACGGAGGCACCTCCCCTTAGTTTATATAAATGTGTTTTTAATGCAGAATTATTAGTTTTCGTTCATAATTTAGGTATAGGATCTTTCTAATAAGGCACCTCCGTGATTAGTATTAGATGCTCATTGGATAATTATAAAGAGGGGAAACAAGGGGCTAATGCCCCTCCCCTTAATTGATATAGGCGGATTTTTCATGCACATTTATTAGTTTTTTATATGATAAAGCAGATCCGTGATTAGTTTAAGGGGTTCTATGATTAAGTATTGAACGGGGAAATGGAGGGAACCTCTTTCCTTCTCCCTTAATTTGTTTTCGAACGGAATTAACCCTTGAAAAAATAAGGCTGTCATGTACAATTAGTATGTGTAGGCGGTGAGCTCAATGCCATTAGTTTAACTGGGCAATATTCTTTTTATTTATTATATCCTTGAAATACACCAATGTGATATCTTATGCTTCTGGAAAATTAAAATTTTTCATTCGCTATTTTTTAAGAGACCTGATATAAAATTCCGTTTTATCCGTAACGGAAACCAGAAATAATATTTGGAAACCGGTTAAATCATGAATCATTATGTTGTATCCAGGATTTGCAATTATCCAATAAATGTATTTAGATTTGAAACTTTCCATCACTGATACATACAGAGGTTGGAACCTATGTGTGCAGTAAGGGGAATTGTTAGTAGTATAAATCCATGATCTTTGACATTCTTAATTAATCTCTTTTCAGATTTAAAAAAAAAAGAAATAATAATACTTAGGTATATTAACAACTATTTGCTTCATAGTTTTAAGTGTTCTCTTTAAATCATTTAAATTATTATTTATCACCAGTTTTTTTGGTGTTTATTCGCTGTTCAGTTGTGAATTGTGCCCAAACTTTTTTGTTCAATGGTGCCCCATCACATGGAGTTCAACATTATAACGGTTTACTCAATTCGACTGAAGAATTTTAATAAAACAAAGCTTATAAACTAAAACTAGCATATTTGTTTAAGCATTGAACATTAAATTAAAATTTTAGGGATAGAAGTTTGTAAATAAAAATCTTACAATTTTATTTTCATAAGTTTAGATTCACGAGGGAGAAAAATACATATCTTGTTTAGGCAGTACTGTTCATACAAACTGGTACAGCTTTGTATAATTATTCCCTTGCAGCAGCAGTAATGTATTACCATGTGCATTTTTTAAAAATAATTTATTTGAAGAAAAATATTTAGAGTGTTCAAAGGTG
The DNA here is from genome assembly GCA_964019185.1 of Maratus speculifer. Lineage (NCBI taxonomy): Eukaryota > Metazoa > Arthropoda > Arachnida > Araneae > Salticidae > Maratus > Maratus speculifer. The sequence continues at coordinate 250,014,260 of OZ025295.1, read as the reverse complement.
TCCCCAGTTAAAAGGCGCCCCCCTCAACCCTACACAAATTAATCAAAATATAAAAAAAAGGCATTTCACATTTTTGCAGACAAAGAATTAAGCAATTTTTATTTGTAAGTACAGTTTTTAAAAACAGCTTAGTATCTGAGTGGTCCCTATTATTCAACTAAGACTTTTTCTTCTTAAAAAGTACGTAATTAATAGTTTAAAATAAATTGACAAAAAGGTATATATATAAGATCTAAAAGTCGGGAAGCATTTAAAGCATAATAGTTTATAAATTAACGAAACTATAAAAAACGAACGCTTATATGTATGAGAAACAAATGTTTGCATGTATATACGATTTCTGAAAAATAATATTAGCTCAGTGGTCAACTACTACTCTACATGTCCAGAATTCATTTTTTTTAAAGTTCCTATATTTCACTATCCAATTACTAGTAAGTTCAACTTTTTAAATAAAACTCACAATAGATTTTCCTTTTTATTCGCAATAATAATCAAAATGAAATTGAAAAAAAAATTGTTCAAATAAGCGATTCAATGCTATATCGGTAAATCAAATAAAGGGATTTCATTACATTTTCCGTCTTTATTTACTTTTTCCGCCCCTCTTCTGAAGGAAGGATTTTTCTATATATAATAAAGAAGAGATATGGGTAGCCAAGTACTTATTTTCAATAATTAGAACTGAAATTTAATTATGTGTATTATAGAAATCAATACTCCTTATATAAAAAAAACGAAAAGCTGTTGAAAAACACGAAAAGTTCTTGAAGTAGATGTAATCAGTACAAAAATGAATGATTTGTGAAAAAAAAGTGATAAAAATAATATTAAAAGTGCGCATTTATGATTGAAAGAAGACGTGCAAATTAGTAATAAATATCTTGAGTTTTCAATTATTTCAGAATTGTTAGTATTCTGAGTTTTTCTGAGTCATTTTTGGGGGTTGGTTAATATAACACGGGTTTCCAATGCAAGGTTACCAGGTTGCAGAACATAAATTGATATATTTTTTAAAAGTCCTATCAAATATTTTAAATTTTGTATGCATCTTTTAGAGGGATGACAACACAAAAAAATATTTGTGTAAGAAAAATATTAATAATGTACCTAAATGAAATTTTGAATATTACTAAATGCAGTACTTGCATTAACGATATATGTACAGGAATTACCTATAAATTTTTTATTTGTAAGTGCAATTTAGGAAAAATCTTATTAACTCCGCGGTCACCTGGTTTTGCTAAGGCTCCACATGCCCAGAATAGACTATAGATTGGAATACGTAGCAGTATATCATATCTAAAAAGAAATTTCTTTTGTTGTTAAATACATTTTTTAGTGCAAAAAACTTTATACACATTAAGTTTTGCTTTTTACAGTTCCTATATGTCGCTATCCAATTAATAGTAGGCTCAACTTATTAAATAAAAATTATAATAGAATTTCATTTTTTATTCGCAATAACAATTAGGATGAAATTGAAATTAAAATTAAAATATGTATTTTCTTGTCCATGTGCAAATAATCGACACACTGCATTATCGCTAAATCAAATAAAAGGATTTCATTCCATTTTCCGTCTTTATTTATTTTCTCCGCCCTTCTTCTGAAGGAACGATTTTTCTATGGATAATAAAGAATAGATATGGGCGGCCAAGTACTTATTTGAAGTAATTAGAATTGAAATTGAATTATGTGTATTTTATTATAGAAATCGATACTCCTTATATAAAAACGGCGAAAAGTTGTCGAAGTAGATGTATTCAGTACAAAAGTGAATGATAGGTGCAGGATAAAGAGAATTCCTAGAAAATGATGAAGTAAAAAAAAAAAAAAAAACCCTTAAAAGCACACACTTATAATTGAAAGACGTGCAAATTAGCAATGCATTTTCTGAGTTTTCAATGGGTGCATTTTTTCTTCAGATATTTTCTTTGACTTAAAATAAAATTGGGTTCCAATGAGTGTTTTTTAGATTGCAAAATATAAATTGATACATTTTTTGAAAATTTTTTAATTCTTTTAGCTATTTTAAATTCTGTATGTGGATTACAACACATACATTTTTGTGTTCTTAAAGAGACGCGCAAATAAGCAATGATTACCCTAAGTTCTCAATGAGGAAATTTTTTTCTTCAGGTATTTTCTTTGTTTTAATTTTACATTGAGTTCCAATGGGAGTGTTCTGGGTTGCAGAACATAAACTGATACAATGAATTAAAAATCTTATTAGATATTTAAATTCCGTATGTACTTTAAATAATGATTAAAACAGTTACATTTTTCTAGGAAAAATTGCAATAATGTATATGGATAAAGTTTTGAAATTAACTAAAAGCAATAATTTTCATTCTAAAATTTGGATACCAAATGTTAAAAGCAGCCTTTTTGTCATTAATTTTATTTTTTCTAAAAGGGATTTCTACAGATATTTCTGAATTTCAGGCAAACCTACAAGCAAAAATCCATCTGTAAGGACAATTTTTGAAAAATCATATTAGCTTAGTTCATAATTCAATTTTGAACTGGGATATGTAATAGTACATAACTTCCAAAAATGATTTTTTAGTTGTTAAATGCAGTTTCTAACATAAAAAACTTTATACCATTTTTTTTTTTTTTTTTTTTACAGTTCCTATATTTCTCTCTCCAATTACTAGTAAGCTTAACTTATTGAATAAAATTTACAATACATTTTCATTTCTATTCGCAATATTAATTTAAATAAAATTGAAATTTAAAAAAAAACATTTTTTGTTCAAATGAGCGACTTAATTCTATATCGGTAGACAAATAAAATGATTTCATTTCATTCCGTCTTTATTTACTTTATCCGCCTCTCTTCTGAAGGAATGATTTTTCAATAGAAAATAAAGAATAAATATGGGTGGCCAAGTACTTCTTTTCAATAATTGGAACTAAAATTTAATTATGTATAATAGAAAAATCGATACTTCTTATAAAAAAAGACCAAAAGTTTTTGAAGTAGATGTATTTAATTGAAAAATGCATGATACATTCAGAATAAAGAGAACTTCTAGAAAGTTACGCAGTTTAAAAAAAACGCATACCCATGAATGGAAAGAGAATCGTGAATAAGCAATGAATGTTCTATCTCCTGAATCAGTCAATTTTTCCTTCTTATATTTTCTTTGGCTTAATATAACATGGAGTTACAATGCGAGGTTTCTAGTTTGCAGAAAATATATTGATACATTTAAAAAAATCTCATTGGATATTTTAAATTCCGTATGTAATTTTACTTTTTAATATTTTCCAACTTTAAAATTCAAAACTTATGTCTTGTTATTGCAAATGCATCTAAAAGAACTTACTATAATTCCTGTTAAAGCATGTATTGATGAGATCTCTTATGAGTTTCAGAGCCAAAACTAGGAAATTGAATTTATATTTCTCTGTATTATTAACAGTTGAATAATACTGTAAAAGCTAATCATTGTTAATATATCTAACCATATGCAGTAGAATCTTCCCAAAGGAATTGCACTCATACTCTAAGGCGAAAGCTGGGTTCCCGGGGTGGTCATCCCTCTCATCCCCTGTACGTTTAGTAGGGATAACAACGCAAAAGTACATTTTTGTATGGAAAATAGCATTTATGTATATAAATAAAATTCGGAATTTACTAAAAGCAATACTTTCATTATAGCTGTGTATCAGCACTCAATAGCAGCTGTGTTTAATTCCCTCTGCCAGAAAGTCGCCTTGTACGAGGCACTAAAAACATTCTTTAAACTAATTTAAATGATTCTAAAATAAATAAAATTACTTCTATACATTTTTAATAAATGCGTGCATATCATATGTATCAATATTATGGCTGATATATCTTTGGAGATGTTTTGTAGTACTGTTAAGGGCACAGTGGACTCTCAAAACTATTTTTTTTTTAAATTTTCAATGAATTTTAAAATTTTCTTGGAAATAGTCATAGTATATGTATCTCTTATTTCACAACTTAAAAAAATATATATTCAATAGTTTTTGAGATACAGATTTTTCTTTTATTAAATTAACGAAAAATGACAATATTTCAAAATGCTCCATGCGAAATTCTTTATGCCCAATTTTTCTGATTTTTTTTTTTTAAATGCTCTTTTTGTATGTGTTAACAAACGTTACTAAGCATTTTTAGCATATTACTTGTAAAACATTTAAAAAAATGGTTTTAACTTAATTCTTTTGTATTTTTCGTTAAAAAATCATTAAAAATTCCATATAACTGAAATTTTAAAAATTTAAATACGTCTAAAAAAGTTTATTTTTAGTAACATTTGTTAACACATACATAGAGAGCATTTTAAACAAAAAATCGGAAAAATTGGGAATAAAGAATTTCGCATGGAACATTTTGAAATTATGAAAACGACGAAAATATTCATTCTGAGAAAAACAGATTTTAGTAACTACAATGGTTGCTTAATATTTTCCTACTGACACAGTTTCAGCTCTGTATGAGGGATATAATATCATTTCTAGCTTATATATAAGTGTTTTATGTTTTTATGGTAAATTCACACAAAATATGTGACTTCGACAGTAATTCATGCAAAGGACGTGAAGTATCTGAATTTTAAAAAATCTTCTCAAAAATAACTTTTTGTATTTTATAATAATTTTTTTTTAATTTTTTCTAGAAATATTCATGGTATAAATACCTCTTATTGTAAAAACTTTTGTTAAATATATTAATATTTTTTTTTTCATTTTATGCTAAAAAGATTGAGGACAAAAAGCAATTCCTTTAAATACATTGTAAACAAACGCTAAAAGAAACAGTCAAAACTTACAGTTAAAGTATAGTTTTGCGATATCACAAAATAAATAAGTATTCAGTGCAAAATAATAACACTTTGTAAGGTAAAATTAAAAACTAGGCTAAATTTTACGGATGCGGAAAGGCTAAAAAGTAAACAAAGGGGGTGGCAGAATCAGCTGGTTGGACAAAAATGCTTGTAACTCCAGTAAAAATAGTCGAAATTAAAAAAATATTTTTGTGTTAAATAGCAGGTGTTCATACAATGTTATTATGCTAAAAATGAAAATTCAACAATTTGATGATTTTTTGCGATTTTGAAAGTCCATTGTACCTTTAACTCTAGAACTGCCATTAGGGGTCATTATGACCCCTCCAAAATTGAAAGTAGCTGATTTGAACCAGAAATTTTTTGATAAGATTTGTTAGAAATGTAAAACACAAAAATAGGCTAATTGAATAAGTTAAATAGTTTTAAATAAAAATTCTGGTGTCAAACAGGTTTTATAAAATTTGATTAAAATAGCCGGCGGTTCTAGTGTTAAACTAGTTTTTGTTGTTTTTCGTAATATTTGTCGCAAGATTGAGGAGGTTAATCTGATAATTTCAGTAATAAAAATGCGTACACTGAAATAAACAAAGATGAAAATGTACAACTTTGTAAAAACTACAGAAACCTGCAAGCTTAATAAAGTTTTATCTCTACGCTTTAAAAAAATAAAAGCTCAAGTGATTGAATTACTCGTGCTCAGATGGTTCTGTACAATAAATATATGATTCATAATTGTATTATTTTAAAAGCCGTTGCAAAAAGAATAATTTGACTCTGTTAAATAAAAAACAATGCAGCGTAAGGTTATGAACAGCTGTATAAACAAGAAAAGTATGATTTAGTATACCGTAAAAGTTGAAGTCTAAATAATATCAAATATTGATTTTCTGTGCAAGGCTTTGTTTTATTTAATTTTGATTTGTTTACCACGAATTAAATTTGTTATTGAGAATAAAAAAGCGTATATTTAGTCTTGATTTTGCATTTCATAAAACTAAATTCAGCGAAGTGATAAATTTCTCTTTCACAGCGTAGCTGAATCAAAACCTTTCTTCTAAGTTTAAACTAGGCATTGAACAACACCACTTTGATACACGCCTGAATTTTTTCCAGAGAGATTTTTTATTAAATTTTAAAGCCACTAAAGGCGGTATTGTAAAATCCACTCAAAGCAACAATCTAGCTATGAATCCCAAAGTATTTATATGATTATCGCTGATTAAATTAAACTGTTTTTAACAATTTGACGTTTATTGCTTTTATTTTACTATTAGGCATTGTATTACACAAATATATCATTAAAAGTTGTTGTGTAGCCATTAAAAGCAAATGGCATATGCATTACGCCACCACTGTCATTATATATGTCCAAATCACCCGGTCTCTAAGGGTTAATATATCGGCTAATTATCGACGACTTTTTTCAAAAATCATTATCAGCAATGCTTTTATACTTCAATTATGCTCTTCAGCAATATTGCTGAATTCTCGCAAATCGAAATTTGTATGTAACAGAAGAACGCACCTTTCGCAAAAACTATGTGCATTGGATAATCGCTATAGTTTTTCTGTAACATTTTAAATTATTACCTTACAATCTCTAATTCTTTCATAATGTAAATTCAAAACATTCAAAAACAAAGAGATTGCGCATATTTTCGCACCATATTTTTCACGATATCTCTAATAATATAAAACTTTAATGAAATGTAATATTTTTCAGTTCAGCATTATGAAAACCTTTACTGGATACCCCACACAATTACAAAAAAGAGATTTTATTTTTTCAAGTAACATAATCATCCTTCTACTTTTCCTAACTATATTTCTGAATGTTATCAAAAATTCATACAAGTCTACGTTTGGTGCTATTTTTTTCATAAATGATTCCTATGATTTGTTTTAAAAAACAAATTGAATTGACAAACAAAAAACAAATTTAAAAAACAAATTCAATTGACATTGAATCAAAAAATTGCCTCCATCCCCCCCCCCCCCCCCACGTGAGGGATTTTGGGAAATTTAAAAATAGTTGAAAAGTTCAAATATTGCGAAAGTTTTATGCTAAAAAATTTATAAAAAAGTTTTTATCATTTTTTTTTCTTTGCTTAAAACTCTGGATTATTTTGTAAGACAGGTGACAAAGCGGATATGGAAGGATATGGGTATTAACTATTCCGCGTGAAGATATAACCTAATAGCGTGAAAGGGAACGTACGACATGTATAATATAAGCCAAAAATGAATAAATTGTTGCAAGAAAATGTTTTACGTGTGTGTTCATAGTGTCAGGCTTCTTTAACATTTTGAACTTTAAAAAAAAAATCGATTTGACAAAGCTTCTGACATGAGGGTAAAGAATGAATGCAATCAATGATAAAAATACGTAAGCATTAAGTATCAAATTCTAAAATACAGGACACAGCCGAAGTCTTGCAGGCGTATGTTATAGTTAATGTAGAAAAGGTAAATCTCCGAGAATTAAGATAACATAATACTAAATAAAATCGAGAATAAAAATTACTTTTCATTGCAATACTTATCAAACATATTCTTGATATTAAACCTTTTACTGTCAATTTCGTGTATGTACGTTTACAAAGCTCCAGGTTTATTTAAACCAATATTTAACCCTTTCAGGAGCAAAAGAATTCTGTTCGTAAAATGATGAAATAATAGACTGACACCAGAATATTCAAACGAATATCTTAGAAAATAAAATTCCGGTATTTTGAACTTTCATTAGAAAAGTAACATTTTATTATAATATTACTGCTGTCATTTGTCAATTTTGGCATCAAAATTAGGTGGCTAGACCCTCTAGCCACCGCCCTTGAAAGGGTTAAAATATTTAATAGATATTTAATAAATTGATCAATGGTTTATACTTTCAAGGATTACATTCATATTTGTAACTATTTTTTATGTTATGTTAAAAGTGTGTTTCTTAGCATTTAGAACAACATACCATTAAAAATAATAAATGTCATTTTCCCTTTTTGAAAGACTATCAGAGGGTACTATAGAAACGAAAATTGCACCATTACAAACGCAATCATAGGGAAAGTTAATTACATATAAAGGCTGATGTATTATAATATGTTGAATGCAACAACCCTTCTGCTAGATAATTACAGTTCTAAATCCAAAAGTTTAGAAATTTTATATATGAATTTACAAACTAAAAAATACACCTTTATGAGTCTACAAACTAAAGAATACATCTTCTAATATAACATTTAACTTTAGGAATAGTGTTGAAAGCAAAAGTATGATGTTTTATTTAATTACAATGCTTTAGGAGTGAACTGTACTTCGCTTTATCGTTGCTTTATCAAATTAAACTGTAACAGAAACAGCGCATTAAAAATATTTTAGAATTTTCAATAACGTTTATAAAGAAAATATAATTCTGACTAACTTTATATTATATTTTTGCAGTTGTTGTCTCAATAACTGACTCAAGAATTTCATTATTCTAAAAATATTCTCACTGTAAAAAAGTTAAATGTTTTTAGATCTAAAACAATATTATTTAACCATAAAAGTATAGTTCTTATAACTTTTCGAGGAAAAAGTAATCAACATTTAAAAAAGCATTATCTTAAAAAAAATGGATTTTTGAGTTTCAATGAAATAATTAAAAACAGAATGTCTCTTTTTCAGATAACCTAAAAAGTTAATCAAAAGTAACAATAACTTGTAAAACAGTAATGTGTTACAAGCTGCACTCTTATTGCTCCTTGAAAAAATGTGCTATTTCATTTGATTATACTTTTAACATTCGGCATAAACATGTATCATTTTATGGTCGAACTGCATTTCAGAATGTGTTTTGTTATTCTTTAGCCAAAAATATTAGATTATTGCATACATTGTTTGAACATTAAAACTTTATATGCATTATTAAAATAATGCTCATTTACTTTGGACGTAATACAACTTCTGTTTTTCATTTTCCTTACACACGTCTGTGTATTAAATAAACACATCTTTATTGCCGAAATATCAGTAAAGGATTACTTTGGAGACACGAGATTTTTTTCCCCGTCTATCTGTCTCTTCCGCGATAACTGCCGTATAAAGTATCCGATTTCCTCGAAATTAAGTAAGCACGTTTGTAAAGCATGGTATAGTACAGTATAGCTGTATAGTTTTCTGTTATGTTTGGTTTTTATTCCATTTAACTATATGTACTATACGATATCATATTAATTTTGCGCATTGTTTATCTATATTTATCTATCTACTAATCTATAGAAAAATAAATTTTGTTCGGACATTGGTTTTTCTGTTGTTGATGTATTTTATTTAATAAAATATTTCTGCTTTAAACAAATACTTTTTCAGTACATATTAGCAAATCAGATATTTTAATTATTATTTATTATTGATTTAAAAAATTTGTATAATTTTCTAGTTTAAGTATAATGTTGGTTACATTTCTTACGAATGCATGCGTACTATGATTGTGGGAAATATAAAATCGATTTCTCGGGTGAATGGCCAATTCAATATGCAGCTACATCAAATGAATTTATTAGTTCAACAGATAAAAAAAATCTTTGAAATAGTTATTTACTTTTTGTTTTACAAAAACACAGAATGTACTCTTACTTTTACTGCAAATAGTTTGCTATTTTTTGTGGTTATACTTTTAACCTTCGGCTTAAACATTTATCATTTTATGTTCGCATTGCTTTTCAGAATGCTTTTATTGTATACATTGTTTGAACATCACAACTTTATATTATTAAAATAATGTTCATTTACTTTGGGCGTAATCCAACTTAAGTTTTTCTTTATTGTTTCACTCGTTTGTGTATTAATAAACGCAACTTTATTTTTTTTCTCTTTTCTGTTTGATTTATTCTAAGAATAAAAATAGTCTTCGTTGCATTGATTAATCATTTTTTCGAATTTTTTGCTATTTCGGAAATATGTCAATTTCGGAAAAAGATTTAAAGTCCAATTTTTCCTACTTTTTTATCATTAGAAATGCTCCGTTATTTTTTTTTAAATCTGTATGTGATAATTTATTTAATGCGTTCGGTCAGCAGCTTTTTTTTTTTTTTTTTTTTTTTTTTTTTTTTTTTTTTTTTTTTTTTTTTTTTTAACCAACCCAGTACTCATTTGCGTTATAGTAAGATTATGATTTATATAATTAGTACGTAATCTGCTCGGCGTTGCTCGGGAATATAGACGTTTTCAAACGAATTGCGAATATTTAAAACTGTCATTCATACTAAATAGAAAAAAAAAGAATTAAATTTTATCTAAAAAATAGTTCAAATGTTATCTGAGTGAACAAAGGTAAGTATTGCTGTTATGAAAAGGAACTGTTTTGGAAGGATAAAGAAGTATAGTCATTGATTTTAGCTGTTTTGAACCAAAAAAATAATGCCATAATTTTTTTTTTTACTTCATTTTTTTAATGAGACCTACTCTATGCAAAATCTTCTGATCACGTGCGAGACGTGCGTTGCACATCTGAACAAACCCTAGGAAGACATAGAGGAGTTATTACCTAATTTACTACTCTTTTTAGATGATGTCATGGATGGATTTGATGATGGATTAAATCGATCAGGAAAAAAAAAATCCTCAAAAATTAACAGATGCATGTGCAATTTTTTGCTAACATTCAACCGTGAAATGCAGACGTTAAATACGATTGGCTTACTGTTTCGTTGCCGTGAATTAGTGGCGAGCTCCAAATAGCGTCTAACCGGGCTTCTTCATATCCGTGGATTGGTAGAAATTTATAAATATCTCCTTTTACAGTAAGTTTTGATTTAAAAAAAATTAAATTGAAATTTAAAAATCCGGCTGCGAAGTACGCTTTACGGTGTTAGCATCCACACATAATAAAAATTTCAGAGACCTGGTAGTTATAATTTTGGCGTTATCCACGGTCAGGCAGGCAGACAGACATTTCTTATTATACATTTTCAGACAGATAGATAGATAGATAATAACTTTATTCATTTATTTTCAGCTTTGAAATTAATTAATATTTTTAATGAATTCTGGAATATTTTAACCACAGTAGAACCAACTTGTATGGTAACTAATTTGTAAAACCAACAAATTGAAAAACATTGAAGACGAGGAATCGAACCCGGAACCCTTTGAATATTTTGGTTTTGAATATGTTATGTGATACATGCAATAACCTTTGGATTATCGATCACCGGCTTAGATTTTTTCACTCCGTTACCTCAACGCTGAGTTAGCATTGTGATTAATCACTTATTAAAAAGTATTCAAGAAATCGATTTCTGTTATCATGCAGATGTGTTAATCTGGTATATTTATAGTTTAAGCAGATGCATCTGAAAATAAATAAGCAAAATAATTATATATATTTAACATTAGCATGTATTAATTTCTCCTCATATATAACTATTCTTTTGCGTATTTATTCTTTCATCTATCACATAATATATTTAAAATGACAAAAAATTCCCAAAGACAAAACAATATGTCCTCGAGTAATCAAACGTTTTTTTAAAGAAATAAAAGAGGGATATGAAATTGTGTTTTCTTATTAGATAAATTAAAAATTATGATGAGACTTCAATAATGGGAACACACTAGCAAGCTAATTATTAAATCAATAATAACTTTATTCTAATACATTTCCTTTGTTTATTTTAATTTTCCTTTTTTGTATGTTTGATCTGTAATGATGTAATAACAACGTATAATAGATTTACGAAATTTTCGCAATTTGTAAAATCCCTCTTTAACAGCAGTTTGCAAAAGAAAAAAGAAAAGAAAAGAAAATAGGCTATTTAGACAACTATTTTTCCCACTTCCATAGAATTAGTTTTGTTTCATTATTAAAAAAAAATACATATGTAATTTTTTATTTAAAATATTCTGTCAGCAGCTTTTATTGTCAACAGAGCATGCAATTGTATAATAGCAAGAACTTGATTTCTGCTATGTATTTTAGTCCCTTATTTGCTTAAACGGTCAAATTCAAACCCACACAAAAATACATTAGCAAAGTGAACATATTTGTTTACATATTTAACATTCGTATGTGCAATTTTATCCTTATATAAAACTCCTCTTTTATACAGGGTGTGTCATAAATATCGAAACAATAGGCTATCTCCTTAAATATTGCCCCTAGACCTATATTTCCAATTGCAAAGTTTCATAAAAAAGGTGATTTTTTTTTATGAGATAAGTTGCAACTCCACGGGGGGTCTATTTTAAAAATTACGAAAATTAAATTTTTATACGGGCCCCCAAAGGAAAAATCTTCCAATTAGAAAAATTTTCCTTATCCATTCCTGAATTGAACAAAAAAAATTCCATCTCAATATCTTCAAAACTGAGAGAGTTATGGAAATTTTAATAAATCGTGAGATTTCAAGGGATCAGACACCAATTGAAATCCGTGTAATTGAAGAAACAATGTTGCTGTAATGTGCCAAGGAAACATTTATTTTTTTATTTATTTATAGAGTAAGAATTTTGAATGTTTTTTGATGGTTAACCATATAATTTTTAAGCATTATAACATCATAAATTTTCTTAATATTTAAAAAAAAAATTAGAGTAAATCAAAATTGTTATAACTCAAAATTTTATTTGTCGCGTTAATTTTTTTTTCTTTTTATTAAATTAAAATGTCTAATTTTGAATTTTGATTCAGTATTTTAATTAATATTTATTTATTTTTTTAAATAAAAGTATTAAAAATAACAATCTAAGAAACATGCAATTTTAGGTAGCTTTCATTACAAAAAGTAAAAAGCTACCTATTGCAGCCGTCCGGAGGAAAGCACTTCCGGAAAATTTTGGTATATTTTCACCGATCATGACCCCCAGACCCCAAAACCACCCTCCGTTCAAATGTTGACATATATATATATATATATATATATATAACCATATATATATATATATATATATATATATATATATATATATATATATATATATATATCTGATTTTTGTCATGCGATAACTAACGTATTTATGAACCGATTTGAATGAACTTGGTATGTACATAGTACATACAAATGTCTCGACCGAGTTCGTTGGTCAGCATCATCCGCCGTTTTGTTTCAAAATGGCGGCCATTTTAAAATTTTTAAAAAATTTAAAATTTAAAATTAAATGCGAAAAAATTAAAAGTTGAAAAATATTTTTCTTTTACGTATTAGAACTTAAAACAAAGATTCCAGAACACTTTTTATTTTGTCTATATCTTAAAAAATGATTGAGTTATAGCACTTTGAATTTTTCTTATGGCTGACATTTTGAAATGATCTGATTTTTGTCACGTGATAACACGGGTATTTATGAACCGATTTCAATGAAACTTGGTATGTACATAGTACATACAAATGTCTCGACCGAGTTCGTTGGCCAGCATCATCCGCCATTTTGTTTCAAAATGGTGGCCATTTTAAAATTTTTAAAAATTTAAAAATTTTAAATTAAATGCGAAAAAATCAAAATTTGAAAAACATTTTTCTTTTACGTGTTTGAACTTAAAACAAAGATTCCAGAACACTTTTTATTTTGTCTATATTTAAAAAAATGATTGAGTTATAGCACTTTGAATTTTTCTTATGGCTGACATTTTGAAACGATCTGATTTTTGTCACGTGATAACACGCGTATTTATGAACCGATTTCAATGAAACTTGGTATGTACATAGTACATACAAATGTCTCGACCGAGTTCGTTGGCCAGCATCATCCGCCATTTTGTTTCAAAATGGTGGCCATTTTAAAATTTTTTAAAAATTTTAAATTTAAAATTAAATTCGAAAAAATCAAAAATTGAAAAATATTTTTCTTTTACGCGTTAGAACTTAAAACAACGATTCCAGAACACTTTTTATTTTGTCTATATCTTACAAAATGATTGAGTTATAGCACTTTGAATTTTTCTTATGTCTGACATTTTGAAACGATCTGATTTTTGTCATGTGATAACTCGCGTATTTATGAACCGATTTCAATGAAACTTGTTATGTACATAGTACATACAAATGTCTCGACCGAGTTCGTCGGCCAGCATCATCCACCATTTTGTTTCAAAATGGTGGCCATTTTAAATTTTTTAAAAATTTAAAATTAAATGCGAAAAAATTAAAAGTTGAAAAATATTTTTCTTTTACGTGTTAGAACTTAAAACAACGATTCCAGAACACTTTTTATTTTGTCTATACCTTAAAAAATGATTGAGTTATAGCACTTTGAATTTTGCTTATGGCTGACATTTTGAAACGGTCTGATCTGAACGATCCACAATGTTGCTTTAAAATGGCATACACTTTATGATATCGTGGAATTTGGTGACTCTCTAAATCGCTTAAAATAAAACCAGGTTGAATAAAAGATGACTAATTTCTAAAAATTTCTATTAATATTCAGTCTTGACAAAAACTAGTATTCAATCTTATAAAATCACTAATTTTATAAGATTTTTTCCACTAATTTCAGCTTAGTATTTTTGAACAATGTAACTTACCTTAAAATAAATAAATAAATATATAAGTATATGAAAGCTACCTCTTCCTCCCGACATTGCCGGAAGGACTTTTTTGTATACAAATCATATTTTAAAAGTAAATTTTCCGAGGTGAAAATCCGTTCGGCGCGTAAGGCATTTTTTATGGGGAGGAAGGATGTCAAAAAACCATTGAACTCGCCGGATTGTTACCATAACCGACGGTTATTGACTTATGTTAGTTTAAAAAGGAGAAGTACTGAAATAAAAATATTTGATGCAGAAAAGTGCATTTAGTTTTAAACAAAAATGGACTTTTAATGTTTAAATGCTTTTTAAAAGTTTCTAGGTGATTAACTCAGTCCTATAGAGTTTCGATTTCAGATTTTGTTTAATTTTTTGCCATTCTCACTTTCTTTAATTACGGTTTAAGTGTGTCAGTTGAATTAAATCAAATTAAAATTGATTAGTTTTTTATCACGTCGATTTCAATTATTTTCACTTTTTGGCCCTGTGAATTTCGCATTTTTCGGGTTAAAATTTCTATTGCACGATGTGTGAGTTTCTCCTCACTTAAAACCTTTCTTTTGTATGTTTCATTTTTCATCTTTTACGATATAAATTCTAAAAGGTAAAATTTACCAAAGACAGACAATATGTGCTCCAAATGTCAAACATTGTAAAAAGGAATAAAAATGTAATGCTAACTGGGTTTTTTCAGCGAATAAATAAAAAATTTAAAAGGCGACCGTCAGCTGCAGGAAGACACTAGCATGCTAATATAATATTTGTGGAAGCGTCCTTTTAATATATTTCTTATGCCTACTTTAATTTGTCTTATCTGTTAGGCCAATGTCTGATAGAAAAAATTCTACAATTTATTGATTTTTGCATTTTTTGATTTTCATTCAATTACTCAAATAAATTAATTTACAAAAACGTTTTAAATTACTATTTTTTCTATTTCTCCTCTATTAGTTTGGTCCCATTATTAAAAAAAATGTATGGATTTTATTTAAAATATTCTGTTAGCAGCTTTTTTTGCCAACCCAACACGCAATTGCGCTAGCAACATGGAATTGATTTCTTATATGCATATTAAACCCGCACTTGCTTACACAGCATTGTTATAGTTTGGTGAAATGTACAGAAAAAAATAAATTTGCAAAATGAAAACATTTTCTTTTTAATCATTCAATATTCGCATGTGTGAATTTCTCCTCACTTAAAAATTTCCTTTTGTATGTTTCATTTTTCATCCATCACAGTATAAATTTTAATAGTCCAAGAGCCGACTGCCCAAAACCCTAGGTCATCGAGCACAAGAAAAGTTTCTTTATATTATGGAAGAGTAGTAATAGGAAAATCTAATGATCCATGTCTGCCGGAAGCGAAGTGGTGCATAAGGTAAAAGTTAATATCCCTATAGGTTGACTCGTAGGCTTAGCATTGTGTTTTCTGCACCCAATTTTACGTGTAATTTATACTTTTGATTGTACGGCAAATACAATGCAAATCCTTCGAGTCAACTACTAGTGGTATCAATTTTTGACTTATGCACCACTTCGCTTCCGGCTGACATGGATCATCCGATTGCTCTATTACTACTCTTACATAAATGAAGTTTTTTTTTTTCTTGTACGATGACTTAGAATTTTGTGCGGTCGGCTCTTTAACTTTAAGAGGCAAAATTTACTAAAGACAGACAGTATGTGCCCCCGATGTCAAACATTGTCCAAAAGAATAAAATAGTGATATGAAATGCGTTTTCTCAACGCATACATAAGAATTTTTAAAGCGACTTGTGCAAGACACGAGCATGGGGATTTTAAACCTATTGGAGCGACCTTTTAATGTATTCCTTATGCCTTCCTTTTTATTATCCTATCTGCGAGGTCGATATCTAACGAAGAAAATATATTCATTTCACTGAATTTCGAATTTACGATTGTTATTCGATTCCTTCAATAAATCAATTTCCAAAAAGATATTTAAAGTACTATTTTTCAACCTCTCTTTTAATCTCAATGTTAAAAAGAAACAAACAAACAAACAAACAAAATACATGTAATATTTTATTTAAAGTTTATTGTCAGCAGCACGCAAATGCGAAAAATGGATGTAAAAAACAAAAAATTGACTTCTATTAGGTATTTCAAACCCTCATGAATTTATATGGTATTAGTTTAGTTTATTCAAACGCATAGAAAAATATATTAGCAAAATCATTTTTTTTTTATTTATTTATTTAACATTCGATTGTGTAAATTGCTCCTCATATAAAACACTTTTTTGTGTGCATTATTATCATGATAAAAATTCAAAATGTTAAAAGTTCACAAAGACGGACAATATGTGCTCCAGATGTCAAACAATGTTCAAAGGAATAAAAAAATAATATGATTTGTGTTTTCTCAACGCATAATTTATAAAGCGACTTGACCTACGGCAAGACACTAACATGCTAATGTTAAACCTATACGAGCGAACTTTTAAGATATTTCTGATGCCTACTTTATTTTATCTGATCTGTTAGGTCGATATCTTTAAAAATAACTACATTTGATTGATTTTTGAAATTTTCGAATTTCATACAATTCTTTAAATAAAACAATTTATATAAAAGTTTTAATCTACTATATTATTTACTTATCTCATATTAGTTTGGTTAGATTATAAAAAAAATGTATGTAATGTTTTATTTAAAATATTTTGTCACGAGCTTTTCTTACCAATCCAGCGCCCACCTTTGGTTACACACCTTCATTATAGTTTATTCAAGCACACAGAAAAATAAATTTGCAAAATAAACACATTTGTTTATTAATTAAACATTATAAAACCATTATTATGTATGCTTCATTTTAAATCTCTCACAATATATGTATATTCAAAATGATAAAATTTATCAAAGACAACCAATATGTTAACCAGATGTCAAGAATTGTTTAAAGAAATAAAACAATGATATGAATTGTGTGATTAAGCATTGTATGATTAACATGAACAGTGAGTTTAAATAAGAATTTAAATAGTGACTTCTGCTACGGCAAGCATCTAGCATGCTAATGTTAATATATGGGAACGCCCTTTATAATATTTCACATGATTCCTTTATTTTACCTTATTTGTTAGGTCCATGTCTAACAATATAAATAACTATATTTCAGTGATTTTTGAAATTATCGAATTTCATTCAATTCCTTAAATTAATAAATTTATAAAAGAAAAAGATTTAAATTATTGTTTTTCCTACATTTCTCACATTAGTTTTATCCTCTAACTAAAAATATGCATTTGACGTTTTATTTAAAGTATTTTGGTCATCAGTTTCCTTTCCAACCATGCAGGCATTTTTATAATATTTTTTTTTATTTCTGTTAAGCATTTTAAACTCTCTTTTGCTTACATGGCATTATTATATTTCTGCAAAGAGATATAAAAATACATTAACAAAATGAATATTTTTTTATTCATTTAACATTCGAATATATGAATTTCTCCTCGTATGAAACCATTTTTTTATTTGTTAAATTTTTAATTAACACAATGTGTATTAAAAATGGTAAAATGTATAGAAGACAGACAACATGTTCTCCAGATGTCAAACATTGTTCAAAGGAATAAAAATGTATGAATTGTGTTTCTCAACGTATAAATAAGCATTTAAAAAGCGATTTCAACACCGACAAGGTACTAGCGTGCTAATGTTGATGCTAAGGGAGCGATCCTTTAATATATCTGTTATGTCTATTTTGTTTTACCTTTTGTTGTTAGGTCGATACAACAACAACAAAACAGTAATTTCATTTTAATGATTTTAAATTTTTTTCAAATTTTATTCAATTCGTCAAATAAATCAATTTACAAAAAGAGATTTAAACTACTATTTTTCCTACTTTTCTCGCATTAGTTTTATCCCATTATAAAAAAAAGTGTGTAATGTTTTATTTAAATTATTCTGTCAGCAGTTTTTTTGTCGGCCTAGCACGCAATTGCGTAATAACAAAAAAATGATTTCTGCTTTGTATTTTAAACCCGCATTTGCTTACACACCATCATTACAATTTATTTAAACGTATAGAAAAATTGTATTAAGAAGATGAACACACTTTTTTTCACTTAACATCCGCATGAGTGAATTTCTCCTCACATAAAATAATTTTTGTACGTTTTATTATAACAATGAAAATGGAAAGATTTTTCATAAAATAGCAAAAAAAAAAAAAAAAAAAAAAAAAAAAAAAACTTTAAAATAGTAAAATTTATCAAGGACAAACAATATGTCTGTGTTCCAGTTATGAAACATTGATTAAAAGAGTAAAAAATTTTATGAACTGTGTGAATGAAATGACATGAATTTCCCAACGGATAAATTAGACTTTAAAAAGAGACATCCGCTACGGCTAAACACTAGTATGCCAATATTAAACCTGTAAAGCGACTTTTTAATATCTTTCTTATGCCTATTTTTATTTTATTTTATCTGTTAGGTCGATGTCTAACAATAAAAATAAGTACAATTCACTGATTTTCGTGCTTTTTAAAGAAATCAATTTACAAAAGTAGATTTAAGCTACTATTTTTTTGTACTTTTCTCACATTAATTTGGATCCATTATTAAAAAAAAAATTAAAACATTCTGTCAGCAATTTTTCTAATCAACTGAGCACGCATGTACATAATAAAAATATATTGATTTCTGTTAAGTATTTTAAACTCTTGGTTGCTTACACGGCATTATTATATTTTGTGCAAACAGATATGAAAATACATTAGCAAAATTAATATATTTTTTAATTCATTTAGCGAAAACTCATGTGTGAGTTTCTCCTCATATAAAAACATTTCACTTGTATTTTTTGTTTTTTATCTATCACAAAATATATTCAAAATGGTAAAAAATTACCAAAGAAAAAATAAAAAAAATTAAACTACCAAATGAAAAATTTTAAAAGGTAACTTGAGGTACAGGAAGACATTAGGAAGCTAATATTAATTCTAAGGAGGTTGTTTTATAAAAATATAGCTATTAGCATATTGTTATTTTTATATTTTTGCTTTTGTTTTCGGTTTTGATAGCTGAGTGCAGTCTCTACATAAATATTCTTTAATTATTAATTTTTGGTGATTTTTTTTTTCCGGGTGTGTATATTTCAAAAGACGTTCTCTGAAAATAGATTCAAAGCCAAGTCGTTCTACTGAAACAGACATTATTAGAGACCGTACTTGCGGCTAGTCAATACAAAATAATAAAAGTATCTAAAAATACCAACGACATGCTTTTAAAGAGCTGTCCAATGTTTTTAAAGTAGAAATAAATGAAGTAACTACTGAATTATATGATTTTTATGATAGATTTAAAATGTGAGCATTTCAACTTTAAAGAATATTTTCTTTTACTTTTTCTAAATTAAACTTATTATTACATAGAAAGTATCACAAGAATTTACTTCATTCGAATTTGCATCAAAAGCATTGTTTTTTTTTTCTTTTTCAAATCTATATCACGCAATATCATATTTAAATTTAAAGTTTGATTAATGTATCATATCAGGCACAGCGAAAGATTCATAATAAATTTTGAGCTAATGATAATAATAAGTACAATTATTAACATTTACAAACATATTTATGTGTAATTATTTTACGTAAATATTTACCTAAAAATATTGTTCTAAACATGTGCATTATTTTTTTTCTAGATTATTTTAACGATGTTTATGTCACAAAGAAACAATTTCAATCTTGACACACTTGTAAAAATTGATCATTAATTAGATTTTTTCGATTTTAAATCTTTAAAAATTTGGGAGAAATTATATCATGTGAACACATAAAAAATAATTACAAATACCTGTTTGCAGCTAATGATAATAATAAGTACAATTATTAACATTTACAATCATATTTTTGTGTAATTTTATTTACGTAATTATTTACCTAAAAATATTGTTCTAAACATGTGCATTATTTTTTTCTAGATTATTTTAATGCTGGTTATGTCACAAAGAAACTATTTCAATCTTGACACATTTGTCGAAATTGATCATTCATCAGATTTATTCGATTTTAAATCTTTAAAAATTTGGGAGAAATTGTATCATGTGAACACATAAAAAATAATTACAAATACCTATTTCATTTTATGTCTAGTATTAATAACGATTTTTTGAATTTTCAACACTGTACGATCAAAAAATATATGACGTTACCCATAAGAAGGAATGAAATTTCAAATGTATGTTTTAGGCTGCACAGTAAAATTAGATGTAAGAATATATATGTATATAAATAAATATATATATATACATAATTTTATTTCAATTTTTACTGCAAAAAGTACTGGCAACATTGTTGTCAGCAGTTTTTGCCGTAAATTTAACTTTATATATATATATATATATATATATATATATATATATATACAACGTATGGTTAGCACAGTCTGCACGTGAATTTGGTATCATCCGCCGTAAATGATCTTTTTCCAGTATTGCATTGTTATATTATTCTACATAGTTATTCATCAGCGCTTATGAAGCATTTAGATAACCCACCAATTTTCAAACGGAAGAATTACGACAGAATAACGAATAATATTTATTTTGTTAAATTGTTTGATTTGAATTAAGTCGTTTTTACCTCGTATTAGTAAAATAAAGCAAAAACTTAAGATAAAATTCAGTGTCAGTTACTATAAAAGAAATAACACCGAAGGATTAACATAAGTAAAAACGTTTTTGAAATATTTGCTCGCACTGAAATGTTAGCATGTAAAGAAGAAAATTTCAGAATGGCACATCTAACTACACTGTTATAAAATAATCTGTGAATTCATGGCAAAATTACTGGCAGCAATGTTGCCTTACTTCTTCCATTCCATTAGTAGATTTTTCATTTCGGAAATAAAAGATGCAAAAAAGTCATTTGAAGAATTGGTAACTTTATATTAAAAAGTTGGTATTATAAAGTTGTTATAAAATTGGTAAAAAATATCTTTAATCTCGACAACAAGAAAGAAAAAAGAAACAAAACTATTGTAATTTAGCAGCACGATACTAGTTTCAAGAAAGGGCCAGTATTCTTTGAGTTATTTCTTTAAATTTTGCATCATCATGTCAGTTTTGTAAACATTCAAAATAAATTTGTGGCAGGTAATTGATTATCTCCGTTGTTTCCTTCCATCTTCATCCTTTTTATTACTTTAAGGAAATATGATAAATATTTACGAATTTTAATGGAAAATGCCCTTTTTTCGCGATGAGGAACTATTTCTATGAAATTCAGGAGAAATATATCCGTGAATTTCAGATTTTTTTACGTTCTTCTATATTTAGAAGAAAATATTGGATACGTGAACATTTTCGAAATATAATTTTCAACGAATTTACACGTTTTAGGGATCAGAAAACCCGAAAAACATGTTTTTTACAAAATGTCTGTCTGTAAAACTTTTAGTCTGCCAGTCTGTCCATATGTGACAAACATTTGTGGCCGCTCTATCGCAAGAGCCAATGCACGGAATTTCACAAATCTTTGATTCTGTTGGACTTTGATACAATCGAGATCTGTTTAGATTTTGGTGTATATCGGTCAACAGGTGGCACTGCAATGCTGCATTATTCAGAATTTCCAAAATAGCCATATCTTAAGAACTAAAGCAAGAAATTTTCATAAAACTTTAGATTTGGTAAGTACCAGATATACCGTGATTACATTTTGGTGCAAATCGCTCAACAGTTGTCGCTGTCATGGATTATTATTCATGATATCCATAATAGCTCTATCTCAAGAACTAATAAACGAAATTTTCTAAGACTTTTGTTTTTGTTAGTCCGTGATATAGATTATTCTTGTATAGATTTGGCTGAAAAAACTCCCTACAGATGGTGCTGCTATGCTGCTATTTTAGGATTCCGTGATAAATGTATTTCAAGAACTAAAGTATGGATTTTCACCAAACTGAAGATTCAGTTAATACCAGATAAAAGAAATTAACCTGCTTAGTTTTTGTTGTATATCACTCAATTTGTGGCGCTGAAATGTAGCTTTCTTTTTAATTTTGCAATAGCTCCACTTTAAAAACTAATGCAGGGATTTTCATCAAACTTAAGATTCAGTTATATGTCAACATAAGTTGTTGCTAATTAGATTTTGATATGCTATATTTTTCATGAAATATTACCTTCCATAAGATAGAAGAGAGTTTTGGGATTGCCACATGTGACTATTTTTGAAACGGTGCAGTTTTTTAGATATAATTCATAATTTTTCACTTTGTTTCATATTCATATTTCACCTTTGTTTTACAAAATAATAAATATATTGTACAGTATAACCTATCTAAATCTATCACGTTCCGTTCGAATAAAAATTTGTTCCTCCTGGAGGTGATCTTTTAAAGGAGGTCATGTTTAAATCTAGATTTTAATTGTTGTAAAATTTATTTTTAACATCAGAAAAAAATATAAAAATTCAAGAATCAAAACGAAACTTAATTACATACGTTGATTTTTGCAGAATTATTAAAATAACAATACATTGTATAATAAACATAACAACATAATAATAACATAATATAATAACATAATAACACGCTTGCATTGACTTAACGGTTTTCTATTATAACACTCATTTTCAACTCCTTTCGAAGTTCGCTAAATAATTATGATTTTTTGGATGGGAAAAAATAATGCCGATTTCTTTATTTTATCTGTTTATTTAAGAGTTTCCTGACAAAATAGAACAAAGGAAAATTATTGCTCACTATTAATTTGTTATTATTGTTAAACTAATTCCTTAAAAATGACAAAGTAATTTAAACACGTAAAAGTTACCGGAATAATCATAAAAAGAAATATCTAAAAATAGTTTGAATGTTTCATAAATAATGAGCTCCCTGGAATTTTTTTCTAATAAAATCTTCTTTCAGCGACCAGGAAAACACGGAATTTGTGTCATTTGCGTAGAAGAAATCGTTCGCTCATAAAAGGAGTTATACTAGGATGATCTCTGAATGTAGGTAAAGTTACTAAGAAACGTAGGAAGATAATTTTCGTTCTATGAAAAAAAAATGTTCGTTCGGATAGGTAGTCGTTAAAAACTATTGCTAGCAGCAATGTTTCCAGCAGTTTTTGCCACACAAATTGCAGTATATTAGATGTAATAAAAATGTACAACTAATTTTACTGCAATTTTTACTGCAAAAGCTGCTAGCAACATTGCTGCCAGCAGTTTTTTTCGTCTATTTCTAAAATATATATATTATTTAACTCCAAGGTATTTATATGCTCCCAGCAGTCTATTTCTAATATATATATATATATATATATGTATATATATATATTATTTTTAGTAGTGTAAAATAACCTTGATCAAGCTTTAACGGTGAATCGACACGCATTTGCCTAATAATAAGAAATGATATATGTCGTGTGCTACATATCCCTAACTTAAATTTACTTCATAGATTTTTTTTTGTTCGAGCTTATTGAAAAAAATTAGTTCTAAAAATATTGTAGTTTTTTCTATTATGTAATTTTTATGTATGAATTTATGTTAACAGAAAAGACCTTGTACTTTTTACATTCATTTTGAGCTACGTCAAATTTAATATCGCGGCAAAATATGTTCATAGAGGTATGCACGCAACATATGTGTTTTTTGTAAGCATATTTTGTCCAACATGGTTTTAAATAAGAAAATATTGACTTGAATTATGTTGTCTGTAAATAAAATGTAAATATTATCTCAATAGTTACAAACATATATGTTGGTAACGAATTGCTTTTTGTTTGCATATCTTGAAATAACGGAAATACGATAATATTCTTAATGAGATTTAAATTATAAATTGAAGACTAAGTTATATCACAATTAACCCTTTATGTACCGAATCATTAACTTGCATCCTTTTTAATAGTTACTTTCGTTATGATTTGAAGATTTCAAAAGGAATTTATGTGATAACAACTTGATATTTAGATAAAATTTTAAATGAAACTGGTTTAAAAAATTGGTAGTTAATTTTATATTTTATTTTATTTTATTTCATTTTTTTTAATATTTACCAGAATAATTATATTAATTAACATTTTAACAACAATTAATTAGGATGAGCGAAGCGAATCCTCCACGAGTCCACTCAAATTACAATTTGTCGTACGCTTTACAAAAAAACTATTCAATATTTTAACTTCAAATTAAACACAAAAATAAATTATGATCTGTAGTTTTGCAGAATATAATTTTTTTTACAGTAAAACGTTAAAAAAATTATTATTTTAATTAATTTATTTTACATGAATTTCCAATACGGACGCATTTTAGCAAATAAATAAAAAATGAAATGCGTATATTTTCAGAAAAAAAAAAGTTTAAATCATGGAGTAAATAATTATAGATAGAAACATGATTAATTTATTAAATAAAACAATAAAACATGTTTTCATTATCCCGCAAAATCGTTTGCACAGATGACACTTAAACATTTCAAAAGAATTGTATTATGGATTTTTTTTTTTTTTTTTTTTTTTTTTTTTTTTTGTAAACTGGCAACAAAATAATTGTAAACAAATAAAATTAATTCTTAAATTTGTTATATAAATGAAAAATTAAAAGATCTGTGTGAAGTTGTTGGTTCAAGCTCTTTATAAATATTTTTGCGAAGGTCGTATTGTGGCTAAATAATATCGACTCATTAATCAGAAGGATTTTATAGAAAAATAAGACTTTAATAAGTTCGCAAACACAACAATAATTATTCGTGAAAACGTCACTGCGAGAATGAGAGAGCGCTTCGTTAAAAGGTAATTCCATTAATTGAGTTGCCATTCGCAGAAAGTAAAAAGATCTCCCACGCGGAGAGAATTACAGCAATTCTCATACGCTAACATGTATAAAAACGAAGAAATTAAAATAAAATGTTTTACAGTTAAAAATTCATAGTATCAACGAAAACAGATTTCAAATGTTTTTTTTCCAGAAAATAGGATTTTGAAGAAGTAACTTTCTTCAAGCTTTCTTCAAATATATTATTCTAAAATAGCTATCAAAGATTATCGGATGTTGATTACAAAGATTGGAAACATGCATATTTCAAACAATTAAAAAACACCAGTGGCTACTTGAAATTGTAAAAACATCTTTAAAAGAGCTTTTAGTTGAAAATTTAAAAAAAAATTGTAAAAGTTTGCTTCGAAAATATCTTATTATGCCAGTTTTACATCATAAATAAAAAATTAAAATGCGCCAAAACATAAAATAACGTTTTTGTTTACTAAAGATGCTAAAATAATAATAATAATAATAAAAATATTGTTACTTTATAATATCTGTTTTATAAAATAATGCTTCGCGAATCCAAACAAAGCATGGCTTTTGCTAGTATATATATATATATATATATATTGGTATAGAAATGTATAATTGAAACGCATTTTGTAATTGCAATTTTTCCTAAAACATTTCTTAATGAAGAAAGTATAAACACATGTAAATGGTTGAAAAATAACCGAATTAAAAAATTATTTAACTTCGATTTTTTCACCGTTCTTACTGATTGTGATTCCCATAGTATTTGATCGAAAAATACCACATACATTTATTGATAGCGAACAAATAAATAAACAAGGAATAAATTAATTGCGAATTTGGTGGCATTGATAATAATTAAATACAGCTGAATTAATATAAATGTATTTTTTTTTTTTTTTTTTTTTTTTTTTATGATACAAGTTATAGAAACTTTTCCTAAATACGTATCTCTTTTATGTTTCAATCTTGTTCATTAAAACTTTAAAATACGTCATGCTATAAAATTTTTATGTCAGGTACAACACAATTCTTAATTAATTTATAAATTATTAATTATACACATTATGCAATTAATGAACTAATCGTTTATAACCACAATTATTTTTTTAATGGAAATGTAATATTTCTAGTTATCTAATTAAATAATAGTTAATATATATTTTTTTATTTCTTTACATTTATTTTAATTAAAATGTGTAAATATTTTAAATATGTAATATATCGATAGTAGTCATCTATCTGATTACTCAGAAAGGCGTAAAGATGTGCGTGTATGTCACTTACATTGCAAAGGGAATTTAATGCGTATGCTTTATTATTAGATAAAATTCCATGGAAATGATAAAGTAAACTATTGAAATTGCAGCAATCGTATGCGTGTGTACAAATCATCTCAGGAAGTACCGAAGTCTGAGCCATCAATATCTTAAATTAGATGCCCAGCTGTTTTAATATAATAAACTGTAACTATATATTCGAATGTTTCGAAAATTGGAAACGCAGTGAAATATAAATGATGTAATTCATGAAACCCTGTGCGTATTTTTAATATAACACTGCATAGTCTTCAATATTTAAATATTAAAATAAAGATTAAAAAAAGCAATGTTTATTAAATAATATGTTATTTCTCTTTATTGAAAGCAAAATAATAACATAATAACCTGCTCCGTAAAAAAAAAAAAAAATTAATAAATTGCGAATTTGTGACATTGATAATTATATACAGATGAATTAATATAAATGCATTTTTTAATAATGCAAGTCACGAAAATTTGTCTTAAATACATTTTTGTGTTTATATCTTTTTGTGATTCAATCTTGTACACTGAAAATTTAAAATATTGCGTGTTATAAAATTTTCATGTCAGAAACAATTCAATTCTAAATTAATTTATAACGAATATTAATAAAAAAATTACAAAATTAATGTACCAAGTTTTTATAATCATAAATATTTTCAATATAAATGCATTATTTCTATTTCTTTAATTTAATAATAGTTTAGTTATTATTTTTTTTATTTCTTAATATTTGTTTGAATTAAAATGTGTAAATGGTTTAATATCCATCAATTTGATGACTCAGAAAGGCGTAAAGATGTATGCGTATATATACATGACTTATTTTGCAAAGGGAATTTTATTGCGTATACTTTCTTATTAGATGAAATTCCACAGAAATGATAACATAAGCTATTGAAATTGCAGCAATTGTATGCGTGTGTACAAATCATCTCAGAAAATACTGATGTCTGAACTATCAATATCTTAAATTACATGCCCATCTATTTTAATATAATAAACTATAACTAAATATTCTACTATTTCGAAAATTTAAAACGTAGTACGAAATAAATGATGAAATTGTCGAAACAATGTAATTTTTTTAATGTAACATTACACAGTTTTCAGTATTTAAATATGAAAGTAAAGTTTAAAAAAATATATATATTTATGAATAATTTATTATTTATCTTTATTAAAAGCAATAAGAAAAACTGCTCCGTGAAAAAAAAAATCAAACAAATAAATAAAAAAGTAATTAATGAATTGCGAATTTGGTGACATTTTTAATTAAATACAGTTGAATTAGTATAAATGTCATTTTTTTATAATACAAGTCATGAAAATTTGTAATTAAACAAGTTAAACAAGACAAAAAAAATAATGAACCAAGTTATGTTAACCATGATTATTTTTCAATATAAATGTGTTATTTCTATTTCTTTAATTTAATAATAGTTTAGTTAATATTTTTTATTTTTAATATTTGTTTTAATTAAAACGGGTAAATATTTTAAATTTTTAATATAGCTATATTATTCATCAATTTTATGACTCATAAAGGTGTACAGATGTATTCGTATATCACTTACATTACAAAGAAATTCATTGGTAATCTTTTAGATAAATTGCACGGAAATAATAACATAAACTATTAAAATTGCAGCAATCGTATGTCTGTGTAGAAATCATCTTAGGAAATACTGAAATATAAGACATCAATATCTTCCATTAGATGCCCAGCTGTTTTAATATAATAAACTGTAACTATATATTCGAATATTTCGAAAATTTGAAACGCAGTGCGGAATAAATGATGAAGTTTTCAAAACCATGTTTATATTTTTAATCTAACGTTACAGTCTTCAACAGTTAAATATTAAAATATATATAAAAAAAACAATATTCAATAAATAAGTAATTTATCTTTATTGAAAGCGAAGAGAAAATCTGCTCTGTAAAAATCAAATCAAATAAAATTCAAATAAATAAAAAAAAAACATGGAATTAATGAATAGCATATTTGGTGACATTGATGTTTAAATACAGTTGAATTAATAAATTTGTCATTTTTTTATAATTCAAGTTGCGAAAATTTTTCCTAAATACATATATTTTTTTTTTTTTTTTTTTTTTTGTATTTCAATCATGAACATTAAAAATGTAATATACATCAAGCTTCCATGTCAGATATAATTCAAATCTTAATTAATTTATAATAAATATTAATTGAATTTCAATATTACAAAATTAATGAACCGAATTGTTATATCTATAAATATTTTTCAATATAAATGTATTATTTCTATTTCTCTAGTTTAATATTAGTTTAGTTAATATTTTTTATTTGTTAATATTTGTTTTAATTATTTTATAATATTGATAGTATTCATCAATTTAATGTCTCATATATATAAAGAGTATGCGTATAAAGAGTATGCGTAAAGATATATGTATACCACTTACATTGCAAAAGGAATTTTTTACATATCATTTATTATTAAATAAAATTCCTCGTAAATGATAACATAAACTATTGAAATTGCATCAATCGTATGCGTGTGTACAAGTCATCTTAGAATTACTGAAGTTGATATCGTACATTAGATGCCCAGCTGTTGTAATACAATTAACAATATCTAAATATTCGAATATTTTGAGAATTTGAAATACAGTGCGAAATAAATTATGTAATTCTTGAAAACATGTACATATTTTTAATCTAACATTACATAGTCTTCAATAGTAGAATATTAAAATAAAGTTAAAAAAAATTATTACATTATAAAATTCTTCTTCTTTATGGAATGCGTTAAAGAACTTATTTCGTAAATAATATTAATAATAATAATAATGTTACAAAACTAATGAATTAAACTAATGAACATAATTATTTTTCAAAATAAATGCATTATTTCTATTTCTGTAATTTAATAATAATGTAGTTAGTATTTTTTATTTCTTAACATTTGTTTTGATTAAATCGTGTAAATGATTTAAATATTTAATTTTTTGATGTAATTCATCAATTTGATGACTCATGAGTAAAGGCGTAAATATGTATGTATATCACTTACATTGCATTGGTAATTTAATACATATCCTTTATTATTAGGTGAAATTTCACGGAAATGATAACATAAACTATTGAAATTGCAGCAATCGTATGCATGTGTACAAATCATATTAGGAAATATTGAAGGCTGAGCCATCAATATCTTCAATTAAATTCCCAGCTGTTATAATATAATCAACTATAACTAAATATTCGAATGTTTCGAAAATTGGAAGCGCAGTGCAAAATAAATGATGAAATTCATGAAAACATATACGTATTTTTCATTTAACATTACTTAGTATTCAACATTTAAATGTTAAAATAAAGTTTAAAAAACAACAACACTTGTTAAATAATAAAATTTGTCCTCTTTATTGAATGTGTTAAAAAAATCTGTTTTGTTAAAAAATCATACAAATAAATAAACTAAGAATGAACCATTTCCAAATTTGTTGACATTAATGTTTTAAAATAGTTCAATTAGTGTAATTGTAATTTTTTTTATACAATTTGAGTCCGGAAGAACAGTCCAAAATACAGACCTCTTTTGTGTTTCACTCTTTTACGTTAAAAATTTTAAATGCAATACGCTGTAAAATTCTCATCTCAGATAATATTCTTTTTCTATTTACTCTATGACTATTACTATTTAAACAATGTTACAAAATAAATAAACCAAAGTAAATATAATGATTGATGGAAGATTGATGGATTGATACATATTTTTTTCAATATAAGTGCATAATTTCTATTTTTATCACTTTTGAAAAAAAAAGTTGAAAAGTGCATATGCATTCGTTTTGTCTGTCCGTCTGTCCACATTCTATCTCCCATAAATATACTTGGATTTTCATGCAATTGATAAAGCATTTTTAGAGTCACCAAATCATGCTGTGCATATTATGGTTTATCCTCATTTTAATTTTTGTAAAAAGCTCGAAAATCTAACTACATTTAAGTATACATGAATACATGAAACAAGTCATCAAGTAAAATTAAGCAGTTTTTGAGAAATGTACAATATCGTATATTTTAATTTAAAATAGAGATAGAAATGTTTTTTTTTTTTTAATTCAGTAAAAATATACATTATACCTCATAGATAAATCAAATGAAAGTAATTTCATACAAAAGTTAGTTTTTAAGAGTTAATTAACATTTCACATATCTTTATGAACAATATATTTGTTGTGTACACTTTTCCGAGAAACTGTTCAGTATCTCATCTTAAAATTTGTTGCGATGTCAGGAAACATAGCATTTGAGAAGAATTGCAATTTATATTTTGGCCTAAGATAAAGAAAATTAAAAATATTTTACTAAAAACATTGGAAAATACTAACAATTCATAGAACATATTTTTCTTTATAAAAAAAATTAATAATAAAAATGAAATTATTCATACTTATGATGTTTGGTATTTGTAAAGTTAATTGCATAATCTATATAATAAAGGCCAAACGTATCTGTGCGTAACGCATAAGTCATTTTGCGAATGGCAACACTTTTCCATCCAATTTCGGTTTTGCAAATTTTGCTACAGCAAATTTTACGCTTCTAATCATCGCAAATTTTAAATTTTTACACCGTCGTATAGAGAAAGAAATGTACTTTTAAATGCAATTTGTTTGAAAACTGTATCTCAATTTATTTTAGAGACATTAATTTTTTTTATAGTTTTAGTATCAGTTTTGCAATTGTGGCAACAAAATAATTCCATTTTCTCTTAAAATTGAAAAAAAGCATTAAAAGGCGTATAAATGTGTCAAAAATATCGTCTGTTATAAAATACAATGAATTTACGTTTTATTACGTTTTTATTCACCAATTAAATGTTTCTTAGTTTATTGTAAACTTGATTTGCAAATAATACAACACTTTCTCTTCACAAAAATGTATTTTAAAGATTATTTGTATTACTTTCCTCCGCATTTATTTAATTCGTATCGGAAAACCGAAAGATTGTAATATTATTTATTTAAAAAAAGATAAGAAAAGAAAAAGAATAATTTTTGATAAAACATGGAGCTACTGTAAAAAAACAAGTTGAGGCTTTATGAATCATCAGATACCCGATTTATTTCGCCGAGCCTCTTGAATGTTGCTTTTTGTTGCGTTTGTGCATTCTTCCTTTCCGCGTTAATGACGTCATATGTACACTTTTCTAGACTGGATCCGTAAAGATGAAATGCTTTAACGGAGGCAATTACGTCGTTTTATAATAAAAAGAATATTGCCCAGTTAACTGATAGCATTGAGCTCGCAGGCTATGCACACCGATTTTATGTTACAGCCTTATATTATCAAGGAATAATCCCTTCAAAAAATAAATTAAGGGGAGAAAAAGCCATCCCCCCATAAATTTAGTATTTTGTTTATTCTATCTTAAAGTTAGTATTTGTTTGTCAGACTGATCAAAATAGGATGCATTTTTTACTGTAACTCATTTTGTAGATTTATTATAAATCAGTGAAACAATTCGTTCTTTAACATTTTCTTTCGTCGAATTTCGACGGGTTCCACCTCGTTTAGTTAATTATAACAAGTTAATTATACAATTTTGGAAACTTTCAAATCTTTTCATGAAATAGAATTTTAGAAAAGTGTACTAAACCATAGAAGAAAAAAAACACTTTTCGAAAAAGATGGCAAAACAAGAAGAACCGTGACCATATGACTGCGGCGCTACAGACCGAGAGTTCGAGCCCCGGTTCACTCAGCAATTCCTCCCTTCAGGGTCCATAAAATGAGTATCCAGCTTGTTTGGATACTAAGCACCGAAGGTCTTGCGTTAAGCTGACCACCTGGCCGTTACGTATGCTGCAAAACACCTCGAGGTCCAGCGTTTAGTAAACAGGGATTGTCACAGTCGTCGCTCACCCTTAATGGATTATAATGCCACAGACCTTTTTATATATAAATATACAGGGTTGTTATAATTAAAGTTCGCCTATTCAGAAGGCTCTAGAGCCGGTTCTATGGCTCCAAACGAAGCGAAATTTCACTAGTACGTAGCTGAAGAGATGCGCTCTGCGAAAATCAATAAAAAATTAGCCAAAATTTTTGTCACTAGGTGGCGCTGCGCCAATATTTAAGGTGATGTATGCAGATTCATTATATCAATATCAGTCAATCCAGACGAAACACAGAAATTTAAAAGTTTCAACAAGCTTCGACGAACTGCGAATTGTTATAATTAGGTTCACCTAAGTTCACATAATCAGACAGATCTAGAGCCTGACCTATGACTCCAAACAATACAGAAAAATGAATATTATTTCATGCGATGTAATCTGCATCAACAAAAATAAAACATGTCACTCGGCAATGAGGAAATAACGAAGAATAACATTACGCATGCTCAATGAATCCTCCGCCATTTTTAATAATGCATTCCATTTTAAAAATTGTGATTTCTACAACAATGCGTAAATTGTCCTGTTAGAGTGAGCAAATGTGAAGTGTAATACTGTCTTTCAGATCAGAAATTGTCTGTCATCTGTCTTTAGATACAGAATCTTTCAAAAATCCCCAGAAAATAAAGGAATCTGCAAATGTCGGCTGAAATATTGGCCCAGCGCCACCTACTGACAAAAATTTTAAATATTTTTTTTTCAATTTTCTCAGAGCGCATCTCATCAACTACGTACTAGTGAAATTCTGATTCATTTAGAGCATTAGAACCGGCTCTAGAGCCTTCTGAATAGGCGAACTTTAATTATAACAACCCTGTACACACACCTGTAGTGCTTAAAATATATGGTACTTGTCTATTATCCCGTCGACCAATATCGCCAAATTATACAAATCGCCAAACTAATAGCCAAATTATACATATTGACATAACATTTATTTTAAATAACGAAAAATCAAATAATTAGTAGAATATTAATAAAAATATTAATAAAAAGTCGAAATAAAAATAACTTAATGACATTTTAAACACATTAATCATATTAAATGTCATTGAATGTGACATTCACGATCATCCATTATTGACATTTAGTCTTATAGTTTGGCGATAATTTTTTGGTCGACGGGATAACCTAGTAGTACCAAATATATTATTTTGAAACATTACATCTCCACCCCTTTTAGGTTCATAATCATTTAGCACCATAATCTATTAGCTCTATTTTTTAAGTCTATAATTAAAAAGTAAAATTTGAAAAAACTTATATTTCATGTGCCCATAACTCTGAACCATATTTGTGCTTTAACTGTGTGTTTGTTTGTAACTTTTAGTATTACAGAAAATTACATAAAATGCAAATATTTGAAACTTCACTAAAGGTGCTTTCAAATAAAGTCTTGCCATATTATTAGCTGTTGTAGAAATAACTTTCAAAATAATCCCTCCCTCCCTGGGACGCATTCAATATTTCCCTCAACATTTTTTAATGAATGACATATTAGTTCTTCGACAATGACTTCTCAGATAAGGATAATAATGCGTCAGCTTTCATTTTTCTGCGATATATAACTCTTGTAGCTTCGTTTTGCAATA
This sequence comes from Maratus speculifer, assembly GCA_964019185.1. Lineage (NCBI taxonomy): Eukaryota > Metazoa > Arthropoda > Arachnida > Araneae > Salticidae > Maratus > Maratus speculifer. The sequence goes on along the minus strand of OZ025295.1, from coordinate 249,980,275 downwards.
CCCTTTCATGTTTCAGTATTTTAAAGATAAATCTTTAGAAGTCAGATAGATTAGTAACATATAGCTAATGAATTTCTGTAAATTAAAAATATAATTAAATTATTATGTAAACTAATATATAAATTATGTAGAATATATATATGTGTGTGTTTGTGTGTCTATGTGTGTGTATATATAAATACACTATCAGTGCATAAAACATTATTTTTAAACCTTCCAGTGCCATTATCATTTAGATAAATAATCATTCAGCACCATAATCTTTTAGCTCGATATTCAGACCATTAATTAAAAACTAAAGTTTGATGAATTTTACGTTTCATTTGCCCTTAGAACCTGAACCAAGTTTTTATTTTAACTGCGTACATGTTTATAAATTTTTGTATTAAAAGGCATTTCATAAAGGCCAAATTTTTTAAACTTTATTAATTGTGCTTTCAATTAAAGTCTTACTTCATTATTTGTTGTTGAAGAAACAAATTTCAGAATATCTAGAACACATTCCATGATTTCAGCAACATTTATTAATGAATGACACATTAATTCTTCGACTATGACTTGTGAGATAAGGGTAACTATGCGCCAGCTTTCGTTTGTCTGCAATATTTAACTCTTGAAGCTCCATTTTGTAAAACAGTTTTGTGCCTCAGTAGTTGAAAGATAAATCTTTAGAAATGAGATAGATTAATAGCATAGCTAATAGATTTCAATAAATTAGAGATATCATTGAAAAATTATGTAAATTAAAATTATACATTGCTTAAAGAAAACAAATAAATGCAGGTGAGTATGGTGAGTATACATAGCATTTTTGATAAGTCTTCAAGTTAGTATTTTTAAAAAGTTATAAACAATAGAATAATCTTTACTAAAGAGGATTTCAATTACTTGTCTGCTACATTATTGGCTGTTGTAGAAACAACTTTCAAAATAATTGGAATGCATTCAATCTTTTCCGCAACATTTATTAATGAATGACATTTTAGTTCTTCGAAAATTAATGCTGAGATAAGAATATATGTGCATTAGCTTTCAATTTATCTGCAATATTTAACTTATGAAGTTTAATTTTGTGAAATGCTTTCGTGTGTCAGTAGTTTCATAATAAATCTTTAGAAATCAGATAGATTAATAACATAGCTAAGGAATTTCGGTAAATTAAAAATATAATTAAATTATTATTTAAACTAAGATTATATATTGCTTAAAGAAAACAGATAAACGCACGTGATTTAACATATTAGTTTTGATAAGTCTTCAAGTCAGTATTTTAAAAAAAATAACAATATATTGCAATGTGTCTTTATTGTGTTAAAATCAGTTAACTTAGATATTAATAAGAATATTTCTTTTGAAATTGATGCGATGCTTATTTCTGGGATAAATTAGTTTTTAAGAACTAATTAACTTTTTACATAACTTTATTAAGAGTATGTCTGTCCCTCACACTTTTATAAATAAACTTTTGCATATGTAACCTTAAAATTTGTTGAGAATTCAGAAAACATACTGTCCGAGGGAAAAAATGAAGGAATTTATATTTTCATTTAAAAAATAATAAAAATATATCACTTAAAAGCTTTTAAAAAAGCATATTTTTCATTATTTAAATAAAATTATTAAGATCTTAAGAATCTTAATCATCAAGAATCATTGTGATCTTAAAATCTGAACCATACTTGTTTGTATTAACTTCGTGTTTGTTTATAAGTTTTTGTATTGAAGGGCATTACATAGAAAACAAATATTTGAAACTGTACTAAAAATACTTTCAATTAAAGCATTGCTACGTTATATGCTGTTGTAGAAATAACTTTCAGAATAACTAGAACGCATTCAATATTTCCCGCAACATATATTAATGAATGACATATTAGTTCTTCGACAATAACTTCTCAGATAAGGATAACTATGCGTCAGGTTTCACTTGTCTACAAAATTTAACTCTAGAAGCTTCATTTTGTAAAATGCTTTCGTGTCCGGGTAGTTTAAATAAAAATCCTTGGAAATCAAATAGATTAATAACATATCAAAAGAAATTTGTAAATTAAAAATGAAGGGAATTATAATGTAAATTAAAATTATATATTGCTTTATGAAAAGAAAAAAATGCACGTGATTCATTATTTGATAAGTCTCCAAATCAGTATTTAAAAAAAGTTTTAAACCGTATAACAAACTTTATTCAGCTTAAATAAGTTAATCTCAATATTTAAAAAAATTTTCTTTTGAAATTGGCTTGAAACTTCATGATGCTGCGTAGAAATCGCAATTTAAAACAATTACTCCATTTTTAACCTTTTTGAATTCCTATATTTTTAAGAAAAATTCTTACAGATTAATTATACCTTATTAATAACTATCTTTCCTAATTCCAAGTTCCTAGCACCTGCAGTGTCAGGCAAATCATAATTTAGACAAATGATTTTAGACAAATTATTAATTTTAGCTTCTGCCATCCGCAGGTGCTACTGACACTGATAAAAAATAGGGTAACATCCCCAGTAATTGGTACATTAAGAATTTGCCTTTAAACTTACGTCAATTTTCATTACCAATAAATAAAATAATTACTTGCAAATATTTTTAAATCAAAGAATGTATATCTGTACATCTATTTTGCCCACTAAAAGAAAAAAATTTTGAAAAAGTATTGTTATAAAAATATATTATAAAAAGTTGCTGTAGTCACCAATAATTGGCACCTAGAGCACCAATGTATGAAACCTTGTTATCCAGTAATTGGCACCTATTTATATAAAAAAAAACTTTATATTTTACATTGGGTTTAAACGCTTTAAATGAATTTACTGTAGATGAAGATGCCATATTTCAGGTTTTTGAGTGTAAGAAATGAGCATACTAGTCTGAAATGTGAACACTTTAAAACAATACAATATATTTATTTTAATACCCAGTAATTGTCCTGCTGTCAACAGTAATTGTCATGTGAAGCTGTAATGGATTCCAATTGCTGATAATATTTTATATTTTCAAATAAAAACAACTGATAAACAAAATTAGTCTATAACTTTAAAAGTACTGCCAAAATAAGCGGTTTAATCTCATATCTTGCGATTCCCATGAAATTGGAATAGGTGCCAATTACTTGGAACTAGCAAAATTGGAGCACCATTCATTGGCATCCATCATTAATTCAGAAATCCAAATATTTATGTCAAAAATACTTTTACGCAATTAAAGTAACCCTTTTCAATTAAACAAAACTGTTGTCAATTAAAGTTTAAAATATATTGTAAATTACATACTAATGATATGGAAAAGCATGCCTTTCTTAAGCCAGAGAAGAAGCATTTGCAACAAACATGGCTAATTTCATACAAATCATAATTGTTTTTCTTTCTTAATCACTATGTCATCCAGTAGCATAAATCGAAGTTATAATCTTTAAAGTAAATGAGCATATAACTGGTATATGGTCTTGCATTTTTAAAATGACTGGATATAAATATTATTTTAGGACATGTTTGTAGGATGCGCCAATCATTGGTGCATGTCCGTTACTGGGGATGTTACCCTATATTTTTTTTTGGGGGGGGGGGGCAAAATCTGTCACCATCAGTTCCCATCATTGAATTTTGAAATCGGTTTGATAATTCTTTATACAGCGCAGAAATCACCATGTAGAACATTTTTAGAACGCATTTTGTGCATTCATTTTTAAAACTTCGAATACTTTTTGAAATGTCCTTACATATGATTTATATCTAATGAGAAACTACCATGTCAAATTTTGCACCTAAGTCCTTCAATAACACAAAAATCACATTTTTAGAACGCTTACCCCCTGGGGGTAGTGACGCGGGCGTAAAACATAGCTTATTGTTGAGTGAGGACTGTCACCATTATTTTCACATTATTATTTTTTAAATTAATTCGGTGATTCTTGAGACAGAAAAGAAGTTGCAGTTTAGACCGTATTTTAGAAAGTTTTGCGCTTTTCTTTATCGTTTATAATCTCCAATTTTTTATAAAATATTCTTAGAGATCTTGTTTTTGAAATAAACAATTCCAAAGCCAAATTTCGTATTTATAGGCCTTTTAATAACATAAAAATATCATATAAGACCTTTTTTCCCCTTTATCTCCTACTTATTACTGGCAGCTACAAAAAATAGAGCTTATAATGAAGCAGTCTATCTCCATAAATATCCAATCCTTAAATTAGAAATCAGTTTAATACTGCCTGAGATTGCGTAGCAATAATTTTTAGAACACTTTTCGTGCATTGTCATTTTTTTAAACTTAAGTTTTTGAAGATATATTTTTAGAAATTATGGATACCTAATAAGAAAGTACCATGCCATATATCATAAAAATTGCACTTTTAGTAATTTTTTGCGCCAGCACCCTCTTTAGGCAGTGGCAAAAACATAGTGTTTAACCTACGTTTAAACAGAGACTAACACATCATTATGATACAATTAATTTTGAAATAGGTTCGATAGTTTCCGAGATTACCTCCTACAAATAAACTTTATTTTACACCTTAAATATTAATATAGATTAATTCAAATGAAACAGCAAAAAAATATAATATTTTGAATACTGTAAAATTATTTATCTTAATGCCTATATTACAAAACTTACAGTTTTTTATATGAAACAATAAACTACCAAGATAATATGTATGAATTAATATTATTATTAAATTAAAAAAGCATTATGCTTTATTTGACACATTTATAGGCCTACCGTTAAAAACCAACAACGAAAAAATGTATAGCTCTCATAATCATTCAAATGTGTGTAGCTTGGCCTTTTCCCTTTTAATCGTAAACGTTTTGAACAATTGAACATTTTATCATTAATTTTTAATGTAACTATTTTATTTGTTTTCAATTTTAATTATATTTTTCATTGTTATTTTCTATCTTTTTTTTTTCCATTTAAGCTATAATGAAAATACATATTTTTTTCGAAATGTTTGTAAAAAATGTTTTATTTAATCAATTTTTATATGTCAGCATCTTTACATTTAAATTTCTAATAATTGCGCTCAAGTTAAAAGTGGCTGTTTAGCATCAAACTGAAAATACTGTTACCATTATTTTCACAAAAAAATTATTTGGTTTATTATAATGATATCATTGTAATGACCCTATTTTATTTTTAAGAATGAGTTTGTATAATGTGAAGAAAAGCGTGTAAATGAGTTCCTAATTATATTAATACTTAGCACCTATAGTCTGTTCGTCTATCTGTCTGTCCATCTTCCCTAATGTAATAGCGCAAAAACTACCAGAACACAATGGTTTGAAATTTAATACGCATTATCATTGCAAAAATTTTAGTTGTTTCAAATTTTATGATAATCGAATAAAAAAAATAAACAAATATATTAATCTGATTTTTCTTTACACTATTAAATCCTTTTGGTACTACTTGATTATCCCGTCCCCCAATGTCACTAAATTATAAAAATCGCCAGACTAATATCGAAATTATAGATATTGATAAAATTTTTATTTTAAATAACAAAAGAATAAATAAATTAATAAAACTGATCAAAATACAAATACAAAGAAGGATTAAAATTTTACTAGATGATGTTTTAAACACACGTATCTTCTTTAATGTGATTGAATGTGACTTTCCGATAATCCATTATTGGCATTTAATCTTATAGTTAGGCGATAGTTTTTTGGTCGATGGGGTATTCAAGTAATACCATCATTTCAAATGTACAATTTTCAATGATATCTCACGATAAATGAAGATTCTAGGTTGCAACGGTACTTATTCTATAAAATTCTATCATAGCTAATTAAGTTTATGACATTCCACACAAGGTAATGCTTCTAGTTTGCCAGGATGATTACGTCTTATTTAAGGTAAAGTTGTACTATTTACGTATTATACTGATTTTAATTTATACATTCGTATTGAAATTTTTACTCATTTATTTTATCAACTGAGTTAAACAGCTATTGCACCTATAATAGAGTATTTATAAAGTTAATTATATTACCTGATGTATACGTTTGACTTACAAATTCGACTTCTTTATCGAATAACTTTTTGTATTTATTCTTGCATGTAAAACAAGAATGCACGATTATAAAAAAAATTTCCTTCTTCAAATAATTGTGTTTTCCAGTCGCTCTAGATACTCAAATGCAGACACTTCTGGAGTTTTGCCAGATTACTTCTAAAGCTTTAGGGATTACTCCCTGCCATACACACACACCCTCACCTATATAGAACCTACATATGTGTTATCATTTATTTGTTACCTACAGACAATCGTTCACGGTGAAAATTGCAAATAGTTATTTACTTTGACAGTATGATAAACATTTTATTTGTTATTTCAAAGAAGAATTCTAAAGAAGAATATGTTTAATTTGTAATTCGAGTGTCCTCGGTAAATAAAATTCATTTTCGTTTATTGTTATGATGTGCCTTAATTTGTTTTACATTAATAATTTATTAATTCTATTTTTGACAGCTATTTTAAATTTGGATTTAAATATTTTTTTATTATTTATTTATCTAATAATAATTAGATAAATAAATAATAATTTATTATATCTATTTTAAATTTGGATTTAAATATTTTTTATTTATTTATTTAGATAGTTAGTTATTTTTGTTGATACCGTGTGTAGTAAATGGTACCGTAATCGGTGCGAATTTTTTATTCTGAAATTTGAAACATTAAGTGTATAATGCACTTTATACACAAGTTTTCTGAATACATTTACCAAACCATGCATGCTTTCATTAAGTTACATAATTGAATACATAGATATTGAAAAAAATATGTGCAAGGTGCCGATGCATAAATTAAATTCTTATGATATCCTGTGATAGATAATGATTTTATATTTTCATGATGATTCACCCTATTTAAGATGGTGTCATATTATTTCCGTAGTTTTGAATTTAATATATATAATCGTACTAAATTTTGTATTCCTGCATTTTTGTAAAAGAATGCAACAGCGATTGCACCAACAATTGAATGCTTATAAAATTACTTCTAGTATCTGATGTATACGTTTGACGTACAATTCCGACTTGTTTAATGAATAAATTTTGTAGTTTTATTCTTACATGTGAAATGGGAATAAGCAATTAGTTTCATTCTTCAAGTAATTGTGTTTTCCAGTCCCTCTAGAGACTTCAATCCAGACACTTCTGGAGATTTGCCAGACTACTTCTAAATCTTTAGAAATACCCCCTGCTCAACTAACCTTTATAGAATCAGATGTATGTAATCAATTATTTGTTGTCTACAGACAAAACTTCAGGGTGAAAATTATAAATAGTTTTTACTTTGACAGTATGAGGAATTATTTTTATGTTATGCTAAAGAGGAATATGTTTAATTTCTAATTCGTGAGTTCTTGGTAAATAAAACTATTTTTATTTACTACTATGTTGTGACTTATCTTGTTTCGTATTTAAAAATACAGACATATTTTCTTGTATCTATTTTAAATTTGAGTTTCAATATTTATTTGTTTATGTAGTTATTTATTTATTTTATAGCATGTGTAATTGTGAATGATGAGAACTTTTTGTAGCAAACTTTTAAACACTAAATGCATAATGCCCATTATACACAATTTCTTTTAATTATTTTAACAAACCACGCATGCTTACATTAAGCCACTGAATTGAACACGCAAATATTGCGATAAATATATAAAAATTCAGAAGCATTAAACATACGTGTTACATCATTTCAAACATAATGAAATGCGCACGCGTTACGGAGGTTTACTGGAAATTCATTTCGCTGTAAATCGCAGTGTATAGGAATAAGAATTCATTTACAGGGCGCAGTAAAGTTTTGGGATAGAGTTTCGCTAAACTGTTATTATATTATAATTATAATTGTTATTATATTACATTATAATTTTTATTATATTACTGTTATATAAATGCTGGAAGTGCGTTGTCAGGTTTGGAGCTTATAGGGCTAAATTTCTGACAGTAGATAAGATGTAGCTACAAGGTGGCAAGTGGTCAGGGAAAATAGGATGAAAGTACCGGTATTTTCTTATAGAAAGTACTTCAAATAATATAAAATGATTAAAAAAGGTGAATTTCTCTTTAACAAAATCCTGGTATTTGAGAACTTTTTAGACTGTGTCCTCGCCATCCTTACACTCTTAAAACGAAAGAGCTGATTTGGCTTCTCATGAAAGAGCTGTAATTTTTTCGATCATAAAAGAGTTGTTTTTCAAATGATTAAATCTTCTTGATCTAAATTGGTTATTTAAATAGCTCATCGTCATTTAAATTGGTTATAACTCGAGTTATTTCAACTCTTTTTCGAGAAGCTGCCTTTCAACACTGAGATGAGTGGATTTCAGCTCAACATTAGTTATTTTGTGGCTGACTTTTTAAGAGAGAATGATTACTGTCGTTTGGGTTCGGGATTGTAGGTCAAATACACTGCTATAAATCTAGTCCCACAAGCTGCAAAGTAACTTTTCTCGCTCACACACATCCCCTCTTTACAAAATCCCCCCAAAATAGATCTTTAAGACTTCACCCCTCCTCTTCAAAGATGTGGTACTATAGAGTTACGGTTCTGGCTTTGATTATAAAGGAATCTAAGACTATTAGTCTTTGATATTTTACATTAATTATTGCAGTACAACTATTTTACGTACACCATGGACAAAAATTGTGGAACCACTCACATAAATGACTTCACAAAAGTATTCAAGTATATTTCCCCAAATATGCATATATTCATAAAATATTTTTGTTTTTAGTTTTTTCTTAATAAAATAAATTTTAGCATACTATATAGAAAATATATGAATCTAAGATCAAATATAGGGCTGTGAAAACAGATCGCGATACTTATTCGCCTACGGAATATAATCCCTGTAATAAGTTCAACTGTCTTGCGCCTTTCCAAAAGTTTTCACAAAATTATCTTATTTATCATATTTATTTAAACATCGAAGTTTTTAAAACATATTCTGGAAATGTTGGAAAGTGTTTAACAATCCATCTATGAAGCATATTTTTTTCTTTCTTTTTTATGACAAGCTGAACACCGAATAAAAAATTCAACTAAACAATGTACCGTATTATAGGAGAGGAGGGGAAAGTTCTCGGGATAGAATAACATACAATCTCATCAAATGTCATCTTAGCTTATGATATGAGAAGATAGTCATGAATTTTTCATTTTCTCAAATCCTTCGAGAACATAACTCTTCCCTTTAGCATTTGGCGTACTGCCAGATAAAGCATGCCTTGTTCGTTATTTTTCAACTGTGATATCAGATGAGGAATCTAGAGTACTTATGTCCACTTTTATTATCGGAAAAATTATTTCATACATAAGAAGTACATATGACACAAGGAATTATTGTACTTTTCTTCCACGTTATTTTTGCTCACAGCCAAATTCAGCGTATTCTGAAATTATCATTCTTACATAAAATATTAAATTTTATTAATGTATCTACATGTAGCAATATTGGAAAATGTATGTTTTTTTATGTGTATTTTTATTCTCTTCAATACAAAGAAAAGTTATATAGTCATCTATCCGTTTATCTATCTGGCTATATATCAATGTATCTATTTACATCTATCTGTCTATATGTCTATCTATATATCTCTCTTTATAAAAACAACTGGTCAAATTTTAAAGGTTGGTAGAGGGGGGGAGGGGACAAAATAAGCATTTTTTAACATAGAATATGTATCCAGAAATGAAGCGCATAAGTGCAAAGTACACTGGTGTCCAAAAGTTAAGCATAATTGGTAATTAAGTAATTATTTTTAAGTAATGAAAGAAATATGAATCGGAATGTGCTGAAACTCCAGGTGTGTAAACAAAACAGTACGCGTCACATATTTTCGCGAAGAGTTTTCCCCGAAATCGAACAGGGGACCGTCAACAAATTGAAAAAGAACGAAGATCTTTCGGATAACCCTGTCAAAACTAATGTAGCAAAAGCGTTCAAACTGCACATTATGATTAATTGGCTTATTGTAATGTACTGTGTTAATTTTTACAAGGATAGCATGTATACTCGTAGAGAAATTAAGGTTTTTATAGTTCTTATTATAAAATAATATTCTTTTCTGGTAATATGACAAACAACATTGTACACAATACCCTGTCATCAGAATTTAAAAATAATAAAAATTGTATGAAAAATGAGTATGTTTAGTAAATAATTTTTCATTGCGCATGCGTCAACGATATCAAAATGTCATTTGCATATTGTGTTAGCTAAATGTATAGAGCAACTTCTGTAAAAGTTTCAAAAACATAGCTTGAAAATTCTGAAAATGGGAGCCTATAGAATCAACTCAAAATCCGTTATTTCTAAAGGAAGCAAAAAGATGAGGGGCTGTATCCATATTCCATTGTTTAGTGCCTACACAATATTGCACTTACGACTATATTTAGGTAAAACCCCTGATTTTTTTGCTTTCTTTAAAATTAAATTACCTTTTAAATTACCTTGTTTTCAGAGTTTGAACGGAGGTTGGTGGGCGTAGCTCGCAGGGGGCAGAGCCCCCTAGTATAAATAAATAAATAAATAAATAAATAAATAAATAAATAAATATATATATATATATATACATATACATATACATACTTTATCATTTTTTTAGAAAATTGTAAGTTTGATTAAAGTGTTTTGTTACGAAAGAAACCTTATGAATATTAGTATTTTTTATTACACAATTCGAATGTAGATTAAACTATAAAACAATACCTTCAACATAATCATTTTCTTCTGGCAACAAACGCTTATTTCTTTATTGCCAGAATTTCCATTGTTACGTAGTGATAAACGCAAAAACTAAGCAATATTACAAATAAATGATAAAATTTGGTATGATATGATAATGCCATGCGGATGGAATGAGCGAGCTGCGGCAACGTTTTTGGTTTGATACCTTATATAACGATTATTTCGTTATATATTGGTTATTTTTTTAAATTATTCCTTTACACCCCCCGTCTCTGTTCAATTCAAAATTAGTTTTAAGTTGTCCTTCATTCCTTTTCCATTTTCTTTGCTTATTAATTCTCTAACCGAAAATCGGCAGCTGCTTAACTTTATCTGTGAGAAATACACTCACATATTAATCAACCGTTTAAAACTATTTCCATATGTCTGCTTTTTCCGATCGAAGCAATTCTGCATTACCTTGTAAGGAGATCATCTCTGTTTCGCAGTTAAAATTTATGCTTACGCTTCTTTTTCCTTTCTCGACAAAACCCTAAAAAGAATTTAACATCAGCGCTGTAAAATCTGATGTCCCTTCGGTGTGCTTCGTTATTAGACAAAACAACACGTGTAACAATTTATCGTTTGGCAACCTTTTCCTTTCCCATCCCAGCTGGGAAACTAAATTGAATTCTGATCTTGCTGGCTGCATTTTAACTGTTATTTGGCGTATACTATCCATTGTGCATGGGCGAACTTGTGTATGTTGGCGATTTTCTATCATGCCAAAAGTGGCGGTTTGTTGCTATGTACGAGGCCACTTGACTCCCTGCTCTTGTCTAGTAAAGTTGCTTAACATTGTTCGGAGATTTTTCTCCGAGTACTGTATGTGTGCCCTCCTAGTAATACATGTCTGAATAAAGAATAACTTAGCAATCATTGTGGGGTTTTTTTTCGTACATCCGAATCTGGACTACTATACGTAATCACGCTTCTTCTAAGTATTCTAATAAAATTAGCAGCTGCTACCAAACTACGCTACAAGAATCGTGTGTATGTTGTTTTTGACTGATCTTTAACAATATCATGGCTGGTCCATCACTGTTGCTCTGAAGATCTCTTAGGAACAATATTAGGTATCATTGTTATCCTTTAACACTTAGATATGTCTTCATACTCACTTAAATTTTAGTTACTTTTTATTTTGTTTCAAACGTATTATAGTTAAGTCAAACATATTATAGTTAGATAAACAGGTACTGTAGTCTAGAAAAGTAAACAAATGATTCATGTAATTAAATAAAACACAGTTTTCATATATGACTTGTTCATCACCCCACTCGATTGTGACATAGTTTTCGTCTCTCTTCACTCTAGGATTGTCTGCCCATATTAGTTATTATATGATATACATTTTTTGTTGTTTTTTGTTTCTTTTTGAATTCTTCCCTTTGAAGTCTTGTTCCCGTTCAAAATTAAGGCCCTAAGGGTTCAAGCTTCATTGTGTTGAGAGACAAAGTTTTGGAATTGGAAATTCGGTTCAAATTTTTGAATTGTGATTCCAATTCACAACAATTCAAATTTTTTTTTCATGTAATTCGACGTGGGCTCCTTCAGAAGACCGCTAGTGCCTTCGGGGGAGCATCACAATTCCCTCCTCATCTAAGGCTAGGCCCTAAGCCGATGCCATAATACTTGTGTTGTACACAAGATTCAGGGTGACGCATATTTTTATGGGCGTGCTTGGAGCACCTCTTTTTTTTTGTCATCCTATGCTTCGGCATGAAACATTTTTTTACAAAAACATTTTTATTTTTTAATATACATCATATTACTCTTTTTAATTTTTTGAAAAATATAGTACTATTATGTTATTTTTGTGTATTGCCATTTTATATTCATTTAGTATTAGTTTCATGTTTTGTATATATGTTTCAAAATTTTTACTTGTGTCATGATAACAATCAAAGCTGCAGTAATATGTTTGTACTGTCTGAGTCGACTCAACTTCTACATATAAAAATACAGTACTAGCTTGGATCCATATACAGAAATAGTAAAAAAATATAGAAACTTTAGAACTGCTGACTGTTTTTGAATACAAAAGTCTCCATTATCATGACGTCAAATTTTTACAGATACATATAAAAAAAACTTTTGCATTTATGTATGTTTTTATGTTATAATATTGTATGCTAGCCTATGCACATTGGACAGCAAAAGTTTTTTTTGTGGTGCACCGGGTGATATATATAACGATTATTTCGTTATATATTGGTTATTTTCTTAAATTATTCCTTTACACCCCCCGTCTCTGTTCAATTCAAAATTAGTTTTAAGTTGTCCTTCATTCCTTTTCCATTTTCTTTGCTTATTAATTCTCTAACCGAAAATCGGCAGCTGCTTAACTTTATCTGTGAGAAATACACTCACATATTAATCAACCGTTTAAAACTATTTCCAGATGTCTGCTTTTTCCGATCGAAGCAATTCTGCATTACCTTATAAGGAGATCATCTCTGTTTCGCAGTTAAAATTTATGCTTACGCTTCTTTTTCCTTTCTCGACAAAACCCTAAAAAGAATTTAACATCTGCGCAGTAAAATCTGATGTCCCTTCGGTGTGCTTCGTTATTAGACAAAACAACACGTGTAACAATTTATCGTTTGGCAACCTTTTCCTTTCCCATCCCAGCTGGGAAACTAAATTGAATTCTGATCTTGCTGGCTGCATTTTAACTGTTATTTGGCGTATACTATCCATTGTGCATGGGCGAACTTGTGTATGTTGGCGATTTTCTATCATGCCAAAAGTGGCGGTTTGTTGCTATGTACGAGGCCACTTGACTCCCTGCTCTTGTCTAGTAAAGTTGCTAAAAACTGTTCGGAGATTTTTCTCCGAGTACTGTATGTGTGCCCCCCTAGTAATACATGTCTGAATAAAGAATAACTTAGCAATCATTGTGGGGTTTTTTTTCGTACATCCGAATCTGGACTACTATACGTAATCACGCTTCTTCTAAGTATTCTAACAAAATAGCAGCTGCTACCAAACTACGCTACAAGAATCTCCATTACACCTTATATATTTTTTAAATTCGTTTATGAATACTATGCAATTTATGTATTTACATTATCAAATAAGGAAAAGTTATATTTCCAAATGTATTTAGTTTAAAATTGCATGCTTTGATTAAAGATAGTAAAAATAAGAATAATCATTTGCCAATTTCATGTTTTCTATTATGCTATGCCTAGCTATTAAACTAACTTCTATGATGAATTAAAACTTATTGCAGAATGATTCAAAGCAATTGTGTCACCTAAAAGACTTATTTTTAAATTATAATAAACAAAATTAATATCGAAATCAATTGGTTAAAAGTTATGTTGCATCAGACTACTCCCAAAATTAGCATTAATATTAATATTTTTTTCACATTATCAACAACAGCAGTTCCGTGATTCTTGAATTCTTTTTCATAAAATAGTGAAGTTCATATTAAAGTCATATTTCGTCTGACAAGGAAGGTCTCCATACGGGCATATCCCGAAAAATCTGAAAAAATTACAGAATGTTCTTCTCATGTGGCTATACACGTTTATAAAAAAAAAAAAAATTGGCGGAACCTCCATTCAGTAAACGTAAAACAATAATGAAAATTTCGTTATTTGGCGATTTATCGCCGGTTGGCTATGGAATTTAATTTCAAAAAATACTTTATGTCAATGTTCAAGAAAAAAAAAAGTTTCATGTTGAACTTGTTTTGATAAATTTAATTTAAATAACTTTAGTTCTGTAAGTTTTAGTTTGTTTCAAGTATTATTTTGTTATATCGAAATTTTTATGTATTTATATTTAAATTTAATCATCAAAATTTGAGATTTAAAACGAAATTCATAATTTAAATTTAATTAAATTTGTTTCAAGCTCAAAGTCCAATTAAGAATTTCCGATTAGATTTTGTTGCTATGGAAACGTATGACGTTTATTTTTGAAAACACTTAAATGTATGAAGATAATTTTTTTCAATATGATTTTTTTAGCTATGAAAACATTTTTTCCTGCGATTAATTAAATAACTACTTCAACGAGTAATATATGTACGTAATACAATATGTATATGTGTATATAATATATTAAAGCCTCTCATTATTTATGTTTAAATTCATTGAATACCATTTACACGCAAACTAAATATCCAACAGTTTTAAGTTTCAGTATAATCGTTTGCTTTTGGCGAGGAAAAGGGCTGTTCGCCAAATCGAGTGACTCTTTAGTCTTTTTACGCCAAATATTCGAAAATATTATATATATTTTTACACAATATCTAATGTGATTCCGCCGCTAATTTTCGCTGATCCTTTATTCCATACACAAGTACTTTAATTAGTATTTTTTTCATGAAATTCTGGGTATGCCCAGTATGGAGACTTTCCTTGTGAGTAAATAAACCGCTTAACCTTTGACAGATATTGCCGGTCTCTCAGACATTTAGTAATATTCAACCTATTACCCCTCTTTTTTCTTTTCATTGACTAAATGAATTCTTCCGGCATCTTCCTTTTTTGCGACCTTGAAAAACCTTCAAACCTAATTGGATAAAAGTTTTCGCGCGTGGTTTTACTTTCATTGAGTTTATTTTTATAAGAAATAACTAGCAGACCGTACCGTAATTTATCGTAGCACATTTTTACCGTGTCAGAGAATGTAGTTTGAAACTCGGACGGAGAAATAATTTAAATCCCTCTGATGCTAGCTATGCAGAAACGATTCAAAGACTTTTAGATGAAGCTGGGAGTGATTTTTTTATGAAGATGAGAGTGATGAATAATTTTATTATGAAAGTTCGCATTCCTTTGAGATTGAGATTTCTGAATACGACAGTGATGTGACCGGTGATTAAAAAAATAGTTGCTCTTAGCATTTATCTGGAAAAATCGTTTTAAATGGTTGTTTATTGTTGTCGTTCGCTGCAAAAACCTATGTGCTTATAATGCAGCTGAAAATTGTGTTACGAATGTGATAAGAATTTTTAAAAATAACTTCAGTATTACATGATACTTGAATATATATATATATATTATTGCACCAATTTTACGCTGACTTATTTGTGTCATTTTTTGCGTAATTCATCCAACCTTTAATGTTTTGCTATTAATTCATTCATCATATAATTGTGTAACAGGATAACCTATAAAATAAAGTAAAACATGATATTATCATTCATTAGGAATAAAGCTCATTTCAAGTGGGTTTTGATAAAAAAAATTGTAATATTGATTTAAATTCCACTATGCTGCATTTATATTTTTATAAACGATATAAATTTAACTTGTATTGAAAATATACATGCTCAAAAATATGTTGATCGTATTTTGTTATCGATATTTTATTTATAACATTAAAAAACAATAAAACATAGCGTGGTCACCGAGACTGTGACGTACTTGCAGAGTACAAAAATTTCACCGTATTTGTTACGGGTTAAATTCATTTAACCCTCCAGACCCTATGCTGCGTACATCCACTGATTTTAATAATCAACAACTATGACGCACATCTTATTCCTCGTCCACTAAATACAAATCAATAAGGGTTATATTTGATAAGGGTTTGTCTGTGATGTATAATTTATTTAGCAGGATATTAGATAAAGGTGAATTTTATGACACAAAAAGTATTTCACTCAATAGTTTGAGCTGCTGCCTCTTTAACCGTTTAAATAAAATCAGTATAATATATTAATTTAAATTATGATCTTCTGCCCATCATACATAACCTTTTAAGCCAGTATTTTGATGTTTACCAAGCATAACGTATAAACTACTTGGAAGAAAATTTTGAAATTTTGGATATATAGAAACTGGACTTAATCAATATAAATTTAGCTGAAAAAATGTGAGTTATAATTCATATTTTCTTTTTCTTTTTTATAAATAATTTTATAGTCCCTAATTCATATTATTAAATAAAAATAATACAGATTCACTGTATTTATGTTATTAGATATTATAAGTTATTGTATTATAAATATTATTTAGGTTTATTACTCATATTTTAAAATATTTAGAAAACAGGGTAAGCATTAAATATTGAGAAGAATTTGTTGTCATCTTCATTAATCTTTAAAAAGCTGAAGAATGCGCCATCACTATTAATATAAATATTAATATTTTAAATATCTTAATTAAACGCTTTACTTTCAAGAGATCCCATTTTACTTACAAGAACACATATGATGCTTATTTTCTGCCACAAAAATTCAGAAGTCCTAGATTCTAAGTAGAAACATATCCCATTTGTATTTTTATGCTTTGCAGCATAATAGTACTTTGATATGTCCGATTTCAGAAATTTTTCATTATTTATGTGTCAAAAACTCATATGATTTATCTAAATGCATTTTGCCATGCATCATATTATTAAATTTCAAATATCTATTTGTTTATAAAATAATTCAAGATTATTCCCATCCTTAAAGAAATTGAGGGACAAGGATATGTTTGTAATATCGAAATGCAATATCACAAAATACTATCAAATCTCATTAAAAATTCTCGGCGGTTTTTCTAGTTTTATTGAATACAATTTTATTGTGAATGTATTTTATGTTTTAGAAAAACAGGAATTTTTTTGGCAGAAACAGAATGTAGTTATAAACTATTTATAAGGCAAAAACTTTTTTAATAATAAATCTCTTACTCAAAACATTTTTTTAGAAAAGCTTTGAAAGCGAAAATAGGAAAATGAATGTTTACCAACATGAATAAAGTCGTATATTTCGAAAAGCAAACAAATCTGAATGAAAAATATTATTTAATATTTTTTTCAATAAATAAAATTTTTCTAAAATAAGAAGAAAGTAGTATAAAGAATGTTATTCCAGTCTTAACTGTTCAACTTTTATTTTCAAATCAAATGTGATTTAGATAATTTGAGTAAAACAAAATACAAATAAAATTATTCGCAAAAGTATTCGTTTTGTATCACGAATTCGTGTATAAAAATATATGCGTTTCTATAAGTATATATATTTATAAATGTACATATATTTTATTAATTCTTATGATTTTTTTAATTTTTGTAATACATAATATGTCATTCACAGAAACAAACTGGCCAAAAAAAAGAAAGAAAAATAGATAGAGGAACAAATCGATAAACATAAAAATGTACAGATAGATATTTAACCTCCCCAGTCCTTATATCGCCTGTAAGCGACACTAAATAACACGCTTAAAATTAATTTAAAAGTTTATAGAATTGTTAAAAATACATCTAAAATTTTTACATGTGTGCATGTTAGAAGCATCCATATATAGACTGAATCATTATTATAAAACATGGAAATGTTTTATTATAATTTTGAACTGGTTTTTGTAGTGCCACGTAAAATTTGTGTCAGGACAGAGGACGATAAAAATATAACAAGTTGGAAATTGCACGTGAACGTAGCAAATGAGGTGCGTTCGTACGATAACGAAATTTTAAAAATATTCAGATCTTGCTGATATAGTAGAGCGTACTCCGGATACAGTATAGTAGTCGAAATCTTTACGTTTCTGTAAATATGCAGGAAGTAAATTTTATTATACCTCAGCAGCGTATATCTTATTCATAAAATGTGAAATAGTTGAATATAATTAAAACACGTATGCTATACGGGGAAACATGGTTTGGTATACCAAACCATGTTTCCCCGTATAGCATTATATAGTGGATACTTTTTGGCCCTGTAATTTAATAATAAAAATTACTTGCATCACAGATTGTACAGAATGCATATTTTAGTATATATTTCATAGATTTATGCCAATTCTATTATGTTCGAATGAATGTAACATCATTAAAATGCATTTGAAACTTTTTCCCCATTGACTGTAATGAAACGGAATTCTTTTGATTGTCCTTGTAATTGATCTATGCATCCGATTTTCATAACATTTGAAATGGCTCGACAAAATTACGCAATAATTATATGTTTTAAATTTCAAACGATTAAAATGCATTTAAAACTTTTTTCCCTATTGACCGTAATATAACGGAATCCTTTTGAATGTCCCTGTAATTGATCTATCCATCTGATTTTAATAAAATTTGAAATGACTCGACAAAATTGTATTATAATTATGTATTTTAAATTTCAAACGATTCGGTTGGGTAGTTTTTGCGTTGTTATATGCGGACAGACGGACAGACAGACAGATGGACAGACAGACGGACGGACGGACTGAGCGACAACAATAGGTGCTACGTATTTACATAATTACGAACGCACCTAAAAATGCTGTTTACATATTATTTTAATAAACTATTACTGGGGATTTTCTCGAACAAATATGTAAAGTACAAAAAACATAAAAAAAGGAAAATAGTAAATACAGATCATAAAATATAATCTAAAAAGGGATATTCTGTCAGCAAGAGCTGTTTTTAAAATCTTGAATAAAAAAATGTACTTATTTAATAAAATGTTTATATTCTATACAAAGCATTTTTTAATCAAGAAAAAAAATATATTTTATGTGTCTTGTCATCTACAATGAGACTCATGAGACAAAAGAAGAAAATACATTTTTACTGCAAAGTCATCTACAGATCGCCCAACCAGTGGCCGAATTTGTGGTCTCGAATCCGTAGACGAAAGGTACTGGGAACGAACTCCATTGCGCACGTCGGCCCATTGTTCAAAGTTTTCCGTGTTTTTTTTTTTTTTTTTTTTTTTTTTTCCGAATTTCGGTTTGGTTTGGTTTATTTTGTGGCGGCCGATTATCTACACGAAAGATATAGGCGATATAGATTAAAGGGAAGAGTGCCTCCGCGGGCGGGTCTTTCTAAAGAAACCTAACCTGTAATTACGCAAGGAAATCCAATGTTCGTTGAAAACCATGGAAAACTCCGAACGGTTAGGCCGACGGTCGCTACTGGGATCGAACCCAGCATCTACTCTGTACCAGTTTGGAAGTCAGAAATTTTCGGCAACTGATTGGGTTCGAACCTCGGATATCCTTACGTAATTACGTGTTAGGCTTTCTTTGAAAAGCCCAAACAGAGGGTATCCGAGACAGACCTATATTCTTCGAGTAGAAGAACAGCCATCATAAAAAAAAGACACAACATTCTACACCGTTTTGTCGTACATTTTCATAATAATCGGTGTACACTGATGTGTCGTTCATCCTCTTGTTATCATAGACTCATTCTTGTCAAATAATTATCGATATTAATAATAATATTTCTAGCTTAAATAAATATGTATGTAGGTTAACGATGTTTTATCAATAATTATTTCATATAATATAATATACAGTATAATTTCAATAATCCGGCATCATCGGGACCGAAACTATGCTGGAGTTTTGAAAATCCCAGATTATTGAAGTAATATCAAAAATAGTAACTAGGAAAATCAAAAGTAGCACTATATTTTTAATGGTGAATCAAGACGTAATACAATTAATTATAAAGTGATAATTATATTAGGAAAAGATAAAATATAAATTTAGAAAAAAAGAGATACTTTAGATCGTATTGACTATTGTTACAAAAAAATATAATTCTAATAAACAATGAAACTACTTTTTCTCTTGTATTTCAAAAATATCAATTTTATTTGCTCATTTTTTACCGTTATTTAATAATATTTAGTATCCTATATATATATATATATATGTGTGTGTGTGTGTGTGATTGCGTGCGTGTGTGTGAAATTTAAGAATGTCTATTCTTGAAATATAATCTAGTTTTTGTAAAGAAAATATTAACTCCCCACTCAAATTTACGAATTTTTCTAGTGGCATTTTTTTTTCTGCTTGTTCCACATTCTTCTTTTCTTAGCTACTTTCATCATTATCGGCGGTTCTGTTTAGCTTAGTATTAGCAAACTATCTATTTCTCCAACTATTTTTTGTTCATACATTTTCGCTAATGCTTACTCAATCATCTATATTATTTATTTATTTATTTTGACACTTAATAAAATTTCAGGTTTTGTGTGTCAATGAACTCGTGAATTTCGGCCTTTTCTTGAGAAATGTGGAAGCCTGAAAAACGTCTCCCATCATTGAAGTCGCATTTGCTAAAAAATTATTCCAACAATATGTTGTTCTGTGCATTCGTGAAAGTTATACTTGAAGTTTTTCCTTTTGCAAAGCTACGGAACAGCTCCCAAAAAATTTGTTCAGAAAATAATCACCTCTGACAAATAAAGAATAAAGTAAATTATTATTATTATTATTATTATTATTATTATTATTATTATTATTATTATTATTATTAATTTGCTTTCTATTTTGAAGTTTTTAATTTATAAATAAATTTTATTTCCTTCAATTATTAGATGTACCAAATATACTTAATCATTTAACATTATTATTATTATTATTATTATTAATATTATTATTATTATTATTATTATTATTATTATTATTATTATTATTATTATTAATATTATTATTATTATTATTATTATTATTATTATTATTATTATTATTATTATTATTATAATTATTATTATTAATTTGCTTTCTATTTTGAAGCTTTTAATTTATAAATAAATTTTATTTCCTTCAATTATTAGATGTACCAAATATACTTAATCATTTAACATTATTATTATTATTATTATTATTATTATTATTATTATTATTAATTTGCTTTCTATTTTGAAGTTTTTAATTTATAAATAAATTTTATTTCTATTCTTCCTTAACTTGAGAAATAAAGGAATAGTAATTTGAAAAGATAAATTTGATGCTGAATTTTCGAAGTCAAATTGCAATAATTCCTTCAATTATTAGATGTACCAAATATACTTAATCATTTAACATTATTATTATTATTATTATTATTATTATTATTATTATTATTATTATTATTATTATTATTATTATTATTATTATTATTATTAACCATATGGAAAATAGTTGTTTCTTTCGGTCAAAAATGGGGATATCTGAAGTATATTCGAAACAAAAAAATATAAAAATCAACAAAAAATTGATAACTCAAAAACAAAGTAAGATATAGATTTCAAACAAATTGCATTTTAAAGTACATTTTTTCCCGTATACAGTAGTATAAAACTTGAAATTTTGCAATGTTTAGAAGTTTAAATATTTGAAATATCGAAAATTGCGAAACTGAAATTTTATTTAATGTTTGTCTCGCATTAGTCCAGGAATACTATTTTTAATTCATGGTATTCGTAATATATGACTCAGTTGTTACATAAGCCACGTTTTAATAATGATAAAAATTATGCTTATTACTATTGTTATTATTTTTATAATTTCTATTATAAATCTTAAATTTTAATCTACGAAAAATTCTTTTTCCAAATGGTTGTTGTAAGTTGTTTGATTGTAATTTTTATTAGTATTATTATTATTTAAAAAAACAAATGGAAAATAGGGACTTTACAGTACTAATCGCGACATCACTTTTCATTATTATATTATTTTCTTTATATAATAAAAAAAATCCATGCCATTAAATCAAGTGAGAATTACATTTTAAAATTAGGTACGTGGACCACGCAAGACAATTGTTTTTGCACGTAGTATGTTCGGAAAAAAATAATAAGCGGTTAAAATGCAATTTTTTGGAAAAATGTTTAGATTTGAAGTTTTATATTAATGAATTTTTGCGTACACCTTATAGAAATTTAGAAAATTAAAAGACCATTCTTGAATCAGATTTATATTTTTTTGTCTATTTCGCTTGTAAAAATACTCAATTTTGCAGTTTCTGTGCTTTCCGTAAAAGTAACAAAAATATTGTTTTCGAAAATTCTTGATTGAAATCAAGTGGAATCATAAATGTTCTGCTATACATTGAAGTGTTGAACAGATATATCGAAAAAAATAAAGTATAATGTGAAAAACTATTATTATATTCGATCAGTTATAGTCTGTTTTTCACATGCACATTTTATAAAACAACATTTTGATGCGTAATTTTATGTTTCAAAAATACGGAAATTTATTTGGCAGAAAACAAATGCTGTTATAAACTATTTATGTAGCAAAAACAACAACGACAATAACATATAAATATCTGCATATATATATAAAACAGAAAAAAAAATCTGAGGAACAATATTTAATCTCTTAATTTAAAACTATTTTTAGAAAAAAACTCCAAAAGCTAAAACAAGAAAATGTATGTTTACCAACGTTTATACAGAAGTATAATCAAAAAAGCAAATAAATTTCACCGAAAAATATTATTTAACTTTTATTTTATTTTCTTTCTTTCTTTAAAAAAGAGGAAATCAGAAAATGTAATCTTTTTAAAATAAGAAGAAAGTAAAACAGCAACAAAAGAAAAGTTGTTATTTCAGTAATAAAAATTTAACTTTTATTTTCGAATTAAATGTATTTTATATGTTTTTAAACAGACAAAACATGGAGAATTTTTTTAAAACAGTCATTTTATATCACGAATTTGCGTATGAACATATATGTGTTCTGATACATGCATATATTTATTTATATATTGTTAATTAATATGAATTAAGATTTTAAAATCCTGATATAATGTTTATAGCATCATAGAAAGAGACAGATGGTCTGAGAGAAAGAAACGATTTATGAAATAATTTCGCCTTAATTTTAAATAAATTAATTTAAAATTATTATGATATCTGACTTTTCCCATGTCTTTTTATAATACCTTAACATATTTATTATTTTCCATGTCTTTAGTCAATGCTGTCTTAATATTATTTTATTTTGAAAACCTTTTCTTTTTGTTAAAGCAAAGTTTTTTAAAACAATAATACAAACATTTATTCATCTTTTTTTATCAAACACAATAACTCTGTAAAAGCCAGAAAAAAATATCTATTCTGAAATTGATTCTTTAGGTCAGTCTTAGTAATTTAAGTTAAAACTTATGAATCTAAAGCAACGAATCCCCTTAAAACATCAATTCAACCCTTGGGGACGAACGACACGTATACGTGACGCAAAAAGGCTTGAGAATCCTTCTTTATCCCAACCAGAAAAATTTTACTTTAAAATTTACTTTATTTAATCGGAGATTTTTTTTTCGATTGAATAAAGCACTTATTTCTGTTTTTTTTTTTTTTTTTTTTTTTTTTTTTAAGGACAAAACATTGAAAATTTCGTAATATCCTCCCGATTTGAAAGGGTTAATAACCATAAAATGAATGAAAGCAATCACAAGATTAATTAAGATATCACATCAATTAAGATCTTTAAACAAATAAATAATCTATAAATCTCCCTCAAACATGTATAAAAAAAGACTTAAATTAAATTATAAATGTATAAAACATGTATCCATCAAATACATTTTTCAAAATCTACAACTTTATCAAATTTATTTTTATCACGAATATTTGTTTGAATATTTTATTCAGAGCAGCGGAAAACTTCTATTTTTTACAAATTTCTATTCATATTCTCATATAAATTCTAATCTTTTGTATTGTGCTATTCAAGAACATAATTTTACAATTTTAAGCATATTTGTTGAACATTTTAAATTGCGAATAAAAAAAAATAATTTTAATTGAGATTGGGATTTGTGAATGCTTAACTAGTAATTGCAAACTATTTCTACAAAACGTGATTCTTAACAATAACAAGATTTAAATTTAGAAAATAAAAATTTTATTTCGCACGCAATTGAATACCACTTATTTTTGTAATAGTAAATGCAAATTAAAGGTTATTATGTAAATTTTATAACTACTACAAAATATCTTCTCAATTTAGATTCTAAATGTCATTGTTAACGTCATTATAAGGAAGAATCTATTTTTAAAATTGGAATTCTATAAAAGAAAATTATTTAAAAATATACAATTATTACATAAAGTAATCCGTCTGCATGCTTTATATATAAAATGGACATAAGCTTAAAGTATTTAATTTTCTACTCTTACTTTGGTAGATAACAGAAAAAAAAAATAATAATCCCCAAAACATGTTTCATTCTTCAAATTTGACACTTTCATAAAAATTGCCTTAAATGAATAAACTTAGCATTAAAAATTCCCAAATATTTTAAAATTCTATAATGAATACTTTCTTATTTGCACCAAGGAAACAGATGGAGAATATGTCCAATTTTTATTAGATTATTATTTACTTCCTAAGAGAATTATTATAATTCTTGTCAACTATTCTTTAATTTGTTTCACTCATAATAGAAAGAAAATGCTTGCTAAAAATATGAAACATTTTAAATGAGTCCGAGGCACAAAAGTCTTAATTAAAAAAAATATTTTATTGCATTAAAACTTTCTCTCTATATTATTTTTTTTGCTTAAAATGACGTTTAAATTATGTTTCTCTCTTAATTATTACGCGACAATGAGATGTAAATCAAAAACCATGCGTTTTATTGTGAAAACAATAAATTAAAAATAGACCATGGTCAAAATTAATTTTCAACTTGTTTCACCCTATTGAAGCTATCTCGAGGAATTTATTTATAAACTCTAACCATAGCATAGGAATAATAAAAGAAAAACGATCATTGCAAAAATTTTTATGCGTATTAATTTCAATAGGCTCCCTTATAATGGGGTTTACGACAACAATGTGATATGAAATATAATTTGCTTTCATTGTTAATAATTTCATTGTTAAATGAAATTGTTCATTCAAATGTTTATACCGGGTGTCCAGTAAATAACTGACCCATTTTGAACTTAAATAACAAATAAACGGTTTGAGATAATAATGCGCGGTTTGCGGTATTGTTATTAGAAAATCAATAAATTTTTAAACATGCACTTTGTTAATATAGTTCGAATTTCGGAAAAAAATATCGCGCTGCCAGTAACAGGCTGTTTGACTACAACCATTGCTCTAATTTTTATAAATATGAGATTTTCAGCTGAATCTTAATCTATATGTTGTCGAATCTGAATCTATATGTTGAATCGTCTCTCCAATCAGTTTCAGAAATAGGGTACGTTGGTTGGAAAGTGATTTAAAATACTATTTGTGATTGAATCATCTGTATTATATTTCCCGTCCTCAGCCTTGAGACTGAGATATTATTTTAAATATTATTATATTTCATTAACAAAGTGCATATTTTAAAATTTATTAATATTCTAATAACAATACAGCAAGCCGCTCATTTTTTATCTCAAACAGTTTTTTTTTTTTTTTTTTTTTTTTTTTTTTTGTTATTTACATTCAAAATTGGCCAGTCATTTACTGGACACCCGGTATGTAAAAGGTGAATTTCTTAAAATCTTGTGAATTAAAAGTCTAAAAGATTTAATATTTTTTTTTTATGAAATTATTATTTTTTTCGTTGTGGGTTATTTATTAAATCTTGCTTTCAAGCAATGATTGTCATGGAGATGATTTCTTCACAAAATGCGTTTTTCTTCATGATGACTTTTTTCACAATTCCTCAGATTTAAGTTGTTTTAACTCAAGGACCGCTAAAGATAAATGCTTCAAACTTTGAACATATCTTGTTTGACTATTTTATTTAAATTTTGATTCAATAAAGTTAAAAAAACATTTACTTTTGACAAGATTTTTTTTTAAAATAAGCTACATCATTTTTTTCAAATATTTAATTTAAATATTTAATTTTTTATTAATATTTTTAAAAATACTGAATTATAATTTTGATAGGTCAGTTAACAGTAAATGTTAAAAAAAATGAAATTTTACAAATAACAATTTGAGTTACAATAATTTTGAATTACCTCTCATTTTTAATATAAATTTTAAATTAGGCAAACAATATATATATATATATATATATATATATATATATATATATATATATATATAAATTCTGCTATTATAGTATAATTTAATAAAAAACATTTTCACATGCCTTTCTTTTAACATAAAAACATAGAGTAACATTTGGCATAGAAAATGATTTACGAGTAAGTACTAGAAATACTTAAATGGATTTAGCTCCCATTTGCAGAATGTACTATAGTCATAATAATTATATAGATTTTTTCAGATATAGAATTAGCTGTTTAAACTCATTTTAAAACAATTTTGCAACGACTTTGGGAAGAATCATCAATGAACATTCTAATAAACAATTTACATAACTTGAATGATGTATTTAAAAAAAAAGTAATTAATAACATTTACAAGTTTCAGTTCCAATCTGATAAGAACCATGATCATAATAAAAATAAAAATACAAATCATCTCAAGGTTAATACAAATGACACGCAGCAATAAGATGTAAACGAAAACCACGCGCTCTATTATAAAAATAAAAAACAAATGAAATAAAACATGATCTAAAGTTATTTTCCAACTTAGTTCATCACATTCAAGCTTTTAACAGGAATTTATTCATTAACGCTAACCATATCTTAGGTACAATAAAAGAAACAGTATCATTGCAAACAAAATTTTTACATTTTGAATTTCAATGGATTCTCTTATAATGGACATACGACAACAATTTGATGCGAAACATCATTTGCTTTCATTAATGAGAATTTCCATCCCACCATCTAAATATAATCTAGAAAGCAGTGGAAATACAACCAAATTTAATCTAGGATTCGTGTTCACATTTTCTAATTCCAAGCTTTCTGACAGTCACGCCTCACAAAAAAAAAAAAAAAATAAAAATAAAAATAAAATAAATAAATAAAATAAATAAATAAATAAATAAATAAAACCTGTAGTAGAGATTAAAGACAATTTCCATAAAAAAACTGACTTTATACCTATATCAACGGACTTTGCATTTACATTAACAGTTTTTGCCCGTAAAACATACAAATTACAGAAGTTTACCGTTTATGTGAAAAAAAGTTATATATTCCGTAAATTTACTGGATTTTCGCGGTAAAGTACCGCAAATTCACATTTTTTCTTACAGTGTATGTTATAAAGCACACTTTTTTTTTTTTTTTTTTTTTTTTTTTTTTTTTTTTTTTTTTTGTAATGCGTATAACGCATTTTTTAAACCCTTGCCTCTTTTTTTAGTGACCTATATTTTTATAAGCTATATTAACTGTGTGCATATATGAGCTGTTTAAGCTTGATGGACTAGACTTGTTTTCTTTCTATCTCTTAATTAAAGCATTGTATATATGTATAATCTCAAAATATTTAAGAAACACAACAAATGCACAATTTCTCGATTTTTATTTTTGTCCGACATTCAAAGTTCCCTAATTTTACAGTTCGATTAATTATGTATTGTACCATTTGAAACTAATTCATGAGTGAATCTAAACTTAATCAAGACAAGTGAGAAAAATCATGCGTTAAGCATAGATTATGAAGCACTTTCCAACACTTAATGAAATCTTTAACAAAACTTTGTTATTTAGGGAAATAATAGTGTATAGCCAAATATACCCAAATATGTATTCCAGTACATTACAGCAGCCCTGTATTTCATATGTCTGTTCATATAATGGGAAAATTTAGCTTAGCAAGAAAATACCCAGTAGCTTGAAATTTCTTTTTCAGCAATTCATACTATTAGATGGAAACATACTTGAATACTTTTGTTCAGCCCTGTAGTTTACATTGTACCTTTATTACACGTCAGCATTAGTCTAAAATTTATTGTAAACTAAAACACTTTTAGAACAACTGAAATCACATTCTCATAAATCATCATTCATAGGCGTCCATGTACCGAATTCTTTGCGTGGCCCTGTATATCCCTTTATCTATATTCTGCAAACATTTCTCAGTAAATTGAATGCAGCTCAGCGTAAAAATGCATAGCTTATTTAAGAACCATGTTTAAATAATTTACGCTCATATTCAGTAACGTTGGTGAGCTCTTTTGGGTAGCCCTGTATATCAACTATAACATTTATACACACCATATAATGTGCATATATTTAGCGAAATATAAACGCGAATATCATTATTAAAATGCATTTCATCCCTCCATCAGCCATCATCGGACACATATACGGTACTTCAGA
The DNA here is from genome assembly GCA_964019185.1 of Maratus speculifer. Classification (NCBI taxonomy): domain Eukaryota; kingdom Metazoa; phylum Arthropoda; class Arachnida; order Araneae; family Salticidae; genus Maratus; species Maratus speculifer. Next base: position 249,951,646 of record OZ025295.1, on the reverse strand, counting down.
AAGAATATACTATTTGAAATCTTTTGTATGGCCCTGTAAATGCTATGTACTTCATATTATGCAAGACAGTAGCGTATAATTTATATTAAGCTTCAGTGACATATATTAATTTTATTATACATGAAAAAGCTTAATATATTTAAAATATGTCACATACAATTCCCCCTTTTACCATTATCTAATGGAATTCTTTTGTGTGGCCCTGTAAATGAATAATAGCTACATTTTCACCTTAAACTTTATAGAATGCATATTTTAATATGTTTGACAGGGTCTAACATCTTTAAAATTCCTTTGAAACGATTTTTCCCCATAGGCCGTAATGTTATAGGAAACTTTTGATTCGACCTGTAGATAAACTAATCATGGTAGAAACTTCATTTTGGATAGGACTTGTGCTAGGGTAAACGTCAATAACGTCCTAAAATTTCATGGTAATCCGACTATATTAACGATTTTTCCCCATAGGCCGTAATGTAATGGGAAATTTTTGATTCTCTCTGTAAATAAACTAATCATGGTAGATACTTCATTTTCAATAGGGTTCGTGGTAGGGTAAACCTCAATAACCTATAAAAATTTCATAGCAATCCAATTATATTTACGGGAGTAAATATAATTGGATGACGTAAGTGAGTAAGTACGTAAGCGCGGACAGACGGCCATCCGGACAGACGGCCTTCCGGCCAGACGGACAGACGGACAGACAAACCGAATGCATAAGCACTTTTCAGCTTTGTTGGAAAGTGCTAAAAAGGTATGATTTAAAACGAAAGAATAATGTGACATTGATATCATGTGATATAAAGAGAGTTTTTTCTTTTCCTTTTCACGTGTAAGGGTGTTTTATTATTGCCAGCCAATTTTAGGATTTTTTTTAAGTGTCAAAAAAATTATCATTTAACTATAAAACAGTTTTAAAGTGAATTTATAAAAACATGACGTTCTTTTAACATTTAGTTAGAAATGAACTATCTGCCATTAATAAAATAACAACAAAAGAAACTATTTGATTATGCTATCTTTAAAAACATGCAATACAGCAATTTTCTCTCTTTAAAATATCAAACGTATCCCAATAATTTATAAATAGCGTTTTATACAGAATAATTAGAAATATTGAGAAATTGATTATTTCCTTCTTTAACGAAAACAAATATTTGTCGAGAAAAAATTCAATGTTTACTTTAAGCGATTTTCATGCTAGATTAACCTCTTAAAACTCTTCCGTAAAGGTCAGTTTTATAGCTTTAATACATTATAAAATAAATTTTTCAATAGAGTTAAGAATACATGCACAGATAAATATGCTTACCTATTAGAAATCGCACGCGAGTTAGAATTTCATTTTTTTTTTGGGGGGGGGGGTGGGGGGGTGGGGATGTAAAATAAATAAATGTAGTTGAAGAATACTAAATTCTTATTTAAAATCAAGGTACAGAATAAAATATTGTTGCGTAAAAAATAACGAATTTATGTGTATGTTGTGCAAAAGCCTTATATTGTGTTTTAATAAACCTCTGACCAATGTTTTTTAAAACATTCTGTCGATTTTATGAATCATTAAACAGATGTGAAAAAAAAAAAAAACGCTATTGCATTCTTATATGGTACATGTAACTCTAATCGTTTGTTTCAATTTATGATAATGATTTTTAATTCGCATGTATCTAAACAGCGTTCCTACAGCTTCAGGAAATGTGCCGTATTTTAATTTTCAGAAAGTGGACTAATACGAACTCAATTCGGAAAGTAACCTCCGTTTGTGAATTTAAAAAGAACTAATGAAAGGAAACACGTTTTATTACTTACGTATGAAAGACACGTTCTTCAGCTACTTCTCAACATAATTGCCGTATTAAATAAAACAATTATCACAACGGTAATTCAGCTTTTAAATTCCATCGTCACATACTTCTGCCGCCGGACTATTAAACTGCTGTTATTTTTAAATTCAACTCGCACCAGTCTTTCAATCCAAAGAATTTTAACATATTCTTGTATTCATATTGACAAATTTCGAACTGCTCTCGTATTATTTTACTTGACCCACTATTTTTTGAAACGTATTTGGTAGTACATTTATCAGCAAATTATAGAGAAAAATATGTTAAAATTTTTTGGATTGAAAGAGTGGTGCGAGTTGAATTTAAAAATAATCGCAGTTGAATAGGCCGGCGTCAGAAGTCTGTGACGATGGAATTTCAAAGCTGAATTACCGTTATGATAATTGTTTTTATTAATACGGCAATTTTGTTGAGAAGTAGCTGAAGAACGTGTCTTTCATACGTAAGTAATAAAACATGTTTCCTTTCATTAGATTTTTTTAAATCCATAAACGAAGGTTACTTTCCGAATTGCCTTCGTATTATCGCCAGATTGCATACGCATAGCTGTCAATTTTTACGCATTTTTTGCTACCACTAAATTTGTACACAGTTTTTCTATTTCTTTAATCATATGATCTCGACATTCAAGCAAGACAATATTTACTATACAATTTTTGTGGTAGGGAAAATGCGTAAAAGTTGGCAGTTATGCATACGATGATATACTTCATACACAAATAGTTTTCTTGTAATTAAATTTTTAAGAAATTTTTAAACGTATTGCATTAACCTTCTCAGTGCAGCGAACTGATATATCCCTTCATTAAGCTGCAGGTTTCATTGCAAAAGAAAAAAATAAATTTAAACCGTGTTAGTCAAAATGACTGACAGTCTAAAATCTCACGTAAAACAAAAAATATATATACTGTTTAGTTAGTCACTGAAAATTTATATAAAATTTACTTAAGTTTTACAGGACTTCTACTTTATTACATGATTATACTTTTGTAATAAGAAATATGTAACATATATATTTTTTTAGTTTTATATCACATTTTACACTGTCAATCATCGTTACCTGAGACGGCTTAAAGGGAAATTTCAGTTTTAGGCATCGTGGCAATCGACGTGTGAAATGTATATAGTCCAGTTTTCAGATATCAATTTATAACTAATTCCCTTAATGTTTGTATTGTTATAAGAAATAAAAAAATTATATCGTGCCAGAAAAAAGATTATTTGATCTGGAATTTAAGAAAAAAGTACAAAGAAACCAGCATTACAATTTTGCTCTTTTGCTCAATTGTCAAGAGGTTAAACTGTGTCGAAATATCTAATAGCTTAATTCAATGATTTTTATTTTTTATTTGTTCAAAACTAATGTAATTCAGCTATATTATAATATTTATTTTAAATTAAGTCCAATTTGTTAAACTTATTTCACATATTACGTAATATCATTTCTTATTTTTTTTTTTCTTTATAAATTCCTGCGCAATTTGTATCGACCATAATAAAGTCAAAAATTGGCAATGCTTAAATTTATCATGTTTATTTATATATTTTTTTGAGAATTGCATATCAAAAGCTAATTATGAACTAAAGAAAAAAATTGTTATTTTTACAGCATAATAATGACAACTGAGATGTCAGTATATAGCCGTAAAATAAGCAGTAACACATGATCCTATAACTGAATAAAAAAGTACGTTATTGCTAAACAATATTTTACTTGTTAATTTTACTGTTTTAAACTGGTAACTCAGCAGCCGGTATTCTAATCTAAAATCAAGGCTTTTTTTCTTTACACAGTTTATAAATGGATTTTAATAAATATTTATGTTATTACTAATCCCTTAAAAAGCGTACGCATATATTTTATGATTCCTAATTTAAGCGAGATTCACACAAGAAACCTTTAACGACATTTTTTTTTCTTTTGCGGCTGAAGGATAATTGCTTTTCTTCATATAAAAAAAAATCCGTTTTTTTTCGGTGAGCTTTCAATATTACAGAGACGTTATTGTTTGCCTCTCAGGGGATTGAAAACTATTTATTAAACTAAGTAATTTGTAACACTTCAAGCGTAGAAGATGTGTTGCGTTCGTACTAGTATAAGGGTCTTTTTTAAACATTCAGATCTTGTTGTTACGGTATTTAGTACTTCGATTAGATTAGAGTATCCTAAATCTTTTGTCTATCCATATAAATACCATCTGCTTTACATTATACAGGGTGTTTCGCTACCAGACCGACAAACTTTAAGGGATGATAGTACACATGAAGACAAACATTATTAAATAGGAAACCATGGGGCGCAAACGTCTTCTGTAGGAGCTAGGGGCCATTAAAGTTTAGGTTCCAAAACTTGAAACGATGATAGAAATCGGAAAAAACTGTCGATTCGTTTGCGGTTTCCACTAAAATCATTCTTTATATTACGACTTCTTTAGAAAAAAAATTTTAAAGGTTATTTTCAAAAATTATTCATAGAGAGCGCTTTAGACTTTAGAGTAACGAACAACTACTTTTTACCGTTATTTTCTGCATGGGGTTGAAACTTTAACTTAAGACTTAAGAACTTTGACTTAAGAGAAACTTTGACTTAAGAGTTTAGACTTTAACTTAAATTTTAAGCCCAAAATCGAAAGCATTGGGGTGGGGTAACTTAGCGAAAATTGAACTGTGAACAGAGGGGGAGATTTTAAGCGGTCATAACATTGGACATACTAATCGATTTTTTGCGGTTTGCTTGAAATTCATTTCCTTGGTAATTATTTTATTCAAAATGACGTACAGCTTTGGTGTCCTCATTTTTTGATAGAGGGCGCTTCCGACACAATTCCGATATTTCAATGGCATTACTCCTGGGTGTTTTACTACCAGACCAACTTAATTCTAGCAAGTATTAGGAGTGCAAAGATGACTCGGAATCATATAAGAATGTAACGTTGAAATGCCTTTTTTGCGAGTTAAATTTAAAGGAAGCAGAGAAGATAGCAACAGAAAGAGCTGAGAAGGAGCGACACGTTAATGTGACAGAAAAGAGTTTATTTAAAGGTTTTACCACAAAAGGTGTTCGAAATTACAACCAGAAGTAGTCCGGCAAGTTTAAGAGCGACGGTAGAGGGCGCTGCGGTTTCCTTGCGGTAGATGGCGCGAAACGATAATGCGTGTGAACAGCGATCACTTTGAAGTGATCATTCGCCAACCGGCTCCAAAGGTATTTGAAGTATTTGAAAGATGATCAGCCCGATGGGGCTCCTCTACATTTTAATAATAACGTTTGCACACGCTTCAAAATAACATCTGAGCAACGGTGGATAAATCGTGGTGGCCTGCCGGATCGCCGGACCTTTCATGTATCGACTTCTTCTGCTGGGGTCAAATGAAAAATTGGGTGTTCCCGTACCATCAATTAAAGACCTCGCATCTGGTATTTCAGCAGCTTGCCAGAAAGCTATCAAAGATGCCACGAATCTTTCAAAGCGTGAGGAATTCCATGCGACGCCGCTGTCAAGCATGCCGAACTACTTCTGGTCGTAATTTCGACCACCTAATGCTGTAAAACATTTAAATACACTGCTTCCTGTCACATTAACGTGTTGCTATTTCTCTGCTGCTTCTGTGGCCTTTTTTCTCTGCTTCCTTTAACCGTAACTCGCAAAAAAGGCATTTTAAACGTTACATTTCAATGTAATTCCGAATTGTCTTTGCACCCCTAACATTTCCTGGAAGTATGTTGGTCTGGTTGTAAAACACCCAGGAGTAATGTCATTGAAATGTCGGAGATATGTTGGAAGCGTCTTCTATCAAAAAATCAGGACACCAAAGCTGTACGTTGTTTTAAATAAAATAATTACCAAGGGAATGATCTACACGCAAACCGCAATAAATTCGATGCGTTTGTCCAATGTTTATGAGCGTTTAAAATATCCCCATTTTTTCACAGTTAAATTTACGCTAGTTACCCGATCCGAATTTTTTCCGATTTTGAACTTAAAATTTAAGTTAAATTCTAACTTTAGAATAATTTCAACCCCATGCAGAAAATAACGATAAAAAGTAGTTGTTCGTTACTCTAAAATATAAAGCGCCCTCTATCGATAATTTTTGAAAGTAACCTTTAATTTTTTTTAAACAAATCGTAATATAAAGAATGATTTTACTGAAAACCGCAAACGAATCTACCCTTTTTTTCGTTTTCTATCATCGTTTGAAGTTTTGGACCCTAAATTTTAATGGCCCCTAGCTCCTACAGAAGACGTTTGCGCCCCTTGGTTTCCCATTTAATAATGTTTGTCTTCAGGTGTACTATCATCTCTTAAAATTTGTTGGTCTGGTAGCGAATAGAAAATGTATAAAAAATAGCTTGTAGCAAATCTCAGCAACGCATATCTGTTTCATAAAATGTGAACTAGTTTAATATTATTAAAACGCGTCTAAAACAATGTTTTCCTATAAACTATTATGTAATGGAATACTTTTGCGTAACCCTGTAAATTAATAACTAATGTTCTTTGAACCACAGATTGTGCAGAATCTATATTTTTATATATACTTCATAGATTCATTTCAGTTTTATTATGGTTGAAACAGTGAATCTTTATCAAAATGACCATGAAACTATTGTTTCCCATTGGTCTTAATGTACTGGAATACTTTTGATTTTCCCTGTAATTAAACTAGGCATACGACTTTCAGAAATTGGAAATGATTCGAAAAAATCCTGCAATAATGAAACATTTGATATTTTAAATGATTCGGTTAGATTGTTTTTGCTATGTTAGATGTGGACAGACAGATCGACAGAATGACGACTGTATGTACTACGTATTTACATAATTACGGAAGCACCTAAAATTACTTAAAACAGGCTATTAAAAACAGTATCGCTTTAAGTGTCATGATTTTAACCCCTTAAATATATTATAAATGAACTGCATTTCGTTTCACGAGAGAGAAAAATAAATACCTCATTGTTTTAGCTACATAATAAAAATACAATTCAACTATGGCCACTAAAGAAATGAATTATATATGAACACTTAACCATCCACAAAAGAGAATATGAAAAATTTAATTAATTTTCCTCAGTATAAAAAATGAATCACGTGCAAATTTTATATTTTTATTTTCACGCATCAATCAAGCGATGCTAAAAGTTTCCAGCAATTTCCGCTTCAGTTATTAATAAACGTCTACTTTGGCTGTTCATAACAAGTCTTCACTCACGCTTATTTCATTTTTCACTGCAAGATGTCAAATAAAAAATGTTCTCTATAATAAAATCTGCTTTACAGCACAAAATTTTATATTTCAACAAAGGTTTATTTTTATTAAAAAGCTATTTTTGAAAGGAAAATGAGAATTTACTAAAAACTGAAAAAAAAGAATCAAAAGATAGATTTTATTTGATTAAGCATAATTGTAATTTTTTAACTTTGAATACTGCTGACAAGAAATTTGTATTTTTTTGTATTTTTATATGTCTATCTAATAATAATAATTTTAAACAGGTGATATTTAATGGACATTTCTGGCTTATAAAGCATATATTCTTTTTTGGAAATTGGTTAAAAACAGAAAAAAAGTAACAATCAGAATTTATTTTAATACTAGCGAGCTACGCTCGCTAGCTGGGCCACTTTTTCCAAACGAACCTCGATATTAAGCAATATATAATAAGCAAAAAAATTCATTTAATAAGCAAGTCTTGGTGTTCGAATCCACAAGCACAAAAAAGTAAATTAAAGACCTATGGTTGTTATGCGCCCATTACCCCGTTAAAATGTGTGATTTCGCACGGTGGGCGCTACGCGCACTTGATAAAAAAGATTGTGGATCGGAGCCATGGTCGCTTCGCGCCCATCGTCCCGTTAAAAATATTTGGTATTGCACGGTTAGCGCTACGCGCCCATAAGACATTTTTTCGTAATTTTTGGTTAATCAGAAGCAGAGTTTTACGCAGATTCTGAATATGTAATTTTTTACTACTTTAAAAACTGTCTGCATGATGGTTTAACAAAAAACGCGCAAAAAAAGTTTCGGTATATTTTCTCTGCGGCGGCCTGTTTTATTTCTAAGTGCAATATTTTAGCGAAAACTACGGTAAATAATCGACGACAAGTCAAAAAAATTAAAGCGGAACAAAGCGCATGTAGAGCGGGGAGGAAAAGAGGTTTTTGGCTGGTTCTTCTTTTTGCGCTCTTAGCCAAAGGGGAAAAGTTCTAGTCATTCACCGCAAGGTGGCGCAGAGTAAGGCGAGCTCTTTTTGGGAAATGAGACCTTTTGCGTTCCGTTTCCCGAGGGGTTTTTAATTCATAACTTTTTTTTTTATTTTGGTCTCACGGTCTTGAAAATGCCCGAAATGACTTTCCCGGAATTTTTCGAATCGGAAGACACCTCTCGCGACTTCCAAATTGCCCGCGTTGCGAACTATAATTGGCTTCAAGCAGACAGACAGACACACAGAGGCACACAGATTTTATTAGTATAGACAATTTAAAGGTATGTCATATAATCTCTGTCGTTAATAATCGAAACTACTTGACACATGCAGTGGTTTCCATTTCAATATAAGCACAAAGAGAAAAAAAATACCATTTAAATAAAAACTGACAGTACCAGTTAAACAGTACCATTTATAATATCTGTACGTATACAGATATATATTCTTAATAGATATTTTTAATTGATTTTTTTGGCTTATAAAGCAATTTTCTTTTTTCAAACTTGATTAGAAAGCGGAAATAATGAAAATAATAATTTGAAAAAAATTACAAATTTAGTAATGTGTCATAAAATTTCTGTCGTCAATAATCGAGAGCACATTGTCACATGCGATTATCTCTCCTTCACTATAACCGCAAAAAGAAAAATAACATTTAAATAAACACTGAAACAGTACCAGTTAGAATTTGTCCGAAACCATGTCGGAATTTTAGTTTCATTTTTAATGTATTATAATATATTAAATAATTTTATGTATATTTCCCGAAAATTATTTTAATACATTTATGTGCTATGTACGAATTATATTCATTTCCTCAAGGTGAATTTAGCAGTTTTACTATTCTCTTATTTCGAATATAAGGCAAGATGTCTTAATTTTAGAATAGTGCTATTAATGTGAACTTCGGATGAATAGGACTAAAATTAATGGAGGTTTCAAATGGTTAATAAGAATTTGTCTGTACACATATATATTTATTAAATATATTAAACTTTTATGTCCGCAGTCAGTTGCTCCATACTCGTGTTCGTATACAGGAATTCTGTTCCTCAAAGAGGCATTTAACTTGCTGATATTTAGAATTAAAGAAGTTGTTTATTGAATCGTGAGTTAAATGAAAATAATATTTGCAGTGAATTAAATTAATTTTTTATTTATTTGTACATGAAAATCAGTAGTTGTTTTGAAAAAGATACATACAAAAAATATTTTCTATATTTGCGTTTATAATCGTAATATGTACTAACAAAATGTGTAAATTAACGTTATATTTATACAAATTTCTGAAGAGATTATATATGTTTTAACATGCCAAAGTATAGAGTATAATTACAAAAACAATTTTTGTAAATTGAGTTATCTACGGAAATGCTAAAAGAAAAATATCTCTAAAAACTGAATCGTAATTGTTGTTTTAAACTGTAACAATAGTAGCGACAATGTAACAAAATACTACATATGCATACATTGCGTTGCTTCATAAAGGACATTTTTACCAGAGGTAGTTAAAATTATAACTAGCGGCATTTAAATATCACTGAATTACATGCTCTATACTTCAAAATAAACATAGCATTACATTCTTTGTTCCCAACCAAATGAACATGTACTGAATCCAATGTGTAACTCAAATAATCTTTTGTTTCTTAAAATGTACGAATCACTCCATCTTGAGAGGAAAAATTTTTTGCAATTAAATATTGCTATTGTGTGTTAAAATGTGTGATTCACAAAATCTCGAGAAGAAATTTACTGTAACTAAATAAATCTAATGTGTATTAAAATGGACGACTCACACCATCTTGAGAAGAATATTATAATGTAACTGAATAAATGTATAGTGTCTTGAAATGTATCAACCACACCACGAGAAAACTATTAGTGTAATTAAATAACTTTATTGTGCCTTAAAAAGGCTTAATCATGCCATTTCGAGAGGTAAATTACAGTGTAACGCAATAAATATATTTTGTGTGAAAATGCACGAATCATACCTCTCAAGAGTAAAACTGCACTGTAGCTAAATAATTCAATTGTGCGTTAAAATGTGCGCTCACCCCCTCTCGAGAGTCATATTGGAAAGTAACTAAAGCAAACTATTGTGTATTCTAATGCATGAATCATACCATCTCGTGAGGGAAACTATATTATAACTAAATAAATCTATGGTATCTAAAATGTACGACTCCCATCATATCGCGAGAAATATTACGAAACTAACCAAAAACGTTTAATAAAACAAATTTATAATACTTCGCAAAATAAAAATATTTTAAAGATATTTTACAGATTAATGCTAAAGTCCAGAATATATATCTGAGTATATATATATTCTTTTTCTGAATTAAATAGTATGAATCATTCAAACAAGATAACAAGATTTCTTAGTGTATGTGAAGGACACTTAATTTCTCAATGATTTAAAATGATTCCAAAATAACTTATATTTTTTGTATAAATGTATGAATGAAAATCTTTTTTCCCCACAGTTTCTGTTTAAGGTGGAGTTTTATTTATTTTGCATCCAAGGCTACTTGAAATGTACTTGACTTAAATTACTACTTTAAAAGTCATTAATCGATAATCTTTTTTATATGAAATGATTCCCATACATAAAGTACGAATTTTATCTTGTTTCTCACATTATTTATTCCTCTTCTCGATCATTTAATTTCCTAAATCGTGATAGTCTTTTATTGAAAGGGAAGACAGGAAGCAATGAACTTTCCTTTCAATAAATTGTTGCAGTGTAACCATTGAAGAATTATATGAAGAGAATTTTATTAAACATGAAAAAAACCTTTTTTCAAGTAAAATGTACAAGAAATTGCAGTGTTTTTCTATATGTATATATATGAATAAACGAATCGGAAAAAAAAAAATAAATTATATTTATAATAATAATCATCATAAGGTTAATATATAAAAAAGTAAAGATATAAAAATAAACATAGTGAAAATAACGAAAATATTAGATGTTTTAAAGAATACATACACTCAAGAGCCAAAACATTACGACCACCCACACATTTTGCAATGAACTGCCTGGATGACGTGGAAGGCACGTGATCTGGTGCAAGTGGTATTTAACTGCTGCTGAAGAGTCTAAAGAATAATTCTTTCATTTGTTTCTTTGTGTGATGGGAAAAGCTGCGGATCTAAGCGACTTTGATAGAGGGCAGATTGTAATGGCTTGAAGGCTCAGAACAAGTATTTCCGAAACTGCCCGAATCGTGAGTTGTTCGCGATCTACAGTTGTTAGCACGTATGCAAAGTGAATGAATAACGGTGAAACCAGCAGTAGACGATATGGGTTGGACGTCCACACGCTATCAAGGAAAAGGGTCGTCGGAGACTGTCTCGCATGGTGAAGCAAAAATGGAGTCACAGAGTGGCTCAGCTGACAGCCCAATACAATGCAGGGCCAAGTAGAATAGTATCGGAGCACACTGTTCAGCGGACACTGTTGGATATGGGGCTACGCAGAAAACGTCCCACTCGTGTGCCTTTGCTGACCAAGCGTCATCGCCAACTGCGCCTGCGGAACATCGGGCCCGGGAACATCGCTTACTGGTCCATGAATCAGTAAGAGAGTTGCCTGGTCAGATGAATACGGTTTCTTACTCATCACGTCGATGACCGTGTCAGGATACGCCGTCTTCCAGGCGAACAGTTGCTCCCTCATTGTACTGTAGTTCATACACAGGCCGGTGGTGGCGGTATTATGCTTTGGGGGCCGTTCTCTTGGGCGTCTCTGGGACCCGTGGTCTTGGTAGAGCATACCATGAACAGGGTATCTACTACTACAGGGTATCTAAACATCATTTCGGACCAGTTGCACTCTTACATGGCCTCTGTTTTTCCAGCCGGAAATGGAATTTTCCAACTGGGCAACGGCCCGTGTTACACGGCTAAAATTTTGTTGGGGTGGTTCCAAAAACATGATGCTGGATTCCAGTTAATGTCCTGGCCGCCTAACTCACCGGATCTCAATCTGATAGAGCACATTTGGGATTTCATGGGACGGCAGCTCAGAGTTCATAGACCACCAATTCGCAATATCTCGGATTTGCGTGACCGTTGCTTAAAAATCTGGTACAATCTGTCTCCGGCCATCTATACCAAGGCGGGTTGAAGCTGTGTTGCGCGCCAAATGTGGGACACCTCGTTATTGACACGTGGTCATAATGTTTTGGCTCTTGAGTGTAAATATATATATATATATATAAACATAGGATACTGATTACATGCACTAATATTTAAATAAAGTAAGTGAAACATTCGTAGACAAAATAAAAATTACGTAAAAATTAAAACTTTTGTTTTGACTATGGGAGAAATATACAAAACATCATGCTGTAAAAGAAAAATATCATCTTACATTAGTATAAATCGAAAAAAAAATATGAAAGGTAAATATTTGTTATATCGAAATATCAAGCTAAAAAAATCAATTTTTATGTAAATTGTTAATATTAACGCTAAAGTCAACAGATGATATAAAATTAATGTAAAATTTATAAAATCTTTTTAATTTTAGACTTATTTATTTGACTTTATATGATGTCATCATTAATAAAAGGATCTATAATAATAGACAAAGAAATTTGTGTGTGAATGTAAGTGTCGTCGGTGTTCTGACGAGACCGCTGCACTTAAAGCTACCCATTTTAGAGGAAAGGTATACCTCTATATTAGAAGTATTGCGCGTCAAAGCCTGGTTTTCGAATTTTAAAGCAGATTTGTTTTTCAACTAATTTTTATGCGATTTTTAGAGGGTTTTTTGAATTTTGAGGAGATTTTATCACGTGTGTGTACATATATGCGTGTGTGTGTTTTCAGTAATATTTTATTTTGAACGAAAGTAGTCTTAAAAAATATATATACAGTTAATTTTTATGTTTTATTTCATTTGTATGTAAAATATAAAGTTTTTCTTTTTTTAAATGTATGTTAAAATGCGTAAAATGGGAATGAATGTGTAATAATTCAAAAATGTTCATTTTTTATTGGCAAAAAATTTCAAAGGTTACATGAAAGGATGTATTTTACTTATTCGTGAATGAATTATGGAAGCAAATCCTTTAGGCCACATTAACGTTTTTCCTAGTTCTCAAGCGAAATATTTGCGAAATAAATGTCCTGTCTAATTTTATAATAAAAATTGAAATAGGCATACTATCTAATTTTTTAAGTACAGTGCTACATTATAACATTACTAATATTAAAACACAAAAAACGAGCCCTAGAGTTTAAATACAGAAAATATTGTTTGTGGGAACATTTCGTTAGAGCTTATATCCGAAAATGTCACAAAGAGGAAAGGATTGTTTGAGCGTGTAATGGAAAAAGTCACGTAACGAAACATATTTCTGGTAAATTCTAATAAAAGTTAATAATAAAATTATAACTTTCTTCTTTTTACATCTAGAAGTTTTACAAGACACTGGATTATGCTTAAGATTGTCTTTCGGAGTTTAGTAGAACTAAAGACAAGTGCAATTAATAATTACCAGAGATTGCGATAATTAACGAAATATCTATTTTTATCTTAGCTAAACGGTTTTTCTTTTTAAATTTCTTTATTAATATAAGTTATTATTAATGCTTTCATATTATGTATTAAATTTATTAAGAGCATTTTTTTTCGTGTTCATTATCATGTGCTTACAGTTTTTCCTTCTTAATCTATATTGCATTTTTTGTTGATTTGAATAACATAGTTAAATTTATTAGACTAGCGGCTATACGTACGAAAATAAATGTTATCGTACGAGAAAATATAATTTTTTAAAAATTTATGTTTGATCGGTATATATATAGAATACCTCTGTGCACGGCTGAATTGCAAATGTCGATATGGAAAAAATATATACATATCTATATATATACATATGTATGTGTAGCTTTATCTTTACTTTACAAATTTCAAAAGAGATTATGTTAAAAAGAGATATTTTGATATTCTTAATCATATATATATTTATATAAGTATATAGTGCGTGTGTGTTTGTTTTTAGTGATATTTTATTTGGAGAGAAGGTAAACTTAAAAAAAAAAATCTACAGTTAACTTTTATATTTCATTTTATTTTAATGTAAAATATAAATATTTTTTGTAATATATATATATATATATATATATATATATATATATATATATATATATATATATATATATATATATATATATATATATATATATATATATATATATATATATATATATATATATATATATATATATATATATATTAAATACGTACAATTTGTGAGAATACGAAATAATTCTATTATGTTCGTTTTCTTTTTGTGGAAAAATACAAAAGATATATGAAAGGATGTATTTTTCTTATTGGTGAATGAAATAGAGAAGTAAATCATCTATGCCATATTAACGTTTTTCTTCTGCTTAAACGATTTGTTAGCGAAATAAATGACCTGTCTAATTCTATAATAAAACGGTAAAGTAGGCGTAGTTTCTAATTTTATTAAGTATAGTGCTATATTATAATATGAGCAATAATAAAACACAAAAGATGAGCTCTAGAGTTTAAATAGAAAATATTGTTTCTGGGAACATTTTGTTAGAGCTAAAATCTGAAATTGTCACGAAGAGGAAGAGATTGTTTGGGCGTGTAATGGAAAAAGTCACGTAAAGAGACATATTTGGCAAATTCTAATAAAAGTTTATAATAAAATGATAACTTTATTCTTTTTACTCTAGATGTTTTACAAGACACTGCGATTATACTTAAAAAAGTCTTTTGTAGTTTAGTAGAATTAAAGAGAAGTGCAATTAAAAATTTCAAGAGATTCCATTAATTAACGAAATATCTATTGTTATCTTAGCTAAACGGTTTTTCATTTTATACTTTTTTATTGTTATAAATTGTTATTAATACTTACAAAATTCAAAAAATAGATTATGTTTAATCAGAGATATTTTGATATTCTTAATTATCTGCAATTACATATATATATATGTATGTTTGTATGTATGTATTGCGTGTGTGTTTGTTTTCAGCGATATTTTACTGGAGAGTTTAAAAACAATATACAATTAATTTTTGTTTCTTTTTTTAATATAAAATAAAAATAGATTTTGTAATGTATATATATATATATATATATATATATATATATATATATATATATATATATATATATATATATATATATATATATATATATATATATCTGTGTGTGTGTAGAATTTGTGAGAATGCGAAATAATTATATTATGTGCATTTTAGTGTTGTAGAAAAATAAAAAAGATATATGAAAGGATGTATTTTTCTTATTCGTGAATGAAATTTGGAAGTAAATCACCTATGCCATATCAACGTTTTTCCTTCTTCTGAAGCGAAATTTTAGCGAAATATGTGTCCAGTCTAATTTTGTAATAAAAAGTAAAATAGGCGTAATCTCTAATTTTATTAAGTACAGTGCTACATTATATCATTAGTAATATTAGAACACAGAAGACGAGCCCTAGAGTTTAAATAGAAAATTTTATTTCAGGGAACATTTCGATAGAGCTTATATCCGAAAATGTCAGAAAGAGGAAGGGATTGTTTGGGCGTTTAATGGAAAAAGTCACGTAACGAAACATATTTCTGGCAAATTCTAATAAAAGGTAATAGTAAAATGATAACTTTCTTCTTTTTTTTACATTTAGAAGTTCTACAAAACACTGAGATTATGCTTAAAATTGTCTTTTGGCGTTTAGTAGAACTAAAGAACAGTGCAATTAATAATTTCCAGAGATTCCGTTAATTAACGAATTGTCTATTGCTATCAAAGCTAAACGGGGTTTCTTTATATACTTCTTTATTAGAATAAATTGTTATTAATGTTTTCAAATTATGAATTTTATTAAGAACATATCTGTGTTTGTTTTCAGTAATATTTTATTTGGAAAGAAGGTAGACTTAAAAACAATGTACAGTTAATTTTTATGTTTCAATTTAATTTTTATTTAAAATATAAATAGATTTTGTAATATATATATAGATAAATATATATACAGTAGAATCTGTCTGTCTGAGCACTCTCTAATATGAACATTCCGGTTAGTCCCGGCAAAATTCCATAGACTTAACAAAAGTTGAACTGTCTGTATTCTGAACATCCTCTAATTTGAACACCACACTATTATGAACGCTAATTTTTGTTCCCCAATTCTACTCCAACTGTCTGCAAACTGAACATGTGTTTGCACTTTGAATTCCAATTCCATTCATGAAAATTTGAAGAAACTTTTACAAAAGAATAAAAATATTCAACGAACTCGATTAAAAAATAAATAGACAGTATCACTGCTAGCTTTAAGCATATATTTGAAAAAGTAATTTGTTTGATAGAATCTTCTGTTAAGAGTTCGACCATCTGTTGTTACATTCTTCCCAGCTGCCTGTTATAAAAGAATCCATTTCATGACTTTTATTTTTACTAGAAAATATAAAGATTTAATTTTTGATAAGTTGGAGAAAGTTACAGTAAGTTAAAATAATCCACTTTCATCGTATAATAGTTCTATATAAATTATTATTGTTAATCAGAGATTGAGCATGATATTTTAAAGATTAATTTTGGAATTTTTGACTGATTTCTTTGATAGTTCAACGACTGAGAAAATGGCAATTAGAGAAACTATTTGCTTATAATTTGTTTGCTATTTAATTTCAGCAGATTTCATTTTTGCCTATGACAGGACATTCATTAAAAGTTGTAGCAAACAAGAAAGGAAATACTATAAAAACCCCTCAGTACTGACCTTATTTGATCAAATCGGTCACTAGGTTTAGTAATAATGCTTTTTCAATCTCCCTCTATAATGAACACCTCGATAATCTGAACATTTTTGCCGGCCCCATGAGTATTCAGAATAGAGAGAGTCCATTGTATATTAAATGCGTAGAATTTGTGAGAATGCGAAATAATTCTAATATTTTTATTTCCTGTTGGGGAAAAACAAAAAAGAGGCATGGAAGGATGTATTTTTCTTATTTGTGAATGAAAAATGAAAGTAAATCATCTATGCCACATTAACGTTTTTTCTTCTGCTAAAGCTATTTTTTAACGAAATAAATGACCTGTCTAATTTTATAATAAAAAGGTAAAGTAGGTGTATTTTCTAATTTTATTAAATACTCTGCTATATTACAACATTAGTAGCATTAAAACACAAAAGACGAGTCCTTGAGTTTAAATATAAAATATTGTTTCTTGGAACATTTTGTTAGAGCTGAAATCCGAAAATGTAATGAAGAAGAAGAAATTGTTTAGGCGTGTAATGGAAAAAGTCACGTAACGAAACATATTTCTGGCACATTCTAATAAAAGTTAATAATAAAATGATAAATTTCCTCTTTTTTACATCTACAAGTTTTACAAGACACTGTGATTATGCTTAAAATTATCTTTTGGAGTTTAACAGAACTAAAGGCAAGTGAAATTAATAATTTTCAGAGATTCCGTTAATTGACGAAATATCTATTCTTATCTTAGCTAAACGGTTTTTCGTTTCATACTTCTTTATTAATATAAATTGTTATTATGCTTTCATATTATCTATTAATTTTATTAAGATCATTTCTGCCAGTGCTAATTATTATGTGCTAACAGTTTTCCCTATCAATCTCTATTGCCTTTTTTGTTTTGTTTATTTGAATAACATAGTTAAATTTATTAGATTAGCGACTTGAAAATGAATGTTATCATACGAGGAAAACTAATTTTTTAATACTTATACTAGATCGGAAAATATGTAGACTATTTTTTTGTACAACGGAATTTTAAAATATATATATATATATATATATATATATATATATAGATAGATAGATAGATATGTGCTTGTTTTAAGTGATATTTTATTGTGAGATATAGTTATAGTGTAGAAGGTAGAATTAAAGACAATGTACAGTTAATTTTTATTTTTCATTTTTGTTTACTATAAAGATAAATAGTTTTTGTAATATACACACACACACATATATATACATATACTTATATATATATATATATATATATATATATATATATATATATATATATATATATATATATATATATATATTAAATGCGTAGAATTTGTGAGAATGCAAAATCGTTCTATTATGCTCACTTTCCTGATGTGAAAAACTACAAAACATACATAAAAGGATGTATTTTCTTATTCGAGAATAGAATATGAAAGTGAATCATCTATGACACATTAACGTTTTTCCTTCTACTTAAGCGATTTGTTAGCGAAATAAATGACCTGTCTAATATCATAATAAAAGTAAAATAGGCGTATTTTTTAATTTTCTTATGTACAGTGCTACACTATAACTTTAGTAATATTAAAACTCAAAGGATGCGCCCTAGATTTTAAATAGAAAAATATTGTTTCTAGAGACATTTCGTTTGAGCTAAAATCCGAAAATATCACGAAGAGGAAGAGATTGTTTGGGCGTGTAAAGGAAAAAGTCACGTAAAGAAATCTTTTTCTGGCAAATTCTAATAAAATTTAATAATAAAATGTTAAATTTCTTCTTTTTTACATCAACAAGTTTTACAAGACATTGTCAAGACAATGTAATTATATCCTAAGCTCTTAGATGATTTAGAAGTAGGTCGTAATTTGTTATTGAAATACTGTTAAAGTTGGCGGCAAAGTAAATGGTATTGAACGATAATAACAAATTTTTAAAAACTTATATTAGATGGGGAAAAATGTAGACTACTTTAAAATATATATATACGTATGTAAAAATATATATATACGTATCTTTATATGTAGATAACTGTGACTATAATATTCCTTTATAGAATTCAAAAGAGATTAAGAGTAATCAGAGATGCTGTTGGTATCCTTAATTATCCACTACATATATATGTGTGCATGTGTATATTTTGAGTAATATTTTATTCGGTGAGAAGATAGATAAAAAAAAATTATAGTTTATTTTTACTTCATTTTTTTATATAAAGTATAAATATTTTTTTTTAAAAGTTGTGTTTTAAAATTCGTAAAAAAGGCATGACTGTGAAATAAATCAATTATGTTCATTTTCTTTTTGGAAAAAAATACAAAGAGTGCATGAAAGAGTGTATTTTTCTTATCCGTGAACGAAATAACTAAGTAAATCATCTCAGCTCTATTAACGCTTTCCCCTCTTTCGAGCGATTTTTTAGCGAAATAAATTACCTGTCTAATTTTATAATAAATGGTAAAATAGGCATATTTTCTAATTTTGTTAAGTACACTGCTACATTATAGCATTAGTAATATTAAAGCTCAAAAGAAGAGCCCTATAGTTTAAATCCATATAAATGTTATCGTGCGAGAACAACTATTTTTAAAAAAAACTTATGTTAGATCGGGTAATATATAGAACATTTTTATGTACGACGGATCTTTAAATGTCGATATGTAAAAAATATATACATATGTATATATATACATGAATGAATCCGTAACTATATTTTTATTTTACAAAATTCAAAACCTGTTAACTTTAAACAAAGATATTTTGGTAGTTTAAATCATTTACTTGTCTGTGTGTTTTCAGTAGTATTTTAATTGGAGGGAATGTAGACTGAGAAACAATGTATAGTTAATTACTACGTTAAATTTTTCTTTTATATAAGGCATAAATAAAATATAAATGATTTTTGTATATTATTTTAAAATACGTAAAAAAGGGTAAAAATGTGTAATAATTAAATTATGTTAATTTTTCTGTTGGAAAAATGTACAAAGGTTACATGAAAGGTTATATTTTTCTTATTTTTGAATGAAATATGGAAACACATTATCTAAGCCACATTACGTACTTTTTAAGCGATTTGTTAGCAAATACATGGCCTGTCAAATTTTATAATCAAAAGTAAAAAAATGTATAATTTCATAATTTTATTAAGTACAGTGCCACATTATAACATTCGTAATATTAAAACACGAAAGACAAGCTCTAGAGTTTAATATCCTTTGAGCGTTTTGCAAATGGGTAAAATTGTAATATTGTTTTCTCTTCATTTTCTTTTAAATGTTCAGAAAATATGATTCATTCAAAATTGTATGAAAAAACTTTAATTACAAATATGAATGTATTCCGTGTGAGTATTAAACATTCTAAAATGTATTTAAAATTCATTAAATCAATAGAATTATATTATTTTAAATATTGCTTGTAATTTAGTGAAGTCTCCATCTTAGTTAATAGAATATTACATTCCAAACACTTAGAGGGTTAAATAGAAAATATTGTTTCTGGGAACATTTTCTTAGAGCTGAAATACGAAAATGTCACGAAGAGGAAGAGATTGTTTGGGCGTGTAATGGAAAAAGTCACGTAAAGAAACTTTTATCTGGCAAATTCTAATAAAAGTTTTAATAAAATAACTTTTTTTTTCCATCCAGTATTTATACAAGACATTAGTGATTATTCTTAAAAATGTTTTCAGATATTTAGTAGAACTAAAGAGAAGAGCAATTAATAATTTCCGCAGATTCCGTTAATTAACGTATATCTACTTTTATCGTAAATAAACTGCTGCTCTTTTCATCACCCTTTATTAATATAAATTATTATTAATCCTTTCATATCATATAATAGTTTTATTAAGAACATTTCTGTCCGTACTAATGATTATCTGCGTATAATTTTTTTCAATTAATCTCTATTTTTTGTATTGTTATTTCAATAACATATTTAAAATTTATTAGATTAGCGACTCGAAAATAAATCTTATCGTGCGAAGACAATAAATTCTTAATTATGGGGAAGAATATAGAATACTTTTATGTACGACGGATAATTTTAAATGTCGATTTAAAGTTACTGCCGAAAACATATTATTGACGAATATGTGTTATTGACGAATAATTTTAAATGTCGATAGCTAAAACATATATACATATCTATATATGTATGTATCTGTAACTATATCTTTACGAAAATAAAAACAGAATATGTTTAAACAGAGATATTTTGGTATTCTTAATCCTTTACTATATGTGTGTGTGTATTTAGTAATATTGTATTTAGAGCGAAGGTAAACATAAAAAGTTCGTCTATGCCTCATTAACGTATTTTCCTTTTACTTAACCTTTTCCGGCGCGGACAAATTCTGTTAGTTAAATAAGAAATTATCGACAGACACCGGAATTTATAAGCGATTTTTTAAGAAACTAAGAACTCGTTAATTCAAGCTTTTATTCTAAAAGCAAGATTTTATTAAAATATTATTGGTGCCAATTGCAAGTTTCGAATTAAAATTAGGTGTGTCCAGACCGGACACACTGCGCCGGAAAGGGTTAAGCGATTTGTTAGCGAAATAAATGGCCTGTCTAATTTTATAATAAAAAGAAAAAAGACGTTTTTGCTAATTTTATCATGTACAGTATCACATTATAACATTAGTTATATTAAAACACAAAAGACGAGCCCTAGAGTTTAACCCTTTGTTGCATAGGCTTAACACTAAAAAATTAATTGCTTAAATGTTGAAATTGATGACTGACACCGGAATTTGAAAACAGCTTTATTTGTAAACAAGAAAAAGCTACTTTGCAGAAATTTAATAAACCGAATTTTTTTAAACCAAAATTCTGGTGCCAATGTGGCATTTGGGAATTAAATTCATTAGTATTTGGGAATGAATTTTTGTCCACTGTAGTGGACAGTATGCAACAAAAGGTTAAATAGAAAATATTGTTTCTGGGAACATTTTGTTAGATCTGAAATTTTGAAAATGGCACGAAGAGGAATAGATTGTTTGGGCGCGTTATGAGAAAAGTCACTTAAAAAAATATATTTCTGGCAAATTCTTATAAAAGTGTATAGTAAAATTATAACTATTTTCCCATACAGAAGTTTTACAAGACATTGGTGATTATATTAGATTAATTTTAAACACAATTATTAAATCTGTAAATTAATTATAAGAGATGTACATTTTTTAATTTTTTGGGTGAAAAAAGTCCGGGCAAGGGATAATTGGGTGAAATAGTCCTCCAGTGTTCGTGTCAGGGATGTCTCAGTTGGAAGAGCATTGGCGACTTCAGCCAATACATTCCGGGTTCGAATCCTGGCCCGGACTTTTTTACAAAAAAAAAAAAAAAAAAAAAAAAAAGGAAAAATTATATCTGTTATTGGTGATTATGCTTAAAATTGTATTTAGAACTTAGTAGAACTAAAGATAAGTGTAATTAAAAATTTCCGCAGATTCCGTTAATTAACGTAATATTTGCTTTTAGCTTAATTAAACTGTTTTTCCTCTTATCCTTCTATTTAATATAAATTGTTATTAATGTTATGTTTTGTAAAATATATATTCATAACTAAATTAATGATATTTAACGAACTTCATCAGCAATTATTAATAATAAGCGGTAATTAATATTCATTTGCAGCATTTATCCAATTTAAAAAAAAGACGTGGTTATTATTGATAAAGAAGGTTATTATTAATAATTATCGAACATAATAAATTAAAAATAACATATATATGTGTGTCAGTGTGTGTTTTCAGTAATAGTTTATTTGGAGCGAAAGTAGACATTAAAAATGTGTACTGTGATCTTTAATTTTTAATTATATTTTTATTCTAGCTGACCCTTTCCCGGGGTAGCCCGGAACCCGTTATGATAAACTTAAACGAACTCTTAACACTTTAGATCTACAATTAGTCGAAATTAATCTAAGGGTATGAACTATTTGTTTGAATAATATTTTTTAATTGCACAAATTGATGGAACGTAGTCATTAAAATGATGGGAGGATGCTAAAACTATAGTATATAAAATTGAAAGCAATTTGATTCAATTTTAAAGAATGCGCACGAAACGACCCAAGAGAGCGATGAATGATCAAAATTAATGGTGGCTGAAATCGGAGAAATTTATTTTGTCATTCTTGTAATAGCTAGTAAATAGCTAGTCTTGTAATAGGACCTAAAAAGTCGCTAGAAAAAAGAAGCTATTGAATCGGACCATTTTCAATTGAGCTAAAATAGGAGGCTCTATAAGGACCAACAGACAGATAAAACCTGACCCTAATTTGAAAATATTTTAAAATATTTTAGTAGATAGCGCTTAAGATCTTTAATTAGTCAAAATTAAGCATTAGGGTGGATCGCAAAATCGAAATTCGGATAATCGAATCGGCGCGGGGTGCAAAAGTTGCCTTTTATGCAAACTAATTCACATATGTTTTTTTATTGAAATCCATTCATATCTTCCGGTGCCCCAAATGCCTCAAAAATAGTTAAAAATTGAAATTTTTATAAATTTTATATATTTTTTTTTTGCTTCTTAATATTTTTAAATTTATTTTTGGCGCGGGTTGCGAAAGTTGCCTTATATATATATATTAGTTCAATCTTTTTTTTTATATATAAATCCATCCATATCTTCCAGTGCCCCCAAGCGCCCCCAAAATGGTAAAAAAATTGAAATTTTTATTAAAATGTATAATTTTTGTTTTTTTAATTTCTTTTAAATTATTTTATCAGCGGGATAAAAAAGATGCATTTTATAGTATATTAGCATGCATCCAAATAATTTTCGAATTTGATAAATTTCTTCCAATGCCCCAAAACTTTTAATTATTTGCCGAAAATCGAGTTTTATGTAAATTTTGAGCTAAAAAATACAACTAAAATTAACAGTTAAAGAATAATAACGTAAAAGGTAGATCGAGAGGATTAGGTTTATCGTATTTTATTAAATGTATAAAATAAACTTTTTATACTTTATTATTTGGAAGGCAACATAGATAGAAGCGTTCTCAGCAATGACCAACAATATTTATATGATATTTGCATAGCAATATCACGTGGTGAATGTGGTTCCGATCTGGCATTAATGAAACCTGGTCCAGTTTATCACTCAAGATGGCTAACAACTACGTGTGGAATTTTAAGGTTATAAGTGGCTACAGAAAATCCTTCTGATAATCTCATTACTCTTACAACATATATTATGAAGGTATATGCACCTGTATGGTTTCATGTCAAAACAAAGCCATCCATAACTGAAGGAGTGCGTCATATTTGGAAACTTCTCACATATTCTAAATATTTGGAACCCAATTTAAGAAAGATCGTAGATGCTATTATTGAACGAAATAGTTTTTTTTTGCCACCCTGAAAATTTGCTATTGTCAATGCTCACAGATAACAGAGAGCATATCAGATCTTTAGCAATGCGAAAACTAATTTATGCTAGAAATAAATAGAGAAAATCACCAGAAGTGAGAATTTTCAAAGTACCCCAAATAAACTTCAAAGCGAAGGATTATTTTGAACTTATTGACTGGCAACCAGTTGGACGTTTTGAACCACCTCTTTTGATGAATGTGCCTTGCAAAGAAATTGAGAATATGATAAAAGTTGTAGAAACGAATGAATGGTCAAAATATCTATGCCATGCGCAAGCGGTTGAAAGATGGGTTCGACTAGTGTCTGAGGCATCAGAAACTGTATCTGGGCAAGAAAAGAGACACGGTTTTATATTGAATAGAATAAAGTCAAGAAGCCATATAAAACACTTTGATACCAAAAAAGATTACAAACTTTAAAAATATGTAAATTTCCAAATTGAAGGATATAAAACTTTTCTCTACGTAAGTTCGATTTTTTAATTTTTATGATTTAATGCTTTGATTTTTAAATTTATATGTCACTTATTATTGCAAAATTAATGTTATTTATAACCTTAAACGTTATTAATTAAAATGTTTTAAAAATTTGTAAGCGGGTCATTCCAAAAATAAAGCACCCTTTGGTGTACCGACACTTTGTATTGCTATATTTTCTAATTTTTTTTTTCAAAATTAAATTTAAATATTGGAAAATATATTTTAAAGATATTTTTCTTTAATGCAATTTTTAAATGTGAGATAAATTCCATTTATTATTATTCAAATAACTTTCATAATAATTTTGTCCTGTAAAAAGCCATGTCCCAAGAACAATTTTTACTTTTTAAACCCTATTTTTTTTTACTCCATGTATCGTTTAAGTTATATTTCAGGATATTTATTATGTCCTTGTAGTCTTTATATTATCCCTATATACTTAAAATATTTTTTGTAAATATTTTTCTTCATTTTATAAGAAAAATTCCTGTGTCCCTTAATTTTTGTCCCCTGTGTTACCGCCACCCTTTTCTTCTTATTCAAATAAGAATTTACAAGCTAAATGTTGTTAACAGCAGTCATTCATGTACTTTTAGAGTTAGCATTCATCATAGGTAGTCATTTTCCTCATTTGTTAAAATTTGAAGTATATTATCTAAGTAAAGGTGATTTTTGAAGGTGGGTGTGTTTTTTGTGTGTCTCCTGTGTTACTATTGATTTATTTCGATTAATTATTAATTTTCTAGTTTATTGGCATTTAAATTGTAAATCTTAGTTAAAAGAAAATATTCCATCTAACTTTACATTGTTTCTATGAAAATAATAATACATAGGTGATAATTTATTTCATTTTGTCTCCTGTGTTACTAGTCCCCTGTATTACCATGATATTGGTTGATATGTTGTTAAGAGACAAAAAACCCAAGTTTAAAAATGAAATGCAACAGAATATCCTGTTTTTTAATGCATTTGTTGGTCTGTATCAGAAATACATTTTTAATTAATACATAAGTACACTTTTAAAATTGTTACTTTTTATGTTCAATTAGGATGTCCCCTTTGTTACTTTATTGTCCCCTATGTTACTGACATTTCCTTTATCAGAACAAAAGAGAAAAAACTTTCTTATGAATCAGTTTTATAATATGCACTGGCTAATATGTATAAATAAGTTTTACTATAATTTTATTATATTAGAGTAATTTTTACCAAGTTATATAAAGTTTTATACAGGGAGAATGCAAAAAAGGGTAACACGGGGGACATAATATGCCTATATCATGAAAAAATATATACATAAACAAAAAACTATATGGCACTGAAAAAGAGCATTTATATCAAAGTGTTAATATTGTAAAAGCAATTCTCTATTTTAATAAGAAAAAATGAGAAGATTATTTAAAATATGGTAACATAGGGGGCATTTTTCAGCCAATGTGTCTGTGTTTCTAAGAGTACACTGTAAAAAAAATCTGTAACCTTAGTAATCTAAATTAACCGAAATCTCTTATGCTTACTAAAATTTTATGTGTACACTGTAGAAGAAAATGATGTCAATCTACAAAACTTGTAAGCAAAACTATAACCATCTGTAACTTTACAAAAGAATTTACTAAAATTTTGGTAACTTTACTAAAATTTTATCTATAATGCTCGTTATCGTCACTTAAAAAGTTCTTGGAATACGATTTCCCAAAAAAATTCTTAGTAACCTTAAAATTTGTTTGATTCAAAGTGCAAATCTGTATCTGTTACATGATTTTTTATTGTTGCCGTTACATAAAAACTTCTTGGAATACAATTCTACTAGAAAAATTTTTGTAACTTTCCCAATTTTTTTTTACAGTGTAGTGATAAATATTTTTAAAAAAGTGTGCTGCTGATATTCAATTTCTACTCTTGAATATGTATACAACCCTCACAATGATATTTTTATTTCATTTTAAATGAAAAAATTTTTGAAAAAAAATTTCTCAAAAGGAACCTTTATTTTTGGAATGACCCAAGTATTTTTAGTAAATTATAATTCTTAATACATTTTTGTAAAAATTTCAGTTTTTAATTATAATTGGTGCATCAAAGATGTGAATGGATTTTGATTAAAAAAATATATGGGAACTGCAGAGCTATGTAGTATTGTAATAACAACTTTCCAAGCCAGTGCCAAATGAATTTCAAAAAGTAAAATAAAATAAAACAAAAAATATTTTTTTCAGGAAAATTTCAATTTTAAACTATTTTTGGGGCGCTTGGGGTACCGGAAGATATGGATGAATTTTATTTTTAAAAAATATGTAAGCTAAGATAGATAAAATATAGCTTTTGCACCCCGCGCCAAAAGTAATTAAGAAAAAATAAATAAACAAAAAAATATAAAAAGAATCATAAAAAACTCAATTTTTAATTATTTTTGGGGCGCTTGGGGCACCGGAAGATATTAATGGATTTTAATTAAAAAAAACCCTGTAAACTAGTATGCATAGAAGGCAACTTTTGCACGCCGCGCCGATAGTGACTTCTAAAAAAAAATTTTTCCCTATACTTTTCGATCTACCCTATTAAGCATGCAGTATGTTCTATTCGTTGGAATAATATTTTTTAATGTACCAATTGATTGGGTAAAAGTTTGAAAAAGGGCCTTAGGGTCCGAATAAAAATATCACAATATTGGTCCTGGAAAAAGTGTCCCAAGCAACTTTAAAATTTCGCACTGAGAAGATGAGAAATAAAGGAAGTGAAATATGTTTGTCTCACAAAATGTTCAGAGGCCTTGAGCTGGGACATGTGATTCCTAAGGGGGCCATAGTTTATTATATATAATGTAAAAGCTTTAATATAGATAAATGTATAAAGAATCCTAAAAATTAAGACCTACAAAATCAAACACTTCATACGGCTCTGTATCGGGAACGAATTGGCCAGAAATTCATTTTGCACGTAGTTGGGTACAAAAATATTTTAGTAGTTATTAAGATAATGGGAGGGCGCTTAAACTATGTTAAATAAAATTGAATGCAATTAGCATTTTTTTAACGAAACTGCACCAAAGGCGCCAAGAAATAGATTAACATTCAAAATTAATGGCAGCTGTAGTCAGAGATTTTTTTTGTCGTTCATGTAGTAACTCTAGGACCTAAAAAGTAGTTAGTAAAAACAGCTAATGAATCCGACCATTTTTAACCGACTTCCAAAAAGGAGAGGAGGTTATCAATTCGACGCGTATGTATTTTTTTTTATGTATGTTCACCGATTACTCCGAAACTATCCAACCAATTAACTTAATTTTGGTGTTAAATGAGAAAGCTTGCTCTCGAATTGGTACCACTTCCGTTTCATAGAAATATGTTCAGTACTTTTTTAGTAATTAGGCAAAAACTAATAAAATTAGTGATTTCTTGCAAATCAGTAGTAATATGGATGTCGAATAAATTTACCGATGCCAGGATGGCCGAGCGGTCTAAGGCGCTTGATGTAAGATTTGGTTTTCGAAAGGCAACGTGGGTTCGAACCCCCCAATGTTAATTCAATACTTTATCAGTGAAAGAGTACTCAAAAAGAGAATAGACTTGCGAAAAGTAACATGACATTGAATAAGTTCTCTGTAGAGAATGAAGTCCGGACAGCCGAGCGGTCTAAGGCACCAGATTTAATCTCTGGTTTTGAAAGAGAATGTCGGTTCGAACCTCACTCCTGACATATGTGAATAGTATACGAAAAATTTTTCAGCGTTACATATTTTTTTTAAGTGACTTCAAAAAAGGAGAGGATGTTATCAATTCGACGCGAATGTATTTTTTTTATGTACGTTCACCGATTACTCCGAAACTATCCAACCGATTAATTTGTTTTTTGTGTTAAATGAAAGAGGCTACTCTTCTATTGGTACTTCTTCCATTTCATTGAAATTGGTTCAGTACTTTTTTACTAAATAAGTAAAAACTAATAAAATTAGTGATTTCTTGCAAACTAAAAGTGACATGGACGATGACTAAGCTCGCCGAATGGAGTGCTGCCAGATGGGGTGAGTGGTGTAAGATAGCAGATTTGATTTCTGGTTCTTGAAAGAGATCGTGGGTTCGAATTCCACTCCTGACATACGTGTATGGTTTACAGTGATTTTTCCCGTATTATAATTTTTATTAACTGACATAAAAAAAATCGTTAACTTTTAACTAAAAAGAGAAAAATAAACTTTTCTACCAAAAATTGAACCGACTTCAAAAGCTACTGCAAAGTGAAAAATATTTTTTTTACAGAATAGTATTAAGAAATTAAATAAGAGCGTAGTATTTATCATGCGTATTATTATATTTATGTAGATTAATTTGATTTTTTGAAGTCGGTGCCAGCCAAGCCAAGTTCAAAATTAAAATTAATTATCCAATGCAAATCGTAAAAGAATAAAGTTAAAATTTTAACTAAATAATAATTCGTAAAAAAACTCGTAGATACTTGGATGCGTGTCTATTGGAAAATTACATGTAACTTGGCTTGGCTGGCACCGACTTCAAAAAATCTAATTAATCTACATAAATATAATAATACGCATGATAAATACTATGCTCTTAATTTAATTTCTTAATACTATTCTGTAAAAAAAATATTTTTCACTTTGCAGTAGCTTTTGAAGTCGGTTCAATTTTTGGTAGAAAAGTTTATTAAGAAAGCTATGATAGTGTGTCCCGTAGGGGCCAACAGACAATAGGGTCCTTACATAAAACATATAAATGTTTTAGTACAAAGAGCTTTAGACCTTTAATAAATGAAATTTAAGCACAGATTATGAATTATTCGAAGGAATCTTATTTAAAAAAATACACCAATTGATTATGTAATTGTTTAAAAAAAGGCCTCGGGTCCCGAAAAGAATATGAGGTGGTTGGTCCCGAAAGATGAAACCAAAATTGAACTCTAAAATTTTGCACTGAGAAAGTGAGAAATTAAACGAGTGAAAAATGTTTGGCGCAGAAAAATATCAATTGGCCCTGGGCCGGGCCCTATGATTACCTAGGGGCTCCAAATGTCTTATATGGAATGTAAACATTTGAAAATACCTAAATGGAACAGGTATAGGCAAAATGAAGTTTGAATTAAATGGAAGCAATTTATAAAAAAATATTATTCCTAAAACTTAAAAGGGCCCCAAGGGTCCAGGATCATAACGAGAAAGTAAAAAAGAAGAATAGCTAAATAGAGAAAGGTTTCTCAAAACAAGGAAGCTTAGATAAAAAAGGGTGGCGATATTAACAATTCGGTGCATAAATATTATAAGTGGTCCAGGGGCCCGGTTATTAAATTATTAAAAACCTGAGCCTCAAGTGCATCAGGGCTTGTCTTGGACTATGTTTACCTAAAATTTCAGAATTCTACGTGCAATACATTTTCCTAGCAATCGCAGACACACACACAGAGGGTTTTGTTATTTTACTAGTAGATAAATGTAAATGGTTTATATTGCGTAATATATATATATATACATTGCGTAAAATGGGTAAGAATGCGAAATATATCAATTATAAAAATTTTCCTGATTTTTGAAAAAAATACAAAGGATACTTGTTAGGTACATGCAATTTTCGTATTGTTGGATTAAATATGGAATGCCACATTATCTATGTCACATTAACGTTTTTCCTTCATCTGTAGCAATTTGTTTGCGAAATAAATGACCTGTCTAATCATATAATAAAAAATAATATAGGCGTATTTTCTAACTTTATTAAGTACAGTGCTACATTATAACATTAGTAATATTAAAATACAAAAGACGAGCCCTAGTGTTTAAATAGAAAATATTGTTTATGGGAACATTTTGTTAGAGCTTAAATCCGAAAATGTCACGAAGAGGAAGAGATTGTGTGGGCGTGTAATGGAAAAAGTCACGTAAAGAAACATATTTTTGGCAAATTCTGATAATTTTTTTTATATATGATTACTTTTTTTTCATCCAGAAGTTATACAAGACTTTGATGATTACACTTAAAAATGTATTTAGAAGTTTAGTAGAACTAAAGAGAAGAACAATTAATAATTTCCACATATACCGTTAATTAACGTGAAATCTACTTTTATCTTAGCTAAACGGTCTTTCTTTTAACAATTATTCATTAATATAATTTTTTTAATGCTTTCATTCTCTATATTAGTTTTATTACGATTATGTCTGTCCGTACTAATAATTATGTGCTTATATTTATTTATGTATTAACAATCTGTATTAATTTTACCATTTATTTCAATAGCATACGTAAAATTGTAATAGATTAGCAATGCGCTCATAATAGGTCTCTAATATTTTGATTGTGAGCGTAACCTGAAACATTTAACTAGCACGACACAACATAGACTTTTTTATTCTATTTTATTCAATTGTTATAAATTATTTTACAATTAATACAATTACAGTTAATACAATGGTTATAAAAATTTTCGAGGAAATTATTAGTTATCTGGCTGAATTTACATTTCTCAAATTAAAATGTGCCAAAACATAAAATTTTATTTTATTTAACAATGATGTAAATGTATTTAAAAATATTGTTGCTTTCAAATATTTATCTTATGAAACAATACTTCACGAGTCCAAACAAACCATGGCTTTTGCTAGTTTTATTCAAATTATGCTCGATACTCAGTCGGCAGAGTGTATAAGATGCAGAGAAAGTATTTGTTTTCGGATTTAATTGTTTCTGCTCTTGATGTGATCTAGACATTGCGTTGAAGCATATATAGTGTATATGTTTGCAACGTGCCGTAGTGTTGAATTCTGGCTTCACATCGTTGGACTTTAGTAAGAAGCTTCTGCGTTATCGTTCAATTATTCCAGATTTTCAAGACAATTATGATTTTTCCATGTTTTTACATTAACATTTGTTCTAACATTTAGCTTTTGGCTGGAAGCAACTTGCTAGTTGAAGAAAGTGGCTGCCGACATAAAACAAACGAAGGCGTTTTACATAAGTTTAAGTCTGAATACTCTTTAGTTATTGAAATAGTTTTTTTATTCCTCATGTTCACCGCATAGTTCAAGCAAAATATGAAGTTTCAATAACATTCCTTTTTTCAATTCTGTTTTGAACTTTTCGGGTTATTTTTGTTTTTGTTTTTTCCCATTTTAGGGGAAAACAAAATTACTTTTATTTTAATAACTTTAATAATAGCTATCTAAAATTTTTTGTGAAGGTTAATAATTATCTATTTGTCGAAAATGCAACGATTCTACTTATTTTGTGTACGATTCAATTCATATTTATATGATAATAGGCTAATGAAGAGTTTTTGAAGACGTTCGGAAAATATTCGGAACTAAGCATAGTCATAATTAATTAAGCATACGTTCGGAATATTACAATAGGTTTTGAAAGGGTATTACAACTTTTAAAATTTTTGAGTTTTGTCACAAATAACTCGTTCAGAAAAATAACATATTGTAAATTTAAAGAGTGAAATATAAGTATAAAAAATAGGAGTTTCTAACGGTGCAAAGAGAATTAAATAAAGTTTTATTATTATTTTTATTATTATTACTAAATGTCAAAACTTGAATGGAGCCATAATAAGGAAAGCATAGCCATATACAATTATTTCTATACGTAGAAAGTAACTTAGTAGTTGTTAAGACAAAATAATACTCGTTTAAAAGACATGTACTATTAACAGTACACAATACAAGAAAGCGTTAAGTAAAGATGTATTCAGACTCACATCTGAATGTGGTTGAATTTTTACGTAGCGGACTTGTATGGGGGTCCTTGCAACGTTAAAAATCTTATACAGTGATATATATATATATATTGTTTTATAACTTCAAAGTGAACCATTACATGATTAGAATACCATACATTAGAATGTAATAAATATAATTAGCATTCACAAGAAATATTGTTATCGTTTTCTTTCATATTATATGCTTTTATACTTTTGAATCAAACATTTAGTGACTCTTAAAATGTATTATATACAGCCAAATATTTCAAATACTAATTCGTGCAAGTCTAAATCCTGCGATAATATATTTACAATAAATAAGTAAAAAAACTGAATGAACGACCGTTTTATTATCATTTGCAACTGTCAAATAAAATTATTCCTTCGATAATCGACGTTTAGTAAAACCTATTTATAATTTTATCAATCTATGTGTTTAGGGATAGAAGAATAATTCATGCCACATTAGCATTTTCGCTCTTTTAAAATAACATGTAAGAAAAATAAATAATATATTTTATTTCACAATACAAAGGTAAATCGGACCCAAATTCTAATTTCGTTAAGTATTACAATAATACAATAAATGTACGCAAACTATAATATTACAATAATAGCCTTAATAATACTAAAACAAAAGCGTTAAACCTAAATAATAAAGCTTATAAAATAATTATAAGAATGTTTTGTTAGAAATAAAACATAGAAATGTCAAGAAGAAAAATGTTTGGGCGTGAAGTACAGAAAATCAGTTAAAGAAACATTTTCGAGATAAATTCTTTTAAAATTTTGTGAGATATGAAAATTTCTTAGTATTTCAATAAGCTTTAAGAAGAAAGGTTGATTGTGTTTCAAAGATACCTGAAATATGCACAGGAAATACAGAAAAAAATTATCCGTATGCTTTATATAGAGAGAGCCTTAGTAAAATACATACGTTTAATTTATGCATAGCCACAGTGGATGGGCAAAGTATTTGTGGCGGTACCATTATTTTTTACTTTTTAGGGTTTAATATTTATAAAGTAAAAACGGAACCATTATAAGATTATTCCTGTGTCTGTCTGTCACAGCTACTTTTTATTAGTAAACTGTGTAACTTGAAATGTTCAAATAAGGGGAAGAGAAACAACATTGTATATAAAAACCTGCAATCAGAATGAAAAAACTATTGAATGAAAAATGATCATATTTAATAAATAATATCTCACTGCATATGCGGGAATGCAATCAAATTGCAACGTTCATAATGTTTTAGTTAAATGTATAGAGTAACTTTTATAAATGTCTTAAACATGTAACTTGAAAAGTCTGAAACCGATCATCGATAAATAAGCTCATAATCCATTCTTCCCAAAGCGAAGCAAAGGATAAGGGTCTGTATTCAAATGTATGTACAGTATGCTATATAATGGAAATAGTGTGTAACATACACAATACAGCAAATGTTGCAGAAAGCGAATGTTGAAACGAAGTGAAAATCGTAGCTGAAATAATTTTTGCAAACACGTAGTTAATATACCAATCAATGTATCATGTAAAGAGCTGCTAAATTTTCCCGGTTTTTTCGATTATAGATGGGAACAGCAAAAATTAAATACATTTTTATATGATTGGATAAATTTGACTTTTTTAAACGGTGTAGTTTGTTACGTTATTCTGAATCTATTTAGAAGTGATTCGTAACCTATGCTTGACACATGATTTCTAATTCTTGTTATTTTTGTATACACACAAATACCTAATTTGTAAATATGATTTGGCTTTTCTGTAATGTTTTATGCAATTTAATTTATTATTTAATTCCAAAAAAATCTCAAATGGAATTTTTCTTCAAAACAGTTTTGTATTAGACTATTTTATATATCAGTATTTAAAGCTATTATTCCGGTGTATTTATTTTATTTATGCAATGAGATGTTTCTGCGAATAACATAGTTTATGAATTTGTTTTGCCTTTCCACCCGTCTATTTATCAATGCAATGAATATTTAAATATGTCATTCCAAAGAAACCGTCTACATTACAATAGCTTTGTCGTGTAATTTTAATATCATTGTTATTATTATTATTAGTAGTAGTAGCAGTAGTAGTAGTATAATTTTTAACGAACAAAACATGGAAAAAAATATCCTTGATATCATTAAACATACCTTATTCCAATTTTATGCACGATATATACCAATGTGTTAGTTTTAATTTGACAATATGCAATTTGTTTATTAAATGTGAATACTTCACTGACATTATCAAGATTTTTAATTAAACACTTGAAGTTCAAACAAAACTGCAATAACCTCATTAGACTCATTATAATTCTTTTCAGTTATTGCATTCATATTAATGGCTTGTTTGTGTATATGGCTATTATGCAATGTATTTTGTCACTAGTATAGTTAATTAATTTATAAAACAATTCATATACAACTTGATGAAGAATGTTTATTCATTTATATGTTTTTATTTATTATATAGATAAATGTACTTTTGTTCACAAAGTTTCTAACTATAAGTATGCTTGATTCTTATCATTGCATGTAGTGAAGTACATCAAGCTTTTTTTTTCTAGAAATGGTTATGTATTTCACTCACGTTGTTCATTAAATATCAAACAAAAGAAACCACAACCAGATATATTTTGACAAAAAACAAGTAAGAAAGTGAAGTGGTTTCATATATATGCATATATACTTGCAATAACCGAGAAAGTCTTTGAGAATTCTTTTC
Organism: Maratus speculifer; assembly: GCA_964019185.1. Taxonomy (NCBI): domain Eukaryota; kingdom Metazoa; phylum Arthropoda; class Arachnida; order Araneae; family Salticidae; genus Maratus; species Maratus speculifer. The sequence continues at coordinate 249,916,512 of OZ025295.1, read as the reverse complement.
ATGCAACTATTTTACAGTTAATAAACATTTACTATTTTGTCGAAGAAACAGCTGGATTTTCATTGTTACCCTGCTCAAAACAGAAAATAATTTTTTTGTAAAATTAATGCTTCGGTATGCATTATTTGAGAACAAGATGTTTTGCTTGCAAGTTATTTTCTATAGACTAATGAGACAGGTTGTATTTCAAAATTAATATTTAATTTGACACATTTAATTCGAAATCAACGCAACATGTTTATATTCTTATTATAAGCCGCGTCGGATACATTATTTTTAAAGAATAAAAGGCATTTAAATTTTTTTTAAATATGTATATGTTGTAATTTAAATTTATACACATTTTCAAAATGAAAAAAAAAATTAAGACGAATGAAGATTAAAATATGTCATCCGCAAAAAAAAACTACAATTTACTCTCTTTAATTTGAAATCAGATAAATCGAATATTCGCTTAATTGAAACAAAAAATAAAGTCCCGCAATTTTCGGGGCAGAATAACGTTAAAATTTTTCATTGATTCGAACTCGTTTTCTTTCGTTTTCGTTTAATTCGAACTTACGAGAGTTCCAATTCTTTTTATTTTTTCTTACTTTTACACGGATTTCAGATCCTTAAAATAACTTTCTTTCTTTCATTTTTGTAAGATATGCACTGAAATTAGTATACATATAATCTCAATCTTTTGATACCCGCTTTCTTAGTGCCCTGTCTGTCCATCAATGACACCTATACCTCCATCTTCGTTTATGCTTGTTCCTAATCCCTTAATTAATGTATTTATATCTTTTAACTTAATATTAAGCCATATTCTAATAATAACGGCCGAATAAATTGAAAAGAAGAACAACAACATTAATTCCTTTACAATAAAATCCTTTTAACCCTTTCAGGCACACTGTACTCGGTCTGGTATACCTAATTTTAATTCCAAACTTGCAATCGACACCAGTAATATTTTACTAAAATTTTGTTTTTATATTAAAAGCTTAAATTAAGGCTCTCAAAATATCTAAAAAATTCGCTTGTGAGTTCTGGTGTTATTACAGATTTTAACCGCGCCGGAAAGGGTTAAACATGTTTTCATTACACATTCGCAGTAGTTCGAACGCTGGATAATCCGAACATTTCTTGTTGACCCGACGGGTTCAAATTAACGAGAGCCGACTATTGGCTTTGTCTTTTAAATTAATCATTTTTAGGTGCGTTCGTAATTATGTAAATACGTAGCACCTATTGTTGTCGCTCAGTCCGTCCGTCTGTCTGTCTGTCCGTCTGTCTGTCTGTCTGTCTGTCCGTCCGCATATAACAACGCAAAAACTACCCAACCGAATCGTTTGAAATTCAAAATACATAATTATAACATAATTTTGTCGAGTCATTTCAAATTTTATGAAAATCGGATGAATAGATCAATTACAGGGACAATCAAAAGGATTTCGTTACATTACGGTCAAAGGGGAAAAAAGTTTCAAATGCATTTTAATCGTTTGAAATTTAAAACATATAATTATTGCGTGATTTTGTCGAGTCATTTCAAATGTTATGAAAATTGGATGCATAGATCAATTACAGGGACAATCAAAAGGATTCCGTTACATTACGGTCAATGGGGAAAAATTTTTCAAATGCATTTTAATCGTTTGAAATTTAAAACATATAATTATTACGTAATTTTATCGAGTCATTTCAAATGTTATGAAAGTCCGATGCACTGATCATTTACAGGGACAATCAAATGTATTCCATTATATTACGGTCAATGGGAAAAAAGATTCAAATGCATTTTTATGATGTTACACTCATTCGAACATAATAGAATTGGCATGAATCTATGAAAGATATACTAAAATATGCATTCTGTACAATCTGTGATGCAAAGAATTTTTATTATTAAATTACAGTGCCACAAAAAGTATTCCACTACATAATGCTATACGGGGAAACATTGTTTGGGGCGTGTTTTAATTATATTCAACTATTTCACATTTTATGAATAAGATATACGTTTCTGCGGTGTAATAAAAATTACTTTCTGCATATTTACAGAAACAAAGATTTCGACTACTATACTGTATCCGAAGTACGCTCTACTATATCAGCAAGATCTGAATATTTTTAAAACTTCGTTATCGTACGAACGCACCTCATTTGCTACGTTCACGTGCAATTTCCAACTTGCTTAAAACTATCAAAACATTGAAAAAATATACTTGATATCATTAAACATATTTCAATCCAATTTTATGCTATATGTATGCCAATGTCTAATTTTTAATTTAACAGTGTTTATTCCATGTAAATAATCTACTGCCTTTATCAAGATTTTTAATTAAACACTTGAAGTTAAAACAAAACCGAAATAACTTCATTAGACTCATTATAACAGTTTTCAAGGATACCGTTCCTATGAATGGCTTATTTCTGTATACGGCTTTTATGCAATGCATTTTACCACTGATATAGTTAATTAATTAATGAAAGAATGCATATAGAACTTGATCAAAAAGTTGATTCTTTTATATGTATTTATTTATTATATAGTTAAATGAAATTTTGTTCCGAAAGCTATAACTATAATTATGCTGGATGCTTGCCATCGCATGTAGTGAATAACTGCAAGCTATGTATGTTTATAGAAATAGTTATACATTTCAATCACGTTGCTAATTAAATATTAAACGAAAGAAATTATTACCGGAAACATTTCCACAAAAATTAAGTAGGATGTAAAGTGGTTATATGTATATATATATTTGCAATAAATGAGAAGGTCTTTAAGATTCTTATCAAACAAGTATTTTACAATCAATCAACATTTATTATGGTATCGAAGAAACAGCTGAATATTCTGTGTTCCACTGTTTAAAATATAAAAGAAAATTCGTAAAATTAATGCTTATGTGTGAATTATTTCAAATAAAAAAATATTGCTTACAACCTTTTTTCTACAAACTAATGAATGAGGTTGCATTAAAAAATTAATATTTACTTTGACACATTCGATTCGAAATCAACGCAACAATTTTATATTTATATTCATGTTATAATTCGTGTCAGATACATTATTTTGATAACATGATTTTTAATTAATAAAAGGGATTAAAAATATTTATTTTTTAAATATGTATTTGTCGTAAGTGAAATTTATGCACATTTTCAAATATATATATATATATATATAAACAAATGAAGATTAAAGTATGTCTTCCGTAAGAAAAGAACTACATTACATTGTCTTTGTTGTTTAAATTTCACATTTTTTGGCTTTTTTAACTAATAAAACATGAAAAAAGATATATTTCATATCATTAAACATACATTAGTCCAATTTTACACATGATATGTAACAATGTTTGAGTTTTATTTTGACACTTCACTTTTTAACAGTATATTCCCTTTATGCAGATTTTTAATTAAACATTTGAAGTTAAAACAAAACTGTATTATTCTCATAAGAATCATTATAAGAGTTTTCAATGATGTCGTTCCTATGAATGGCCTATTTATGTATACAAATATTATGCAATGCATTTTGCTACTGATATAATTAATTAGTCCATTAAAGAATGCATATACGCAGAACGTGATAAAAAATGTTAATTCATTTATACATATTTATTTTCATTACAGCTAAATACATGCTTGTTCTCAGAGTTTTTAGCTATAATTATGCTGGATGCTTACCATTGTATGAAGTGAATTACTGTAACCTATTTTTTTATTGAAATAGTGATGTATTTTACTCACGTTGAATATAAAATATTAAACAAGAGAAATTAGAAACAGAAACATTTTGACAAAAGTAAGTACAGAAGAAAGTGGTTATAAGTATGTATATAATGCAATAAATGAAAAAGTCTGTATCATTCTTATCATACAAGTATTTTACAATTAATAAACATTTATTATTGTATCAAAATAACAGCTGAATTTTCTGTGTACACAGTTTAAAACATAAAACTGGAAAATAATGCTTCTCAATGCAATTTTTAAGAACAAAAAGTATTATTTACAACCTTTTTTCTACAAACTAAATAATGGAATTGTATTGCAAAATTAATATTTAATTTGACATATTCAATTCGAAATCAACGCACCACTTTATACTTATATTCATGGTTAAAAGCTGTGTCAGATAGATTTTAATAAAATGATTTAAAAAAATATTTTTTATTATGTATTTGTTGTAATTTAAATTTATACACAATATCAAAATAAAAAATAAATAAATAAATAAATAATGTAATACAAATGATGATAATCAATAATTAAAATATGTCATCCGGAAGAAAACAACTACATTACTTTATCTTTGTCGTGTAAAATTATCGATTTTATTTAAGAAACAAAACATGGGAAAAATATACTTGTTAGTATTAAACGCATCTTACTCCAATTTTATGCACGTTATATACCAATGTCTAAGTTTTAATTTGACAGTGTGTAATTTGTTTATTCAAAGTGAATACTTCACTGTCTTTATCAATATTTTTAATTAAACACTTGAAGTTAAAACGAAACTAGAGTATCCTCATTAGAATCATTATAATAGTTTATAATTATCGCATTCGAATGAAAGACTTATTTGTGTATGAGGATTTTATTCAATGCATTTTGCCGCTGATGTAGTTAATTTATTAAAGCATACATACAGAACTTGATAAAAAAATGTTGATTCATTTGCGTGTATTTATTTATTATATAGTTAAATGCTCTTTTATTTACAAAGTTATAAATATAATTATGCTGGATGCTTGCCATTGTATGTAGTGAATTACTGCAAGCTATTTTTTATAGAAGTGATTTGGCTTTTCACTCACGTTGTTCATTAAATATCAAATGGAAGAAACTAGTACCAGAAACATTTTGACAAAAACCTAGTAAGAAGTAAAGTGATTATATTCACGTATATATATATTTGCAATAAATGAAAAAGTCTTTGAAAATTCTTTTCATACAACTAACAGTTAATAAACATTATTTATTATGTTAAAGAAACAGTTGGATTTTCTGTGTTCTCGTGCTCAAACCATAAAAGGAAATATTGTAAAATTAATGCTTTTGTGTGTAGTATTTCAAAACAACAAGTTTTGCTTCAAGTTATTTTGTACAACTATCGGAAGAAGTTGCATTTAAAAATTTATATGTTATCTGAGTTATTCAATTCAAAATCAACGCAATTAGTTAATAACCGTATTCTTGCAATTAGACTTGTATTTAGACATGGCAGATACATTATTTAAACAACATGAATTTCAGTGAATAAAATATTTTTTAACTATGTATTTTATTTCTAAATTCAATTTATACATATTTTTAAAATTAAAAAGAAAGACAATTGAAGATTTAAATATGTCATTCGCAACAAAACAACTGCATCACATTAATTTTGTCGTATAAATTTATCGATTTTTATTTTATTTTATTTTATTATTATTATATATTTTTTTATTTTAACTAATAAAACATGGAAAAAATGTACTAGATATCATTAAACTTATTTTTCAATTATATTCATAACATGTACCACTGTTTATGTTTTAATTTTGCAGTGTGTAATTTGCTTATTTAATGTGAATACTTTATTGTCTTTACAAAAATTTTTAATTAAATACTTGAGGTTAAAACAAAAATGAAATAACCTCATTAGACTCATTATAATAGTTTTAAATGATCTTGTTTTTATGAATTGCTTATTTACAACTGTTATGCAATTTTTGCCACCGATATAGTTAATTAGTCTATGAAAGAATACACATACTTAAAACTTAATCAAAAATGTTAAATCATTTATATATATTTATTTTCAATGCAGATATATGCATCTTTGTTCACAAAGTTTTTAACTGCAATTATACTGGATGCTTGTTGTTGTATGTAGTGAATTACTGCAAGCAAATATTTAATTGAAATAGTTGTGTATATCTCTCATGTTGCTTATAAGATATTAAATGTAAGATATTACGACTAGAAACATTTTGACAAAAATTAAGAAGGAAGTAAAGTTGTTAAATTTATATACATTTTTGCAATAAATAAGAAAGTCTTCAAGATTCTTGTCATACAACTATTTTACATTTAATAAACAGATGTTATCATATTGAAGAAACACCTGGATTTTTTGTTTTCGGCTGTTTAAAACATAAAAGAAAAAAATTGTAAAATTAATGCTTCTGTAAGCATTTCTTGAAAACAAAGTGTATTGCTTGAAACCCCTTTTCCACAGACTAATGAAAGAAGTTGTATTGCAAAATTAATATATAATTTGACAGATTCAATTTAAAAAACAACTACATTACTTTGGCTTTGTTGTGCAAATTTATCGATTTTTTTTCTTTCAAAAAACATGGAAGAAAATATACCTGGTACGTATCTTACTCCAGTTTTATGCACAATGTATACTGTAAAATAATGCACACACTACACAAATTATTCCATAGGCACTGATTATATTAAAAAACACTTTATTCAAAGAATAACACTCACTCGCAGCTCACTGCTGCATTATCGTCTGCATTTATCTCAAAAACAACTTTAGAATAAAAACAGAAAAAACACTTCACTTCTCTTCAGTTTCTCAACACTGACATTTTAATTTAGGTAGCACGGTATCGTCTGCCTACATGGAACATACCGGCCCCCATTGACATATTTCACATTCAATAATAACTCTTTTTTTACTAAGTACACTAATTACACAAATAAATACAAAAGTTCACTATATCCCATATAGCACACTTGCCTCCCCAGGATGTCCTGGGGAGGATTCACATCCCAGGACCGTCATCCCCCAGGCATCCCTGAGGATGCAGAAAATTGTCACCAGGAGGTCCTCAGGAACCGAAAATGTCCGCTTTACAGCATCCTGGCGCGCTCCCCAGGACATCCTTGAGGGTCCTCCCCAGGAGGTTCTGGGGAAGATTTGAGGAAGTCATATAGGAGGACTTTGGGAAACTTCAAGGTCACTAATATGTTTAAAAAAAAAGCTATGATTTAATTTAAATTTTTTAGAAGAAAACGCGAATGTTGTTTTTTTTTCTATTATTCAGACGGATTTACATATACAGAGATTATTCAGTAACAAATTTCTTACCTTCATTTTTCCTGCTGGATTTGAACCTGAGTACCTTGGTATTCTGGACGCGCACTCTAGCCGTTATGCTGTAGGGTCAGTAAGGAATAAAGGTTTCTAAGGTATACATGCATTTTTACTCCGCTTTTGAAACTTAAAACTAGGAAATGTCCTCGTTTTTTGTGCCTTTTGCATACATTCGACATAAATTTAAATTAATAACCCTAAATAAATTATCAATAATTATTTGTTATAACATAAATGTCTTCGAATTAAAATTTTTTTTTAATGAAATTGTATTTTTAAATGATAAAAATATCCTTTTAGCTTTTAATACTTAAAATCCATTAAAATCTTTCTGTAGTTAGAAAATTGATTATGAACTATATATTTTGGCACACAATGAATGATGCAAAACGTTTCTGATGATAGCCCTTATAAAATTTAATTTTAGTTAGTAAAAATATTATTTCCAGAGATTAAAATAGCAAGAGGTTAAAACACATAGTTTCTTTAAAATTATGAATTTTTTTTAAATGATTGAGAAATAAAGACTAAGTGAATCCTTTCAAAAATAAAACTTTTTTGCTCTTTTTCTCTCTTACTTTTTTTTTACAGAAATTTTAATAGATTTTTTTTTCATTTTTCTCTTGGTGCTCTTATTAAATGAATTTATGAAATATATGTATATATATATATTTAATTAGTCTTTTCTTTCCTAATTTTTACTCTTTGAAATATTTCATTTTTGCAGTTTCATAGCGAACCCCACCAGCGGCCAAGTGATTCTGCTCTCGAAGCTGGTAGATGGGAGGCGCTGAGTTTGTACCCAATCGCACCCGTCGGTCTAATCGTTCGGAGTTTTCCGCTCTTTTCTTCGAATCTTAAACTTCCTTGCGTAAATACGCGTTAGGTTCCTTTAGAAAGACCCTCCGGAAGGCAACCCTCCTCCCTTGATGAGTTCCTTATTTTTTTTTCTTTTTTTTAATGATTGGCAAATAAAATCTAAGTAAATCCTTTCAAAAATGAAACTTTTTTGCTCTCTCTCGCTCTTACTTTTTTTACAGAAATTTTTATCGATTTTTTTTCCTTTTTACGCTTGGTTAAAGGTGCTCTTATTATATGAATTTATGAAAAAAATATATAAATTTGTTTAGTTTTTTCTTTCCTACTTTTTACTCTTTGAAATATTTCATTGTTGCAGTTTCATACTGGGCCCCACCAGCGGTCAAGAGATTCAGCTCTCGAAGCTGGTAGGTGGGATGAGCTCAGTTTGTACCCAATCGCGCCCGTCGGCCCGATTGTTCGGAGTTTCCCGGGGTTTTCTTCGAATCTTGGATTTCCTTGCATAAATATGGCTTAGGTTCCTTTAGAAAGACCTTCATTGAGGGCAACCCCTCCCTGCCTTGATATGTCCCTCATGTTGATAATTGGCCGTCATAAATGCAACCAATCAACGAACCCGTTTTAAAGTGATTAGGTATATTTTGGCGAGTATTCATTAACGAATAATTATATCCGTTACTTATGAAATTTTCATATTGTACGATACGAATTACAGATGTTTGGAGATTTACCACTTGTTGCGGGATTAAAAAATACTGTAAAACCCCTGTATTATTTTATAACATTGTAAAAATATTAAAATTCTGCATTTTCATTAATAACACACCATTGTACAAATTTGTAGAATTTTGTTATATCAGAATTTGGTGTAAAAATCATTTGTAAAATTCTATCATTACATTGAAACATTGCTTGAGTCACATAAAATAGAAACTATTAATAAAATTTGAATCTGTTAACAAAATCATTTTATTTTCTTATTGTTATAAATAAAATTACTTTTCAGTTAAATCTCCATTTAATAGTCTTTAAAAATTTGAAATCTTTATGTGCATAAAAAATTCAATATGCACCTTTTTCCATTTAATCAACGACGGGAAATATATTTGTTGATTTCTTGAAATGTATTTTTAGTAACTAAGATTTTAGGCAATTTTAAAAGCCTAAAAGAACTAATGTCTTTATTTAAAATATAAGATGTTTTTATCAACGATCTTAAAAATCCCAAACTAATATATATTTTCTATTACACATAAGAACAAATTTGATTGTAACACCTTTTCTTACTATGTCAAAAAATAGTCTGATTTCCAATTCTTAGAACTACACTCTTTTTTTTTTTTTCTTTTTCTCTCCTTAGTGATTCCCGCGATATTTACAACATTCTCAGCTGGCAAAACTGGTTGGAGGGGGCGGGTAGCTTATTGCGAACCTAATAGTAATCTTGTAATTGATGGAAGGTCGGGACGGTGATTCCTGCTTCAGAGCATTGTTTGCAGTTACTTTAAAATACTTTCATTGTCACCTAAGAATATGTGCATGGTAAAACAGGAAATTCCATGCTTTATAGATATCCAAAGAAATATAATATGAAATCAGTTTGTTAAATGAAGGTTTTAAGTAAAGCGATTTTTTTTCAGTTGAAAATTGTGATAAAATATTTGTTATTAAGGAAATATAGATAAATATTTATCTGTAATTTCAGAACCAAAAAATATTTATATTTCTGAAGTTTTCAAAATAAAGATTTCATTTTATCTATCATAATTTAAATAATAATAATGATATTATGTTTGCTAATCTATAAAAGATATTAGAAAAATAATTTGTAAATAAGACAATCTTAAATTAAAAAAAAAAATTAATGATAAATAAAAGAAAATAGGTTTTAAGAATCAGAATCAGAAACAATGGCGCCAACTTTTGAAAAATATTGAGTATGCTCAAAAACATTTTGAACAAATACATAAATATTTAGTGGGCTCAATTAATAATGGCTGGATAGAGATAACAAATTATTCTGTGGGCTTGCGCCCCATGCGCCATATAAGTTGGCGCCACAGATCAGAAAGACACTTAAATTTATGCTTCTGTTTAGCTAACATTTTTGTATCTTCAACACATATATAATTAATTACATTGGCTAGGTAATTGATAAAAACCCTAAAACATTAAATTTGCATGAATTTATAATTTTTAACTCATTTTATAGGAATGTAAAATTTTTAAACAGAAAATCTTTTTAAATAAACCACGTATTGGTATGCATTTGGGGAGGGGGAGAGGTCATCTCAATATTTATATATTTTAAATCCAAAGGTACCATTTTAAAGGGAACTGTTCTATCTTTGAATTAGTGTTATGTGCTGTGATAAAAATGTTTAGTTTCGTTTCAAAGTTTTAAACGGGTACTTATGAACAAACTTACTTTAAGAATCTCTTTCTTTTTTCTTTGCATAAATACCTTTACCTCTAAATATCAGAAAAAATATATGATCCAGAATTGTCTTCTATTTAGAGATTTCAGTTTAATTTAGACTATAAATAATTACTATTTAGTTAATTTAAACAAGTTAAATTAATTTGCTAATTAATAAAAAAGTAATAATAACAAAAAAGCAAAATGCAACAGGTTATTGATTAATAATTAATAAAATATTGATAAATGTTAACAAAATTTGGTTTAAAAGATATATAATAGTAATTAGTATATAAAAATAGGAATTACTGAAATAATAAATTAAAATTTTTAATTTAACTAAAAAAGGTTAAAAGTTATAGCAATAATTAAAAATAACAATTACAATTTAATAACAATTATCTAACTTGCTAAAAAAATAAGAAATCGAATGATTGATAAAATAAAATTAACTCATTAAAAATTTAGACCGATCAAATGGAATTTGATATTTCAATAAAAATAAACTAAATATTGTACTTCAGAATCACTCACGAGATGGCGCCTGCACTGTGACTTCCTCGGCACTTCCCCAGGAAACATTAACCGGGTACTTCCCCAGGAATGACTTCCCAGGTACTTCCTCAGGAGTAGCGTCCCTGGGAAGTTGCTCCGTGGGACACTTCTGGGAGCTTACTCCTGAGGACACCGTAAAAGACTCTTCCCCGGGACGTCCTGATCTTGTCATTTTAGTATTAGGACGAATATGGGATGACTTGGAGCTCCTGGGGAGGTATTCAGGAGCTTTTGTGCTATATGGGATATGTTACTTAAATATAAAATTGAAAGAAAAAACAATATAACTCTCACACACACATATATATATATACACTTTTTTTTAAGTACTATGGGTTTCAGGCATAGGTAAAATACATATTTTACTAATCGATCTTTTAAAAATTCCATTCTGAGTTTTTACCTGAACTACGCGAATTTTCTTATCGTTACCGTAATATACTTCAATAATTCTGCCTAAAGGCCACTTATTGCTTGATATATTTTCCTCTACTAACAACACTAGATCTCCTATTTTTACATTATCCTTTTCAAATCTCCACTTACCCCTCTGTTGTAATTCACTTAAATAATTATGGTGCCATTTGCACCAAAAAAGTTGTACAATTTTAGTTATTCTTTGCCATTTTTTGAGGCGATTTTCTTTTATATTGGTTAAATCAGGATCAATAATGACATTTAATGGTCTGTTTATAAGAAAATGAGCTGGAGTTAGGACTCCAAAATCATCTGCGTCATCTGATAATGGACTCAAAGGCCTCGAATTTAATATTCCCTCTATTTGTATCACTACTGTAAGAAATTCCTCATAAGTGAGATTAGCACCTCCCACAATTCTCTTAAAATGAAAATTAAAGGATTTTATTGCGCCTCCCAAAGACCCCCGAAATTGGGTGATCTGGGGGGAATAAATTTCCACTCAATGCCTTCACTAGACAAATATGCAGCTAATTTCTCATCAGGTTTTCTTACTAATTCATAAAAGACCCTAAGTGTTTTATCTGCCCCAATAAAATTTTTTGCATTATCAGAATACAATTTGGCACATTTACCTCTGCGTGCTATGAATCTTTTCAGTGCCGCAATAAATGATTCGGAAGATAAATCTGAAACAATTTCTATGTGTATAGCCTTAAATACAAAACAAACAAAAATACAGACATAAATTTTTTGTAAGATGGTCCTACGTGCATAACCAACTTTGATCATAAATAGCCCACACAGATCAACACCCGAAATATTAAAGCAATAGTCTAATTGGACTCTATCCCTGGGCAAATCGCCCATCAATTGATTTGCAATAACTGGTTTAGCTTTAAAACATGGAATGCACTGATGAACCACCTTTCGACACATTGCACGACCATTTATTGGCCAAAATTTATTTCTTACTAAGGATAGTAAAGTTGACTCACCAACATGCAAATATTTCTTATGATAATAATTTATAACAATTACAGTAAATGTATTACTCTTTGGTAAAATCGCCTGGTGCTTTTTTGAAAAATTTAAATTACTATTATTTAACCTGCCACCAACCCTTAAAATTCCAAATTCATCTAAGTAAGGGTTGAGGCCTTTTAACTTGCTACTCGGACTTACCGATCCTTTAGTCTGAAGACTATGTATGTCTTCACTGAATTCAATATTTTGTATTGATTTAACTAAATGTCTCTCTGCAAGCTCCAATTCTGACGTACTCAAGGGTCCATTACACTTATAAAGAGGGTTTCTTGTATTCATCACAAATCTGAAAATATAACTAAGAATACGCACAATCGTTAAATAATTATTACTAAGATTAATCAAGTTATATACAAAATAATTCTCGGTGATATTACAACTTATAACATTAAATTCATTCGAGGATTTAACATTAAATTTGAGCTCTTTATTGAACTCATCATTTGTGTCTGGTATGGTTATTGTACGTTGAGGATAATCACTGTTCTGAAGAAATGAAGGTCCCTTCCACCACAATTCACAGTTTGCAAGTTTGTCAGGATCCATACCTCTGGAAAGTTTGTCAGCAGGATTTTCTTCTGAGCAAATATGATGCCACTGTTCAGCACTAGAGTTTTCTTGTATGTTAGCCACTCGATTTTGAACAAATTGCTTAAGGTCGATAGGTTCTTTTTGAATCCATGCTATTTAGTTATTATCATGCTATTAAGTTTGGTGTAATCAGAATTTGGAAACTTTTGCTATGGAGTTTTGGTTAAAGGATTTTTTGCAGTTGTTTAGTGTCATGCCTGCTCAGTACTAATTTGAGAAATAATTTTTAGAGTTGACTTTTGTTAATTGAAAGTTCAAAGTTGATCACGTGTAAGGCTAAGAATTCAACTCTTTTGATGAAGGAGTTTTTGAAGATCTGATCCATTTTTTGATTGAGTTGATGGATCTTTTTGCGGATCTTTTTTTATTTGGTATTGAGTTTAAGCAATTGTGAAATGTTGTGCTCAAATAATGGAAGTGTTGTGTTTAAGAAGATATTGTTTTAAGAGTTAATGAATATTTTGACAAATTTTGTTTTGATACCGATCGCTGGAAATCTTCTTTCGGAACTATGCTTTTTGGAAGCAGTCAGAAGTTTAGATGCTGCTCTTCATATTTCGTGAAAATTTTCTTTGAAACGACTTTGCCAATTAAAATTAAAGAAGTCATATGTTGGTTAAATCTAAAGATGAACTGTTTAAGTTATTGTGTGATTAAGATATGGACAAATGAGTTGGCTTTTTGTATGTTCAGTGGACGTTTTGCATATTGAGAGAATAAAGTTTTCAGTCTGTTTTCGTGGGATATGATAAGAGGAACTGTGCTGATTTTTTTAAAAAGTTTATCGCCTCCAGAGAGACAGTGCTGGTTTCATTCTATTAGTGTGATGAAAGATGATAAGACCTGAGTATGGTCTGCGTCCTAGACATTGGTGTTTATGTATTTTTGTTGTGAATGTAATGGTGCAGCAAGTGAAGTGTGTGGGTAATATGAAAGTTTGATTGCCCTGAATGCTCACAAGAACCTTTTAGCTTTGTTTTTCTTGAACTGTGCTCTACATAGCCTATGACGACTTTGCCCAGTAGGACTTTTTGCTGTGATGCCTTATGGTGCCTGAAAGGACTTCATCCTGATGAGTTTTTCTTTCGATCATGAACTGTGATCTACAGTGCTTGAAATGAGTTTATGAATGAGCTTTTGTTCCAAGGAATCATGGACTTAGTTGTGACAGACTGTATCCTGCATATCTTCAAGAGCTCTGATAAACTGGGAATCTACTTGGCCATGACGTTTTTGCATATTTTCTCGACAGAACTACCGGTTCTGGTACTTTGTGTGATGGAGGACTTCTGCAGTAAAAGTGAAATTTTTAAAATTCTTTTTATTGAAAATGAAATGATTTTCTTTTAATGAAGTGTTTTTTAATATAATCAGTGCCTATAATTTGTGTAGTGTGTGCATTATTTTACATGGGCATTATTTTGCATGTTTTGAACCTTTAATAAAGAGTTTTTTAAAGAACCAGTGCATATGAAATAATTTGTGTAGTGTGTGCTTAATAATTAACATGGACCGCCGAGCCGTAAGGTGAAAATAATTATTTATGAGAGTGAAAAATCATGGAATTTGAACTATGTGCTGATGTTATATGAAGAGTTCTATTATAGATCTGTCAACGTTTAACATGAGAATCTTCGAATAATATCGTGCACAAACAAGTGAAATATTGTGTTTAAGATGATCAATTTAAGATTTATAATGAGTCTTCCTCGGAATTTCGCAGCGATTTGAGTGAGGTAAGGGCAATTTTTTAATTTATTTTGATTTAATTATGTCTGTTATTGATAATCTAAATAAACACGAGCTTAAGCTTGTAGTTGAGGAATTGGGTTTAACTGCTCCTGAAAGTAGTAAAATTATTGATTTAAGAAATATTATAGAGAATAGTGAATATTACTCAAATGAGCAGTTATTAAAAAGCATCGTTAATTCGGTTGTTGAGGAGTATAAATCACGAACAGAAACTGAGAAAACAAAATTAGAATTAGAAAAATTAAATTAGCGCAACTAGAAAAAGAGTTAGAATTAGCAAATATTCGTAAAGAACCATCCCAAAATTCGGAATTTGAAAAAATTAAACAAGCTCAGTTAGAGAAAGAATTAGAAACAGCCAAATTGCGTAAAGAATCTCGGGAAAATTTGCCGTTCGTAACAGAAAAATCGGAAACGGAAATAGGGAACAATAACTTGGAAAGTTTTATTAAAAGTATTAAAACTTTAACTATTCCTTTACCAACGAGAGCTGAGTCATTTAATCTTTTTTTCAATCTCTTGAGAAAGCGTTTCGAAATAAAAATGTACCTGAAGAGTTTAAGGCTGAAATTCTGTTAAATATTCTCGGCGAAAAAGCGAGCAATTTAATGATCTATTTATCAGAGGAAGAGTTGATTAGTTATGATAAATTGAAAAATATAGTGTTAAGGGAATTTCAACGTACTGCACAAGAATGTTTAAACAATTTCAAGAGTGCTCAAAAATTACCGTCGGAAAGTTACGTTCAATTTGCAGCTAGGCTGAATTCAATTTTTCATTATTACTGTAATTTACGTGAGGTAAATGATTTTAAATCATTATGCGATCTGATTGTTTCAGATAAAATTTTCAGTTCTTTAGATCGCGAATTAATGAATCATATCGCAATTAAACAATCAGAGTCATATTTTAAACCACAGCAACTAGGAAGAGAATGCGATATTTTTTTGTTGATTAAAAATAAATCTAAAGGTGAATCAAATGTGTATTCGAGAAACACGATAAATGAAAATAAACGTATAGCGACAAATAAATTTCAAAATCGGCCTCAAAGGAGCGCTTCAAATATATTTTTTTCGGAAACAAAAAATGTCAAATGTGTCTTGTGTAAATCTAATGAATATCTCGGTTTACATTCTTGTCCGCAATTCAAAAAACTGTCCATTAAAGATAGAGTAGAAGTTGTGAAATTAAATAAAGCATGTTTCAAATGTTTAAATTATAATTGCTGCGCACAGAAATGTAAGTCTAAAAATTGTGCTAGATGTAATCTACCTCATTCTGAGCTAATATATTTTTCTAGAGAAGAAAAGGGATTAAATAATCAAAATAAAAATGTTGGTCATGTGTTTCAATCGGCTGCAGGAATAAAAAATTGACAACCCGAGAAAATCCTTTCCTACCCTCCGAGTCAGACTGTCGACTCTAGTTTTGTGAAAAATAAAACAAAATCCGTTTTATTAAGTACGGCGCGTATCCTCATTAAAGATAAGTTCTCGGAATGGCAGGAAGTTAGATGCTTACTAGATGTCGGTTCACAAGCATGTTTGATTACTTCACAGTGTGCTAATCGATTGCAGCTTAGAATTAATAAAACGAATACTTTAATTTCATGTTTGGATGACACTTCTATGACAATAAAAGGCTGCGTAAATACAAAAATCGCGAATAGAGATAAAAGTTTTGAAAGAGAATTGACTATGCTAGTAGTAAGGAAAATTACAGATTTAATTCCGCAACAAGTGGTTAACATAAATGTTGAAGTACCAGATTTAACTATATTAGCAGATTATAGATTTAATTTCCCTGATAAAATTGATATGTTGTTGGGGGCAGAAATATTTTATGAGTTATTAAGACCGGGACAAATATATTCTCAGAGTTCAAATTTACTTTTGCAAAATACCGTATTTGGGTATGTGGCTAGTGGATGCATAGAGCAGGAAAGTGATGTAAAAGTTCATTGTGGACTAATTCGGGAGGAAGATTTAAACCAAACATTAAAAAAGTTTTGGGAAGTTGAAAACGTCGAAGTAGAATTATCAAAAAGTAAGGAATTTGAGATATGTGAGCAACATTTTGCGCGCACGCATAGGAGAAATGAGGAAGGGAGATACGTGGTGAAAATGCCTTTAAAGGAAAATCCTTCGTGTTTAGGCCAATCTAGGGAGCTTGCTCTTAAAAAACTCAAATCGCTGTGGACTCGCTTATCAAAAGATAAGAAATACTTCAAATTGTATAAAGATTTTTTAAATGAATATGAAATGTTGGGGCATATGAAACTGGTTAAAGAAGTGAAAGAACCTGACGTCGTGTATTATGCTCCACATCATGGTATTTTTAGACCAGAGAAGTCCACCACAAAACTGAGAGTTGTATTTAACTGTTCTGCCACAACAACAAATGGCACATCACTTAATTCATTGCAATATAATGGCGGTGTTATTCAGAATGATTTATTCACGATTATGGTTAGTTTTCGAGAGCATATTTATGCACTAACTGCGGATATTCAAATGATGTATCGAATGATCAATATTGATCCTAGTCAGCACGCATTGCAGAGAATTTTGTGGAACGATAATTTCGAAGAAGAGCCTAAAATTTTTGAACTACAGACCGTTACATACGGTACGGTTAGTGCGCCTTATTTAGCAATGAAAACTCTCAACCAGCTATCGATTGATGAAGGAGATAATTATCCGATGGCAGCATCGGTTCTTCGAGAAAATATTTACATGGATGATATTTTGTGCGGTGCACCTACGCTTGAAGAAGCCAAAGAGTTGCAGCGGCAGCTCATAGCGATTATACATAAAGCAGGTATGAGACTCCATAAGTGGTGTACAAGTGATAAAAATCTTTCGCTGACATATGAAGAAGGGTACAAATTTGAAAATGAAATTGAAACTAAAACGTTAGGGGTTTCGTGGAACCCAAGAGATGATTGTTTCACTTTTCGAGTTAAGGTGGAACTGAACAATTCCTACACAAAGCGAGAAGTATTGTCAACAATCGCGGGACTCTTTGATGCATTGGGACTTCTTGGTCCAGTTATATCTAAAGCCAAAATACTAATGCAAAAATTGTGGAGAATCAATATTGACTGGGATGACGAGCTTCCTGAATCAGAGTTTCATGAGTGGCATCAATTTCTTATGTCATTTAAATGTGTAAATAATATAAAAATTTGTAGGCGTATTGTAATTGAAAACCCAGAAATTATAGAAATACACGGGTTTGCTGACGCCTCAGAACGTTGCTATGGGGCAGCAGTTTATTGCAAATCCAGTGATTCCTTAGGAAATGTGATGGTGAATTTAATCGCTAGCAAGTCGCGAGTTACACCGATAAAGAGTCTAACTATTCCAAGATTGGAGTTATGTGCAACAGTGTTGCTAACCAAACTGGTAAACAGAGTATTATCATCCATGAAAGTAATAGTGACTAATGTTTTTCTTTGGTCAGATTCAATGATATACCAATATCTAAGTTTTAATTTGACGATGTGTAATATGTTTATTTAACGTGAATACTTCACTGTCTCTATCAAGATTTTTACTTAAACTCTTGAAGTTAAAACGAAATTGAAATATCTTCATTAGAATCGTTATAATAATTTCAAATATCGCATTCGTATGAAAGGCTTATTTATGTGCATGGCTTTTATCCAATGCGATTTTTCGCTGATATAGTTAATTAATTTATGAAAGAATACATAGAAAACTTGAAGAAAAATGTTGATTCATTTGCGTGTATTTATTTGTTATATAGTTAAATGGACTTTTGTTCACAAAAGTTATAAGAATAATTATAATGGATGTTTGCCATTGAATGTAGGGAATTACTGCAAGATATTTTTTATGAAAATATTTGTACATTTCATTCACATTGTTCATTGAATATCAAACAAAAAAAAAACTAGATCCAAAAACATTTTGACAAGAAAGATCATAGAAGTAAAGTTTATATGCATATGTATATATTTGCACTAAATGAGAATTCCTTTCATGCAACTATTTAACAGTTAATAAACATTTATTGTTTTATCGAAGAAATAGCTTAATTTTTTGTGCTACCATATTAAAAATATAAAAGAATATCTTGTAAAATCAATGCTTCTGTGTGCATTATTTCGAAACAAAAAAAGTTTTGATTCCAAGTTATTTTCTACTGACTATCGAAAGAAGTTGTATTTTAAATTAATATGTTATTTGACACATTCTATACGAAAAAAACGCTAGAATTTTACATTTACGTTCTTGTTATAAGCCGTGTCAGATACATTATTTTGATAATAGAATTTTAGTGCGTAAAAGGGAATACAAATATTATTTATAAATATGTATTTGTTGTATTGTCTTTTTATTCACATTTTCTAAATAATTAATCAAATAAAGACAAATAAAGATTTAAATATGTCATTTGTAAGAAAACAACTACATAGAATCAGCTTTGTCCAACAAAACGTGGGAGAAAATACACTGGATATAATTCAACATACCTTACTCAAATTTTATTCACAATATATACCAATGTGTAAATAATAATTTTGAAGTGTGCAATTTGTTTATTTTACGTGATTACTTCACTGTCTTTATAATTAAACACTTGAAGTTAAAACGAAACCGGAATAACCTCATTAGACTCATTATAATAGTTTCCAATGATCGCATTCATATTGAATGGCTTGTTTGCATGTATGCCTATTATGTAAGGTATTTTGCCCTTGATATAGTTAAATGATTTATAACAGAATACATACGGAGCTTGATCAAAATTGTTAATTCATTTATATGTATTTATTTTCAATACAGTTAAATACATCCTTGTTCACTAAGTTTATAAGTATAATTATGCTGGATACTTGCCATTGTATGTAGTGAATTATTGCAAGATATTTTTTATAGAAATGGTTATGTATTTCACTCACGTTGTTCATTAAATATCAAACAAAAGAAAATACAAACCAGAAACATTTTGGCAAAAAACAAGTATGAAGTAAAATGATTACATACATTTATATATAATTGCAATAAATAAGAAAAACTTTGAGATTTCTTTTCGTACAACTACTTTACAGTTAATATGCATTTATTATTGTGTAGAAGAAACAGTTGGACTTTTCGTGCTTTCGTGCTCAATTCATAAAAGAAAATTTTGTATAATTAAAGCTTTTGTATGCTTTACTTGAAAGCAAAGAGATTAATTTAAAGATTTTTTTATAGACTAATAATAAAAGTTTTAAATCAAAATTAATATATTATTTGACACATGTAATTTCTCATCTACGCAACACCTTTATACTTTTATTCTAAATTATTTATATAACATGATTTTTGTGAAAAAAAGGATTAAATTTATAGATAATTTTATATATGTATTTGTAGTAATTATAGTTTTAAAAACACTACACATTTTAAAAATAATTAAATAACTAATATGAGAAAAAAGACAAATTAATATTTAAATATGTCATCCCTAAGAAAACAACAACATTACATAAGCTTTTCCGTGTAAATTTATAGGTATTTTGTTTTATTATTTATTTATTTTTTTATACAAATAAAACATAGAAGAAAGCATTTTTGATATCATTAAACATATCTTTATCCAGAAAAAACGTAATAATAAATTGCGGAAACATGATTTCCAGAAAAAGAAAGTTGGATTGAATTGCCTAAAAGTGAAAATTCTTAAAAAGAAAAAAAAATGAAGAAAGAAAAGGAAAAAGGAAAGTTGTAAAATTGCCAGTTCATGCATTTTTATAAATTTTTCTGTATTATAGGGTAAAAAAAAAATATTTATTTGCGTACTTTTCGAAATAAATCCATTATACTATAAAACTTCAGAAAATCATTCTGTAAGTTCTGCATTTTTAGCGTGATATTATAATTTAACAAAATATTTTCTTTTCGTTGATAACATTTGAAGGGCTTGTTGTTACAAAACAGATATCTAGAATTGAAAAATGGTAAATATAAATAAAATTTTATAAAATTTGTAAATTTTAATTTAAGCATTTTTTCTAATAATTTAAAAAATAATGTAACACCTTATGAAAAGACATGAATAAGAAACAAAAGGTTAGAACAAAAAGTATTTATATGGAAAAATTTACACCTGTACATGTGATTAAATTATCAGTTTCTAGTTTACAAATAAGAACAGAATTTAAACCTTAACAATCGATTTTAACGTTCTACCCAGCGTGAATACCCAGTGTGATAGATTCGTCGCCATATTAAGATAGTAAATTGTGTTAATTGGGAATGGATCTAAATGGATAATTATTAAAAGGTCAGTCGTAACTACTACTCGCGCTCAGAGGGTTCTGAACAATATATATCTTTATATATATAAATCTTCTGTGCGTGTGTATGTCACGGAACTCCTCCTAAATGACTGGACCGATTTTAATGAAATTTTGTATGTGTAAATGGATTCCAGTGGATTCCAAAATGGTTTAGATTCACATTTCATCGAATTTCATTAAGTACTTTTTTATTAATTAGGCAAAAACTAATAGTTAGTGATTTTTCGCAAGTTAAAAGTGTTGAATAAGTTCGATGAATAACGTGAAGACGGAATGTCCGAGCGGTCTAAGGCGCCAGATTTAAGCTCTGCTGCTTGAAGAAAGAGATCGCGTGTTCGAGCCCCACTCCTCACAAGTGTTTATGCTTTAAAATAATATTTCCTGTATTATACTTTTAATTAACCGACTTCAGAAAAGCGTTAACTTTTAACTAAAAAGAGAAAATTAAACTTTTCTATCAAAAATTGAACCGACTTCAAAAAATACTGAAGGGTAAAAAATAATTTCCTTACATAATTGTAATAAGAAATTAAATTAAGAGCGTTGTGTTTATCGTGCGTATTACTATATTTAAGTACATTTATTTCATTTTGTGGAGTCGGTGCCAGGAAGGACAATGAAAGTGACAAACACACGCACAGAAGATTTATATATATAAAGATCTATATATATATCAATTATTAACCCCTTGGGTACGAGCGATTGATATACGTTCCACTTAAGATTCTCAAAATCCTACATTATTCCCACCATTATTAATTTATTCATTTTTAATAAGAGCATTTTCATAATTCATCTATAGTAGGCTTTCTTTAAAAAAAATGATCTTAAAAGATTAAAAATTAAAGTGCTCTAAATCTGAAGGAGAAATGGAAGGATTAATTAAAATATAAAAAAAAATCGTTGAGAGAAGAATAATAACACTTTGTGAAAAACTATACAACGGGGATTGGGTATAACTGTACATACTAGAAAAGAATAAATGGGTATACCTGAAAAATTCAAAAAGATATAAATCCTAAATAATATCAAATATTGCTATTTGGTATAACTATTTTTCTTAACTTATCCTTATCTATTTTTAATTAACCTTATTCGGCAGTGAGAATAAAAGTTGTACATATTTAAACTTCATTTGGCATTTCATGAAACTAAATTCAGTGTAGCAAAAATATTTTCTTTTTAAAGTGTAGCTAACAAATAACTATTGTTCAAAGTATTTAGTAATTTTAATTTAATAATTTTGATGAGGAAACAAAGTTTTCCGTTTTTTTTATTATGTAACTAACAGCAAATATAAAAAGAGTAACAAGTAAAAGCTTTGACATCAAACAAAACAATGAAAATACGTTGGTTATAAATAGAGATAGACCGAAGATTCGTTTTCGTTTTCTTTTTTGGCCTGAAAGCGGAGTTTCACTGACAATTTGTTTACCGCAAAAATGCGACTTGAAATCAGGCAAGGACCGAAACTAAGTGTATATGAAAAATCTTATTTCGTTCTTTGGAAATCGATATGAGCTTAATCGGCCGAATGAGACTATTTATTGATGTGAACGTCTTTGTTTGGCATAAGTATAAAGCTCAGTATAAAGCAAGTATGACTTAAATTTTTCATGTCCCTATTAAAACTGCAGATTTAAAAGGAATATATATTTTTTTAACTTGAAACTGCAGAAAAATGTTGAATACTCTTTGACAAACTTCTAGTATCACAGATGATTATTTAGAAAAAAAAATATTATTAAAGATAAATCGATGTGTGCACGTCTAAAATTAAGATATTTCCTAGTAAAAAAAGATCCTATGATTAGAAAATGCTTGTATATCACTGATGACTTATTTGTGTTTTATTTTAAATGAGAAAAAAAATGGGACTAAGTCACAGACAGCAAATTTAGGTAATACTTATGATTAATTAAATAATATGTATTCTTTATTTATCAAGACTTATGAATAATTATGCATTTTGAATAAAAATATATAATTAATTAATAATTATGTATGAATTAATTACTTCAAAAATATTTCGACATTTGCGTTTTGGTCTAAAATAAGAGAATAACAGAATTATGCTTTGGTGCAAGTTTTTGTTTCGAAACCTATTTCAGTCTATACTTAATTAGGTGCTACTTTCTTATCCCGTCGACTAAAATACTATTGCCAAATTCTAAGATTAAATGCCAATAATGAATGATCGTGAACATCAATTCAATGACATTAAAAACGATTCACTTGTTTAAAATGTCATTAAGTGATATTTATTTGAAATTTTTATTTGTATTTTTATTAATATTCTGGTATTTATTTGTTTTTTTCTTATTATTTAAAATAAAAATTACGTCAATATGTATAATTTGGCTACTAATTTGACAATTTGTATAATTTGGCAAAATCGGTCGACAGGATAACAGAAACCTTAAATACAGAACCCTTAATTAAAACAGAAATTTCAAACACAATTTTTAAACTTTTTTTTCCTATTTTTAAATTTATTCCGAACAAAACCGCTACTTTACATTGAGAATTAGATGTTTAACAAACAAACTTCACGTTTTAATTTGAAATCAACACATCAGAATATTATTGATATCATTCAAATTTATCTTTATCTTATAAGAAAGAGAAAATGATTCAACGGAAAAATATGAATGTTTCATGAAAAAAATGGATTGAAATGCCTTGAAGCTACGGCTCTTTTAAGAAAAAAATGCTGGAAATTCGCCAATGCATGTATTTTATGAATTTTTGTAGTTGAAAAAAGAAAAATATATAATTGTTGATTTGAATAGTTTCAAAAATGAGTTCGTTAAATTTTGTAACTTTTCAAATAATTTTTGGTATGTGGTATGATATTTTATTCCGAGAATATTTTATTTTATTTGTATATTACTTTGTGGATATGTTACTAAACAAAAATCATCATTAATAAAACTAAATCTGTAAATTAATAAAGTTTCTTTATCCCCTTCGCAAAGAGAGCAATTTACGAAATTTTTAATGTTTTGTCGCCGAATTTTAAAAACAGAAATTTGTGCCTTTTTAAATAGAAGAAATGCTCCGATTAAATAAGTAAAATTTTACAGTAAAATTTTACTGGTGGGAATAAAGAAGGACTATATACACGTATACTTGTCGCTCCTCCCCAAGGGGCTAAAGGTTTCAAATTTACAATTACCAAAGTAAAATTTATATGTAATCTACGCAAAAGTACGGTTATAAGTTTAGTAGATTTTAAAGCATAATTAAAAATCTATTTGCGAAATGAGCAGAATATTTTCGAGAAATATATATTTAGTCAAAGATTGATATTTAAAAAAAATAATAGAATTTCTGAATTGAACAATAAAAGATTTTTTAAAGCTTAATATAATGTAATAATATAGCATTAACTCCTTCGCGACGGGAGTCATTTACGAAAATTTTATATTTTGTCACCGAAAAACAGAAATTTGTGCCTTATCAAATCTAGAAAATGCTCCGATTATATAACGCAAATTTTAGCGTCGCTCGTCTCCAAGGGGTTAATGAAAGATCTATGAAACTGTGGTAACTAAAAACCATTTTCATCTATATTCAACGGAAAATTCGAAGATATGTTAAATGTAAGCTTAAATAGTTATGCACAAAATTTTGTATTAAAGAAATTAAAAGTTTTTAAATTATTTAATATTTAAAATTTAATACTTTTAAAGAAACATCTAGGAAAATATGGCCCTTAAAAATCATATTGTTCAATTTTCACTGGAAAATTCCAAGACATGTTAAATGTAATCTCAAGTAGTTAAATCAAAATTTGGTAGTAAAATAAAAAAAATGCTTTTAAATTATTTAATATTTGAAATTTAATGCTTTTAATGATACATCTAGGGAACTATGGCACTTAAAATTCATATTCTTTAATATCCAATGGAAATTTTCAAGACACGCTCAGATAGTTATACTCAAAATTTGATATGAGTTTTTAAATTCTTCACTAATTAAGATATTGAAGTAATGATTAATCGTCTTATTTTAAAATGTCTTAGAAAATTCGTTTGTATTTAATATGAAGATATTTATTTATGAGATACTTATTATATATTAAACTGGATATTGTAGTGAATTGTGAAAGTTCGCTGAATATATGAGTATAAAGAGAATTTTTTTTTTTTTTATAGTCATGCTTTATTTTGTATAAGAGTAAAAAATGTCCCGTATGTACTTAAGTTAATGTGCAAAAATGTCTTTAACATTCAACTTTTCATTTTAACATTTATTTAGTAAAGTATTTAGTAAAGTTAGTTGTATAGAAAGTATACAGTATACATGTCATAAGAATTTTATATGAATAATTGCGCATAGAACTTTCAAATGTTAGAAATGTGCAAAATTTTCAATTCTGAAAAATCAGCATATTATGTAAATGAACAAATAAATAAAATAAAATAAATCTATAATTACACATTTTTCACAAATATTAAACCTTATATTTCTGTCAAAAGGTGACATAATTTAAATATCACTTGGATAATATAAAGGAAAATTGCCTTTGCGTGTATATTTAGGATTTTTATTTCAAACGAAACAATATGTACTTTTTTATAACTTTTTAAATAGTTTTTTTTTAAGTTATGTGTAAAATAATATCTCATTTTTGAAAAAATTTTTAGTAAAAAATATTTTTTCTTGTATTTTATTAAAAAACATTAGCATTAATAATTGATAAAGTTACAAATATAAATGTAATTTTAAGCTAAATCAAATTTTATCGCACTTTTTTATCCTCCTATATGCTATATCCTTCGGTCAACAAATAAAGCGTTGTCTAAAAAAAAGTACTGTTGTATAAGTCAGTCGTAAAATGAAGCACATGTCTTATTCTACGGTTAAGTACGGATAATCTCTAATTTCTTAAATATCTAAGCTTTGCACATTCTGAATTTTCACACAGTCGTATAAGGAAAAAAGTACTTTAAAAATGCAATTTGTTTAAAAAACTGCATCTGCATCTATTTTTTTCAGTTTTTAGAATGTTTTCTGGCAACTGAAGTACTCCATTTCTGTAGAAACTAAAATTAAAATAATAAATTACAGTTTCTTTTGTTACAGTTTTCTCATGAACACTGAAAAAAAAAAAACTTAATTACGTGCTGTGTCAAAAATATCGTCTACTATAAAATTGTATTTTAAAATTTGTACTCGTTAGTGTGATATTTTATTCTTTCGCTTTTAATTAATTTATATCAAACGAATGACTATTTGCAATTTTATAAAAAATATGTATAAATATTATAATATGTATAAATGTATAAATATTATTATAAACTGTATTTAAAATGCAGCATTCATATTATTGTAAGAAACAGATTCAGCCTTAATAATTTAAAAATGCAATTTTTTAAATCAGATTTCTAATCAACAAAATCGGGTTTTTTTTTCGGTTTGCGTATTTTTGTGAGGCAAAGAAATTAAATACATATATTTATTTTCAATTCGAAATACCGCGGAAAAAGCTCGAATATGAGAGACTAAAAATTAGGTTAAAAAAAATAAAATTAGTTTGTATCATACGGTTGCTCATGCGCTGTAAACTTTCGAAATATTGAAAAATTCATATTCACATTTTTACGCTAATCCTTTGTCGTATTTAGTTTATCGATATTTAAATGTAATAGCTCTTAAGAATTTTAGAGCAATGCACGACCGGAAAAATGTAGATGGATTAAAATAATATTTCAGCATTATGTTTTGTTATTATAATTCACAAGAATATCAGCTATTGCGTTCGTGAAAAGGCTAACTAAAAAAATGTAATAATCTAAGTTTTTCAAGATTTTGGCAATTTTTACAGCGCATGCGTGACTGGAAGATATAAACCAATTTTATTTATTTTTTTTAACCCGATTTTTAATCTTTCAAATTTGCAACGTTTACGTATTGCATTTTTTGAATTTTTTTTTAGCTCATACTATTGCATATTCATATACGCGTTTGTGGCGTCACATGCGTACTTTTTAAAAACTGGATACTTTTTAAGACTGGATCGTAAATGTGGAATGCTTCAGTGAATACAAGTGTCGCTATTTTATTAAATAAATGAATATATTTTAAGTGTTAAAACTTAATTACTTTTTGCACTATCTTCTCAAATATATATATATATATATATATATATATATATATATATATATATATATATATATATATATATATATATATATATATATATATATATATATATATATATTATTTTTTCCTTCGGGGCGATAATAAATTCTAGAAAAGATTCATTCCTGTCTTAAAAACTAAGGAATAAAAAGAATAAAAATCTCTTGGTTTATATGTATGGATATCTGTGTTAGAAAATTTTAATGTCGCGTTTGGTTTCTGTTTATCAAAAAGAAACAGCAGCGCAAAGATGATTAATCAATATTCACATTCCACTTTAGTAAAGATGCGCATTCGCTTCAGCAGATTAATAAGTAGGTGAAATTAGTAAGCCTACTTGCAAAATTTGAATATGAACTTAAGTGAACCTGATTATGTATGTAAAAAGATATTCTCAGAAGTAGAAAGGAAGTTGAAAAATGTAGGCGCATTTTTAAAGCTGATGTAAAGTAAAAATGTAACATTTGCTCCAAAAACGAAAACTTCTGGCAGTCTATGGTTAAACATTAAAATAATCCATTAGATACTATTAAATGTATAGTACATTTTAAAATTATAAAATATGTATTTTTTGGATTTGAAATTCATTTTTTTTTCTCATTTTTAAAAGGTAGAAAACTTATTATTCAGATTATGCATCTTAATCCTCGACAAAATATTTTACAACATATACGTAATAATAAAAAATTTTGCTCAGAATTATCTTCAGTGTTTTTGTTTAAATGTTGATTCCAGTTGACTTATACTCAACTTTGAAGAGAGATATCACTCTTCTGTTTTTATGAGTGGGTCAAATTTTATTAGTTAAAAGTAAATTATCAAAATTTAATTGGTAATTTAGGAGATCGTCGTGAAATCCTTTTTATCCCGCGCTAAAAACTTATATAAAGGATTACGTAGCTTCGGAATTCAATTCAGTTTTAGCTTTGTTTTTGTGTGTGTCTTCATATCTTTAAGTGTCGCTTGTTGAATTCTGACGTAATAAGTCGATTTCTGCGGAAATAACATCAATCTATTTTTATGACGGTATCTTATAATAGTACAAGTTTAAACAAGCATTAGTGGAACTGATTTACTGTGTTGTGAAACATGAATAAACGTGCTTAGAAAATGTATGGCGCTTCTGTCCAATATGTGAAGTTACCAAAGGAATTTTATTTGTTGATTTACCACATTGTAACACACGATTGCGAAATCCACGATGGAGTTTTCTTGCTAAGTGGTATAGTTTGAGCAGAATTTTACACACACAGATATATATATATATATATATATATATATATATATATATATATAGATAGATAGATAGATAGATAGATAGATAGATAGATATTCAATTGAAATAAATGGAATATCATTATGTTATCTAGTACTTAAAAAAAGAAAAAATAATCAAGAGAGAAATATGAATGATTTTCACATTAATAGCCTTAAAGCAATCGAAGCTTATAAAGATAGAATCCTGTTAATTTTACTGGAATGTCTATTTTTTTAAATTTCATCATGCAGGGTCCTTGTAAATACTATCTGCTTTATATTACACAGGAAGCATCTTGTAGTAAACCCCAGCAACATATATCAGTTTCATAAAATGTGAATTAGTTTAACATTATTAAAATACAACTCAATGTTTCTCCCTACAAATTATGTAATGGAATAATTGTGTGTCGCCCTCTAAATTAATAACAAATATTCTTTGCATCACAGATTGTACAAAATTTATATTTCAGTGTATAATTCATAGATGCATATCATTTTATTTATGTTCCAAAGAGTTTAACACCATTAAAATGCACTTGAAACTATCTTTTGCACATTGGCCATAATATAACAGATTAATTTTGATGGTACCGTAATTAAACTAACCATCAGATTTTTTTATAAAATTTGAAATGATTTGGCAAAATTATGCAAAAATTATATATTTTAAATTTCAAAGTTGTGTAGATTTTGCGCTGTTATATGTACACGGACAGACGCACGGACGGACAGAACGACGAATTAAGATGCTTTAATATTTACATGACAACGAAAGCACCTAAAAAAGGAACAAAAACAACCAAAATAGACAAAATACCTGGGATTATGCGTTAACACATCTATGTTAGAGAATTTGAATGTCACGTTTGGTTATACAAAAAGAAACAGCAGGTGAAAGCAGATTAATCAATAGTAACGTTCCGCTTTAGCGAACATGCGTGCCCACTTTGACAGATTAATAATTAGGTGAAATTAGTAAGCCTTCTTGCATGATTTGAATATGAACTTAAGTGAACCTGATTATATATGTAAAAGCATATTCTCACAAGTAGAAAAGAAGTAGAAAAATGTAGGCACATTTTTAAGCTAATGTAAAGTATAAATATAAAAGCAGTTTAAAAAAATGAAAGGATTTTCAGTTTACAATTAAACATGGAAAAAATGCATTAGATGCTATTAAATGCATATCACACTTTTAAGTTTTTTCATTTTTACTTTTTGAATTTGAATTAGATTTAACTTATTCTTCAGATTATGTTTCTTTACACCTCGACATTTTTTTTTACAATATGCATATCTAAATATATAAAGCACGCTTCATTAAAAAAAAAAAAAAATAAAATATAACTGAAATATATGTAACACCATTATGTTGCCTTCTACGAAATGAAGAAAAAAATAATCAAGATAGAAGTTTGAATTATATTTACTTCAATAGCTTAAAGCAAGAGTTGCTTATAAAAATGGAATCCTGTTAATTTTATAGTTTGTCTATTTTTAATTATTTCTTCATGTAGGACGTATGTATATATATAAAAAGTACTGAACAAACTATTATGCTAACAGGAAACTTTATGCCTAAGTCTGCCTAGAAGTTAATTTATTATGTTACAATATATATCAATATTGGGTGAATATATATATAGGAGGGTCAGTTGAAAAGGTCGTGACTTTGATTACTTATAGTTGAAATCGGAAATCAAAATTCGACTCATTTGAAAGTTTAATATTTTATTGTGTAGCTCTAATAATAACAGGATTTTCTGATTATTAGAATGTTTCCTGTTACGAATGAAAGCTGCGATGGAAGAGGCACAAGATAATGTATATCATTAAATGTTTAAACGTAAATTAGAGCTGAAAATCTGAATCGTTGGGAGTGATTAATAGCCCCCACTACTGACTGAAAAGGACCCGGATGATAATGTTAAGTCTATGTGGGCGTTCTTTTAAAATATCTTGCTAAAATTTTAACATTTTTACATGATTTGTTTTTGTATAGGATAACTGAAGATGATCTACAACCGGGCTGGTTTTTACTTTTTCGATTTTGGTTATATAATTTTTTTTATATTATGGTAGTTTCAATTTGAAAACCTGTTCTTACTCGTTTCAAAAGTTAAAGTAATTTTTATAAAATCTGAAATCAAAATTAAAAAAGTAAAAACGAACCGGATCGTAGATCGTCCTCATCTATCCTATGTAAAAAATCCTGTAAAAATATTAAAATTTGAGCGAGATATTTGAAAAGAACAACCTTATAGGCTTAACATTATTATCATTAGTGTGAGCTCTTAAGTAGCTCAAACTAAACTATCTTCAGGGGGAAGGGATTCACACTTCAACTCCTAAACACGCATCAGTTTTCGATACTTAATTACTCCCAATGATTTAAATTTAAGTTTTTTAAAATTTAAGTTTAATTCTAACCTTTTGAAAACATTTAACGAGAGGCAAAAAATAACGGTGAAAAATGGTTGTTCGTCTCTCCAAAGTCTAAAGCACCCTCTATCGGTGTTTTTAACATTATGTTTAAAATTTATTTTCAAGAAAATAATGACATAAAAAATAGTTTTTTACGAAAACCGTAAACAAATTTTCCCGTTTTTTATAATATTTTCAAATTTTGGATTTTAAAATTTAATGGCACCAATCGCCTTCAAAAGACATGTGGTTCCTTTTGTTTCCTATTTAATATTGCATAAATCCCGGTCTTCTCTCCCCTTCAAGGTTAGACCAAGAGTTTAGATTCACCCTGTAAATACATGATAGATTATACATTATATTTCTTAAATTTTAATTTATAACTGAATGTATGCCAACAGACAAAAGAATAAATTAAAAACTTGCGCATGCATTCCTTCTATAGTTTAAAGATAAAACATTGTAAAAAACGAAGTATAGCTTAATATGATGGACTCTCAGCATGAAATTCATTGCATGCATTCGAATCAAATATACATTTTCTAAAGTAATATCCATTGACCTAAAAAAATTATAAGTTATTTATTAATCGCTAGAAAATAATTATTTTGAAGTTTTTTTTTTTTTTTTTTTTTTGAAAAAAAGTTGCGTTTTTCAATTAAAAATTGATTTTTTGACACTATTATATTTATTAGGACAAGAAATGAAATAAAGGAAAAACTACATATAAGTGTTTCACAAGAGAATGTTTCATTTAAGAAGGCAAAAACTCGAAATTTTACATTGACTGTATTTTTATGAACATTTTAATTAAAGAGAAATAAAATTTCTTTCTTCTTTTGAAATGAGTGATTAAAACATGAAATTTTAAAAAGAATTTTTACAATGCTTATAGTTGTTTGTTTATTATTTTCCATTTTTTTATGGCTCCAAAATTCAAAAGTAAAAACGGAACCATTATAAGATTACTTGTCTGCCACAGAAAGTTTTCTCGCAAAGTATGAAAAATATAATGTTCAAATTGGGTAAATAATAATGAATAATGACCTGCATATTTAACGATTATTTACCATTCCAATATACAGGGTATCCGAGAACTAATGAAACAAAAATTCAAGGGAAGGTAGGGGACATCACAAGGATTCATAATTGCATTGCAAACCATGGTCGGAAACGTTTTCCTGGCGTGGTAGTGACGACACAAAACACAAGAAAGAAAGGAAACAAAGAAGTAAAGAAAACATGTTTATTATTCTTAGTGATGCAAAAATACTGAGACAATGCTAGGCAGGGCTGTGGAACTTGCTACACGCATCGTGACAGTTGTTGGGGAAGTTTGGTACATTCTTGGTGTTTTCGAGATCATTAGATCATTCATGCGCTTCTAGATGCGCTCCGTACATTACGGCCTGGAATCGTAATTTTTAACACCTGTTTTGATGAAGATCGTTGTCTCTTTAATGTCTTTTTTTCTTCTGTATTAATGATAATAAACATGTTTTCTCTCCCTGTTTGTGTCCTATATTTCTTGTGTTTTGTGTCTAACTACCGCGCCAGGAAAACCTTTCTGACCATGGGTTGCTGTGCAAAACTGAATCCTTGTGATGTCACTTATCTCCTCTTAAAGTTTGTCCTATTACTTCTGGGACATCCTGTATATTTACAAAAAATCGTAAATGGGATTATTAAGTTTCTTGGGGGGGGGGGGGAGCTTTTTGCATCATAAGAGTTATCGTGTGAAATCTTTCATAACGCTGAATTCAAAAATACATTTCGTTTAATTTTAGGTATTGTAATTTTTGATATACGTATCTTCAAAAATATATTGCAAACAGGGCCTAATAATAATAAAAAAAAAAATACATTAATTTTCAAGGTATAATTTTCAAAAAAGGAGATCACATTTTACCGTTTAAAAAATCTCCAACTTATTTAATTATTTATTATTATTATTTATCTTTTAAAAGGACACATAATTTGTGCTTAAACCCTATATCGTAATACTAATAATATACTACATAAAAAATAAGATTTTTTATTATGAAAAATATTTTGCTTCTAAGACGTTTTATATTAATAAAAAAATTAAAATATATATAAAAAATTATTTACATGTTTCAACTCATTATTAATAGAGGCATCCTCAGAATGTATTAATAGTAGAGTTGCAAAAAGTCGGTTTATTTCCAATAGACCAGGTTTCTTCCCAGGTTTATTCCCAAAAACCGAATTATTCCAAAAAATCCCGGGTTTTTTACAGGTTTATTCCTAAAAACCCGGATTTTTTCTAACATTTGCAACGCTAATTAATAGTGAGTTGAAACATGTAAATAAATATTTTTTTAATATATTTTAAAGGTTTTTATTAATATGCATCGTCTTAGAAGCAAAATATTTTTTTATAATATAAATTCTTATTTTTTATGTAGAATATATATTATTAGTATTACGATATAGTTATTAGTAGACGTAATCAATACTTACTAATGTTATTTTTCACATTCATATGTGCTTAAACTCGCCTTTTGTTTAAGAGTCAACACTAAATATATATATATATATATATTCATTTATTTTTATATATTTTGTTTTTCATTAGATCAAAAACAATATTGTGCACTTTCTTTATAAAAGTCGAACCAAATCTGCAAACCTGCAAAACTCAACAGATATAATATCTTTAACTAGTTATCAGATATGACGCAAGACAAATCTGAATTCTTGTTAAATAGCATTGTTGCCAAAATCGCTGATTTTGACTTGTCTCCTAAAATTTTACACGAAACCATGACTACTTTAAAACGTAAAGTAAGGTGTTCTGGTGTAACAACGCCAGGTTAGGCAATAACGAAAAGTGCTGATATTACGCATAATTATGAAACAATTCGGTAAATGGCACCTGTGGGCTCTGCAAAGAAGGGATCTGAGTCATATAAAACACAAACAACAGCTTAAAGTTAATTTGTTTCATTTGTAGGTCTTATAGCTTTTAGAAGAAACTAAAATGAACGCTTGATCTAAAATTTGAGAAGAAAGTTCTGTGATATGAAATACTTTGTTTATTACATAAAGTTTTAGTGCATTTCACGTACTTTCAAAATGTTGGAGAAGTTTTTGGATATGTTTGCGAGATAGTTTGTAGTATAAAATGTACTGCGCAACAAATATATCGGATTAATAGCGCCAATCCTTTGCGTTCCATGTATACATTCTATGTAATAGAATACATACATGGAAACATGTATACTGATTTAGGTAAACACAAATAAAAACGTGCAATGTTGTTAATAATTCTATATAAGCGGTCTTTTTTAAGCAAAAATTAAACTCAGAGCCTAGCATTCTTTTGCCTCCCCCCCCTTTCCTTCTTTTTCTTACACTTTCACAAAAAAATTTAACATTTTCTATTGTTTAGAGTGTAATTTCCAGGGCGGAAGAGTTTGTATTTTGAAAATTGGGCAATCTACATAGGATCATTCCATCTTATTTTATAATATTGTTTGCATGGCGTTATTACCCACATAGGTGGGTAATAACGCCAAATAACATTGATCAACAAATCATGGCATTACATTTTATGATTAGATATCTGTAAAATTATTTTTATATATAGATAGCCAATGAGTTGCTGTATCAAATCCCATATTTGTTTGAAAAATATAATCTAAAGCTAAGTCGTGCAAATTGATAGGAAATTAACTTGGCGTTATTACCCCCAAGATACCTTAGTATTGTACATCTTACCATCATACAATAAAATAAATGAACGATTTTTACGAAAATGTAAGCTTCTAAAGTTAAGAAAAAATAATAATAAATACGCCATCGTATAGAGACAAATTGTACTTTTAAATGTGATTAAAAAAACTGTACCCCAATTTATTTTTGAGTTATTGATTTTTTGTAGTTTTTTGTACTCTTTTGTCAACATGGAGAAGTTTTTCAAAAAAGCGGATAGCACAAAGATTCCGATATGTTTCAGACTCAGTCGACTCTCATTAATTCGAAGTCGGATTATTCGAATCTTCTCTTAATTAGAACTAAACATGAAGTCCCGAAATTTTCATTGGTAGAATAAGGTTATACTTTTTCATTAATACGAACTCATTTTCTCTTGACATCGTTTAATTCGAACTAACGAGAGTTCTGATTTTTCATTCTTCGTTTTTTTCTCACGGATTTCAGACCATTTGAATAACTTTCTTTGATTTATGTGAAAATTGTTCCGAATGAGTATACATATAATTCCATGTATTTTATATCCACTTCCTAACAGCCCCGTCTGTCCATCAGTGAAGCTTCAATTTTTTCTTCCATTGTGCTTGTTTCTAATCTTTTAATTAGTTTATGTACTTATATATTTTAATTTAATATTAAGTCATATTCTAATGATAACAGACGAAATATATTTAAAAAACACTATAACATTAATTTCTTTGTAATAGTACCATATTAAGCATGTTCTCATTTCATACTTTCCATAATTCGAACTTCGGATAATTCGAAAATTTCTTGTGGTCCCGACGAGTTACAATTAACGAGATCCGACTGTATATGTATGCTCGACCGAGAAATACAACTATTTTCCAAATTATTAAAAACTAAGAAATGTCTGCTAATTCAATGGCTAAGCTAATAGAATATATTTCTTTGCATGACAGAAAACAAAAACCTACACATATAAATAACTTGTATCGTTTTAACCACTACAAATACAATATAGATTTCTAACATGATAATTCAAAGTTAAAACAAAGCTAAAGCATTCAGCTTTAACGGATATATGCATGTTTTCGCGCAAAAAATCAATGGCAAGGTGAAGGTGGTCAAATTAAATTAATAATTTAAGTATAAATTCTAATTAAATCATATATATACATAAATGTCTTAAAAGTAGAAATAATAATCAATAAATATCACTAGATAAAGTTAATTGATAATTAAAATATAAAACATTCTGAAATTATTGTGGTTTCTGATTACAATTTTTATATTTATAGTTAAATTATTTGATTTTAAAATGAAAACGTAGTTTAAGATTGTTTTCGCTATGAAACACTTTTTTAATATTAAAAAATGTATTTGCAAAACCAACTGCACCTTTTAACTCAAAATGTACATAGTAAACGTTAGAGATAGCCTTGACTTCCTTAAAATTATCTTTACCTTGCAGGAAGCTGAACAAGAATAAAGCGAAAAATATGAATGTTTCATAAAAAAGAACATTGAATTGAAATGCCTTAAAGCGACGGTTACATCGAAAACAAAAAGCTGGAAGTGTGCCAAAGAGTGTATTTTTATGAATTTCTTTACAGAAAGAAATTCATTTTTTTGCACCACATTTTTGGATTAAATAATTAAAATGTGTAATTGTATTTAAATTTTATACAATGATGTGGGCTATCTAATATTTATTTTATTAAACGTTTTTTTCAAAATTCCATCATTTTTTTTCAAAAACATCTATACATCTGAAGCAACATCTGTAAATGCATGAAAATAAATGCTCATCTTTGAGGACAAAGCAAAGTATTAAGCCACAATAATTTCAGAATGTTTTATATTTTAATTATCAATTAACTTTATCTAGTGATATTTATTGATTATTATTTCTACTTTTAAGACATTTATGTATATATATGATTTAATTAGAATTTATACTTAAATTATTAATTTAATTTGACCACCTTCACCTTGCCATTGATTTTTTGCCTGGTTTAATCCTTATACAGTAGAACTCCAGTTATCTGAATTCCATTTATCCGAAGATCGGCTTATCCGAAATATCTTAAAATTCCTTAAAGTGCTTTTTTAATGTGAGAAATTTTACTGTCAACAATCTTTTTACCGATATCAAATGACTACTTTCAACATATTTTGATTGAAGATTGCTATTCTATTTGTAAGTTTTATAACAAAACAATTCCGAATCATTTTTAATACATTGAAATTTGTTTTAATACTTGTTACCTTAAAAAATTTGAAGCAAAATAAGTAAAAATCATAATTTTAAAAGGTGTTCCGCGACACAAGTAGAAATTGTTTTCCAAAAAACATGATCTTTACAAAACAAATAAACAGAGTCAACTTACTTGTTGGATGTACTGAGTAAGTTTGAACGCTTATTATAAAGAAACGAGCGACATTTTATTATTATACAAAATATATTGTGATTTTCTTTCGTTATTTAACTTTGCATCGTTTCATTGCTACCTTTCACGTCACTTTTTAAATAACAACACATATGACATAGTTGCATCTTCTTGTACTTCAATATATCAAAGTGTCGCATCTAAGATCTTAATAACGCCACTGTGTGCAATCCTGTATCACATCTACCATAAGCTGTAATGCGTTACCACAACATTTTTACTACAACGATATTCTAAATTACTATCACGGGTTTTAAATTACTATCACAGTTTTCATCATAAACACCGAAAATTCCTATGGACCCCCGCTTATCCGAAAGATCCCGTAGAACCCAGGTTAGCCGGAAATGCTTTTGTCCCTTGCTTTTCGGATACCTGCGATTTTATTGTATAACTATATTATAACCGATGATGTTAATTATAAAAACTAAATACAAGAAATGCAATTGATACAGCGGAAATTCATTTAAAACACTTTTTGTCACGAAATTAATAACACTTTAATCTGCTGAGAATTAGAAAACTGCAGATACAAAATATTTTTCTGTGTTGTGATTGCGTTCTTAATATGTTACAAAAGTTCTGATATCCAAAAATGCAATCTTAATATGTTAAAAAAAGCTGATATCTGGAAATGTGTTCTAAAAGTATTCTTTTTAATTGCGTTGAAATAGTGTCGAAAATAGTGTTCATGAAAATATATCCATAAGATAATGTTGTCCTGCTTGATATTTTGGTAACCAAATTAACAACCCATTGTAAAACCGCAAAATTTGAAAAAAAATATATAAAATAACACACTTTTAAACCATTTCTAAATGGTACCGTTAAAATTACACAACTTAAAAAATGAAATTAAAGACATTTTGTTTTACTGAGACATAAATGCTGAATATTATTGAAAGAATTAACTAATTTAACCAATAAATATAAACTGCATTTCTGGAAAAATTACTTAATTTTAACAAAATTTTTTGCACTATCTTTTTCCTGGCAAAATACATTTGAAACACATTGCCAAGACAAAAATAACGATTTTAGTTGAAAGTGTTAATTATTATGTTCTGTTAGTATTGGAAAAGTGTTTTTCGTAAATTTTCAGTGCAATACAAACATCTATTTCGTGTTGTTCTGAAATAAGAAAATGACAGTAACAATCATTAGCACCTGATTTACATCTGCATTCATTTATTCTCTTTTACCGTACAAAGTTATTTAAATTTACAATCACATACAATTTGAATTAATATAGATATTGTTAAAGAGTACTGATTTTAATGTTTTACCAGGAACCTTAGACCTTTGCCCCACATCCCCGTCACATAAGTCTGGAGCCATTAACAGAAGTTGAAATAATAGAAGGAAAGTAAAATAATAAAATAAATAATAAAATAAAACATATTAAAGGGGAGAAAACAATTTTTTTTCCTTA
Organism: Maratus speculifer; assembly: GCA_964019185.1. Taxonomy (NCBI): domain Eukaryota; kingdom Metazoa; phylum Arthropoda; class Arachnida; order Araneae; family Salticidae; genus Maratus; species Maratus speculifer. The sequence goes on along the minus strand of OZ025295.1, from coordinate 249,878,076 downwards.
AGCTCACGCGAAAAAAAAATAATAAAAATTCTTGTTGAAACAGTATAAATTTTTTTTTTCTTTTTTTAATATGATTTTCATTATAATAAAATTTATTAAAATGATATTTTAAAACAAGTTGCCTTAAAAACCATCTAATAGAAATTTTTATTGCATTTTTTTTTTTACTTTTATGAACTCTATTTGGTAGTAATAACTTTATTTTTACACTTACATTTATTAAATAGTAACAGTTTACTATTTTAAGGCCGTATCGGTCGCTAAGATTTTCTGTTATAGAAGCTAACAGACGAGAGGTGCTGGGTTGGGACCCAGTTACCCACGTCGGTCTAATCTTTCAGAGTTTTCCGTGGTTTTCTTCGATCTCTGGATTTAGTTGAGTAAAAACGAGTTAGTTTTCCTGAGAAAGACCCCCCGACGGAAGGCACTCTTCCCATTATAACATTCGTGTTGATATAATTTGCATCATAAACACAAGCAACCTGATTTTTTAAATACAAAAGTTAATTTAGAATTTTAGAGGGAATTGTCCACAAAAAAGAGTACCTAATTTTATTGGTATTAGCTTCAATTAAATTCAATTAAAAATTTCCTTTTACAAAGAACTGGAAACTTAGGAAATTTATATTACATAATAAATTCATTTAAAATTTCTGGTGTCAGTCCACCATTTCATCATTTTTCAAAATTAATTTTATTACTCCGTTTCGAAAAGAAGTGAGTATCGCCAGAAACGATACAAAAAAGCCTTTTAAAATTAACACTTACTTTGATATTAGCCCCGTAAAATATTGCATTTTCTTATATATAAAATACTTTATATTAAAATGACTTCAGAAACAAAGATTTACATTTTATATTAGCTGATAAATTTCAATGCAGAAAACTTATATTACTTTGAAATGTTTTGTTGATGAAGATTAGATGTCGATTGAACGAAGACAAACTGATTCCCACAGGCAAAATTTTAAAATACTAATACAGGAAATTCATGTTTGCGAAATGTTACTGAATTGTTTGCATGTAACTTTTACAATATTAAAGAGTAAGGCAACGTTCATCAAACAATATTAGAAAGCTGCTTTTAGAAATTCACGCTAGCATTGCGACAGATGCACGTCCAGATGAAATTAGTGAAGTTTACTTTCATACATTAAATAAGCACTTTTGGCTTCATAAATCTGTTGATATTCGAAATTTTAAAAGGAAACTTATGATGTTAGTGGTGATATTATGTAAGCACTTCAAGATATACAATTGATGGAACAATAGTGTAAAATATATATTTATTCAAATAATGTTTTACATTATAATTATAAATGTGTACATATATTAGCAAACATATGGAAAACATGAACTTTAAAACATGTGACGCTGCACTTAAACTATTTCAATTTTTTAAAAATTAAAATGAATAAGAGGAGATTTTATATTTCATTTATCATTGTCTACATATTAATTGGTTTGCAAAAATCATGTTTTATTTAAAAAAAGTTATGCAATAAAACTTTGGAATACACATTACCACAAGATAAAAAAGCATAGTTATCTTGCATGTATTGCCATAAATGTATAAATATTGCTTTTGAATGATCTACGATTATCTGAAAATGTAAATCAGTAAATCATTTTTTAATGGTTTATGGTGTCAGTTTAGAATTCTGTGTAGGAAGCAATGCAACTTAAATATATTAAGTTTGTTTAACTGAGATGGCAACACCTCAAAGTTTCAGTTTTAGTTTTCAAAAGAATAAAGTTTTTCTATGATTGTAAAAAATAAGAAGTTCTTAAGACTTTCAATATGTCAAATCGTAACTATTTTAATATCCGCAAATAATTTTTTTAAGAGTCAGATATAAAAACGAGCTAACAATTGATGATTCAAACATAATTTGAACACGCAACCTTCTGATTACCTTGTTAAAGTCTGGCGTTTCTTTCATAGAAGGATCATCATTGTTTGACGATTCAGTTTGAGCCATTTTTTAAGCTAAACGGGTAACCAATTGTTGGCTCGACTATTAATATCTGACTCTTAAAAAAATTCTATTTGCAGATATTAGTTATTATCAAATATTTCACTCAAATTTTAATATTTTTACATTTATTTATTTATTTATTTATTTATTTTATTTAGTTAGTTTTTATTATTTTTTTTTTTTTTGTATAGACTAGCTGAAGACAATCGACAACCAGTTAGATATTAGTTTTTTTATTTTGATTTCATATTTCTTAAAAATATAAAAATTCTTAATTTTCGGAACTAGTTGGAAACGGTTCTAAAATTGAAACTATAATAATGTAAAATTGTATAACCAAAATCGAAAATTCACAGGGTTAGAAATCAATAAAATTGCAACCATGTAAAAAGATAAAGTTTTATCTTTGACTCTTTTTTTGCCCTTTTGTGTACTTCTAAAAATGGTTATTTTTAGTAAAAATGACAGAAAATGTCCGATTTGCAATAACATATGTTCTTCTTAAGTTAAAATAAAACACACAAATGTCGGTTTAACAGTTTCTCTTTTGTATCAAGGCCAGTTTGAAGTCATATTTCCTAAAATGTGTTTATAAGTGCTCGAAAACGTTTAACCCAGCGAAAGCTCAAACATTAAAGAAATATAAAATGACTTTCGTAATTATAAATCAAATCATTTTACAGATTACATCTACAACCTATAGGGAATAGAACATTGAAAAAAAAGGAAAATTGAAAACATTGATTTCAAAGGTACTTCCACTTAAAAGATGAATTCTGGAAAAATAGTGTTAAAACCAAAGTATGTTTCATAAATTTTCGTAAGGTTGACGTATCTTTGAAAAAAAAGATTTTCCTTATTGAAAAACGTTACATTAAAAATTCTTTCCAGTATAAGATAAAACGCTTCTCGATTATTTAACAATTTCTTGTTTACATTATCTTTCAAAAGTTAAGGTACCTTTTTTTGCGTCTAATTGGCAAATAAATGAATGAAATAACAAATTTAGAGGAAAGATGCGCTAATCAGTTATTAATTGAATGCGAAGTAGAAATTCGCACAAATTAAATAAATAAGCCTTATTAACAAAAAAGAAAGCAATTTTGGTGGAAAGGTCTATACTTGGAGAAAACAGAACTTCACTGTATTACATAATAAAATGCGATAAAAACAAAAATGGATCATAATAAAGATTATGTACATCTCTAACTGAAATGCATTGGTTGTACCAAATTTCCATGTGGTCAACTAGGGTTTTGAACATCGAAGTGGGAAAGAAAAGACCAGACACCGAATAAGCCTTGTTCAAGCTTACATAACGACCTTAAAAGACGACCTAAAGCAATAACTTTTCTGCAAGGATATTCCCAATGATTTTCGGTCGGATTAAGGTCTAGAAATTATTCTGGCCATTCTTTTCGCTCCCAGCTATTACTCTGAAGATAGTTCTTAGCAACCACAGCTCGCTGATATCCATCGTGCATTATAATCCACCAGTATAAAATCGTTATCAGTTGACATTGGGATATGGGTCGACATATGAATCAAGTGTCTTATCCCGATTATCTCTAGTGACAGCTCCTCCATGGTACAAATGTATGTCAGTGTGACCATTGAGTGTGATTTTTGTCTAAACCATGATTTTCCAACGACTGTATCCATGTCTTACTGTACCCAGTATTAGATTGAAAGTACAGTAGTGGCCGAAATTGTGGACACTTTTAGGTAGCATTTTTACAAAAAGAAAAAAAAACTAGCTTTTGCAGCCGTCTGGAGGAAAGCACATCAGGAAATTTTGCTATATTTTCGTTGATCGTAACCCCTAGATCCCAAAACCACCCTCCGTTTAAATGTTAAATTCCATATATATACTATATACATATAGCTATTCATATATATATATAGATATAGATATCTGAATTTTTTTCTTGCCGCAATTCTCGAATTTATGAACCGCTTTAAATAAAATTCTTCATGTGCATAGTTGAAGTACTAATGTTTATAATCGCCATCTTGTTTAAAAATGAAGGTCATTTGAATTTGTAGACACTTATGGAAAATTTTATGTTTTCTAACTTTTTCTTTAAAATGACCTATGTTGTTAACTTACATTGTGTGACTGTTTGAAATGTCTTTTGATGTTTCTAACGTTCTGTTTAAAATGGTATATAAGAGTTTGCATTTTGTGAAATCGAACTTTTTCTATAAATATACAAAGTTAAAAACCATAAAAATTTCAAAAGAATCAAATGGCTGCCATTTTGAAACAAAAATATTTGATGAAGTTGGCCAACAAACTCGGTCGAGACATTAGTACTCCTATTATGTACCTACTATATACTCCTATTATTTCATCCAAGTTGGTTCATAAATTCGAGAGTTACAGCATAACAAAATTCAAATATATATATATGTATATATATATATGTATATATATAGTATATGTATGTAAGTCAGTATTTGAACGGAGGGTGGTTTTGGGATTTACTAGTCATGATTGACGAAAATATAGCAGAATTTAACGATGGGCTTTCCCTGGACGGCTGCAATAGTATTTTTTTTACTTTTTGTAATAAAAGTTACCTAAAAGTGTCCACAATTGTCAGCAAAACTCCCTGAAATAAACTCCAGTGTGTATATGGTCTCGTCTATCAATAGTACACTTTTCTATTTTTGTCTGGTCCAGGGAACATGTTCTATTGTCCAAGAGAAGCGGGCCGATCTGAGTCGTCCACTGAAGAGGGCACACAACTGTCGCCTTGCATAAAGACCTGCATTGTGAAGATGCCTTAGTACAGTAATAGCGGATATTCTTCTTTTTGACAATACAGAGTTGTCGGCAATGAGCTGCGGCACATTAGTACACCATATCCTTCAGGCCAAAAAGAGGTTTTAGTTCACGCTCAACGTGGAGCAAGTGTTCTGGACACAGATACTTCGAATTTATACTGGCCCCAAAAGTGGCCGAGAGGTTCGGACCTCTCAACTGGTAGACGGCAGGTGCTGGGTTCGAACCCAATCGCGGCTGTCGGCCTAACCGTTCGGAGTTTTCCGTGGTTTTCTTCGAACCTTGCGTAAATACGGGTTAGGTTCCCTTAGAAAGACCCCCACGGAGGGCACTCCCCCTGGTCCTATATCCCATTAGCGTAGATAATCGGACGACAAAAATCAACCAATCGAATTTATACTGATTCCGGAGTCGTTGGACATTATTGCGAGACAGTGTGACTCCAGCATCATCAATCTGTGACACTCCCATTTCCCTCCATCAATCGCTACCTTGTAGAATTCGAGAAACGACTTCTTCTCAGTGATTGTAACCTTATCAGAATGAATATCCCTCAAAACGTTCCACACAGTCTTGATTTTGTGCTGTCTTTTAAGCCTGACGAGGCTGCTCTTTCATGAAAAAATTTATGATTACATAATTTTCTATATTTTCCACTCCCTACTCTTTTAAACTTTGAAAGTTAAAATATATATATATGTTTTAAATGAAACGTATGTTAAACGTAAACAACTGAAAACATTCTTATCCGAAAGTTTTTCTTATTTCATTAAAAAAAAGCATTCATTTGAGGATCAACATCCTGAAATATATATATATATATATATACCAGCAACATGGTTTGTTTAAACTAAGCACTTTATTTCAACTATCATTGATAAACTTAAACATTTGATTTTTACAATTTTGATATATCGATAGTGTATCGTATATTGTATCGTATAAATACAAGCATTCAGCGACATAATTCAATTGTCCCGTTCAGATTTCTTCTCCTTCTATGACATTGACCATCCATTATGTATGGTCAGCTCTTCAAACAGTGAAAAGTTAAGAATTATGTACATAAATTTTGTCACTAGAAGTATTACTGCACAAATTTAGGAGAACAAATCTGCAAAATAAAAACCTAAAGTAGAAACATTTCAAAAACTTTGAAGAAAAAATTCGCACAAGACCACAAAAATTCTGTATTACCCTAGATAATTTTGTTTTATTCAGTGGTGAGAGAAATTTCACACGAGTTACTACCACTTTCTCTCTAAACGTTGCTAAATTGTACTGCCTATTAAGAATGAAACTGCTAATCGCAGTTGAAATTTAACATAACTTTACACGAGAGTATGGGTGTGCATGCTTTTTTCTCATTCGTATACACCTTTTTTATATAAAATAAAAGTGATAACTATTGTTTTTGCATAAAGTTTCTTTTTATTTATTATTATCATTTATTAACCTATGAAGTCTTTAAAAGTTTAGAACCATTTTTGTTATTGTGAGCTTCGAAAACCATTTTGTACCTTAAGTTTTGGAGACTAGTGTAAATTTGAAAAGATACTGCATTACAAATATCAGTATCTATAGTGTATTTTGTTATTAATTTTCTTATTTGAAATATATAATTCTTTTTATGTAGCATAGTAATAAATTTTAAATTACAAAAATATGAAAAAAATAACTCATTTATTCATAGAATATATTTTAAATACTTTCATATAAAACGTGTATTAGATCTTTAGTCTATTTTTTTAAGTTAAAAGGCTCGTAAAAACGTAACAATTACAAAAAAAAATTATAATGTAGTGAAAAGTATTTTTGATTCTTTAATAAAAACTCCAGGCATCATTAAAATATATTCAATACTCAGATACTATTTACTTGAAGAAAACTATATAATATTTAAAAGCTTCTCTTTCCTTGTCTCTTTCCTATCAAATGGACGTCTTTATTACTATTTTAACTGTAAAATCTTAATCGTTATAGCGGATATTTTTTTTTATCAGGAAACGTATAGTCTTTTCTTATTTCGATGCATGTGGTATCTATGAACTGAATCATGTCATTTCGTTATTTTGAAATTATTCACTATTCAGTAAAGTATCACAGACATTATTTAAGACTTCCTTTACATTAAAAAGGGGGAAAAAAGAATCCAGAAAGGTAAGCGAATATGGAAATTGCATGATAAAGTGAAGTTGTTCTAAAATGTCCTAAAGCTGCAGGCTAGAACCCAAAAAGAAAAACTGGAAATTTGCCAGTGCGTGTGGAATCGCAATTTTCGTTCACATAAAAAAAAATGTTGATTTGAGCAGATTCAGAAATTAACTCATTTATTCATAGAATATATTTTAAATACTTTCATATAAAACGCGTATTAGATCTTTAGTCTATTTTTTTAAGTTAAAAGGCTCGTAAAAACGTAAATAGAAAGAAGTGTTTCATATTTTAATTAGCTAGTTTCATTTAAAATATTTAATGCATTTTAAGATAGCAATTAAGCTGGTTCCTCATAATTTACACGAAAATAACATGAGCTTTAAAAATCACTTAAATTCAAATAAATATTTTTGCAATCGTTAAAAATCTATTTCTAGATATGAATAAGCAGTCAGAAAGACGGCTATTCAAGTAATATTTAACAAATTTCAGTAGAATGCTACGCTTATAAATAAACATATATGTGTATAAAAATTTAATCTGAAATTTAATGTAGGTATGGATAAACAGTCAGGTTTGTTATTCAGATGAATATTTTATATTACTTTGGAATATCTTAATAGCATGTCATGACATAGAAATAAACATATTTATGAATATGCATGTTATCTAAAAGGTAAAGTATATATGAACGTGATGATAATATTATAGTCATGTTAATGTATATTTAAAAAAAAATGGGAAATTTTTATAGTAAGTCACGCTTTGAAATACGTATATGTCCATAGAAAAAAATTCCTGAAATGTAAAATTGCAAATGTAGACACGGAATGTAGACGACAGCACTACGGAAAATGTAAGAATAAACATTAGAATCTGTCAAAAACATATAATATTTGACACTGCATATCGCTTTGCAGGTATGTGTATCATTTCGAATAAAATTATTATTATTTTGTTATTTGATACAACTCTGCATATGACATTTTACTCGTATATTTAAAATTAATAAAATAAAACGTTAGCTATGTCCTATTGGTATCCATGTGTATAAGTATATGAAATACTTCTGTAGTTGTGATACAGTAAAAATATAATTGGAAGAAACCTCGGTTGCGTGTTTCATTTTTTCATGTCGTTAATTAATTGTTTAAGAGCCATTTATTTGCGTTTGTTCATTGCATTTGATAGCAGATATTACTGTGCAAATACGATTTTATTTTCAAAATATTTTCCAGATTTTGCAAACACGATTAGGCATATGCACAATATATATATATATATATATATATATATATATACATATATATATATTGGGTTGGGGTAAAAGTAAATTCGTTTTTTCCCAATAGATAGCTTTAAAGTCCCATATCTCGAGTAATACTTACTCAATTAAGTCATACTATACAGCGTTTGAAAGGTAACAGTTTCTAGAAAAGTCCCATATCTCGAGTAATACTTACTCAATTAAGTCATACTATACAGCGTTTGAAAGGTAACAGTTCCTAGAAAATTCTAGACATAAAAGTAGCGTCATCTGTTTAACCAGTCAAAAGTTATTCCGTTTTAAAAATAGAGATTTCAGACGATCATTTTCGTCACATTTTAGTTTTTTACTTCCAAAAAGGGAAAAATTGGCGCAGGGTCATCCAAACTTGTGTGGCATTTATGGTGATCAGTGCTTAAGTAAACGCCAAAGTCAGAATCGGTTTCCTCTTTTTCCTTCCGAAAATTTCGATGTTAACACTAGAACCGCGGGACTTTCGACCTAGAACCGCGGAGCGGGTCAATTTGACCCGAGAGGAAAAAGTGCATATACAGGGTGATTCCGAATTTTTTTTACAATAAAACAGGGGTGATAGTACACATCAAGACAAACAATATTAAATAGGAGGCCAAGGGTCCAAAACGTTTTCCTAAGGAAATAGCCGCCATTAAAGTTTAGGGACCAAAATTTCAAATAAACATAAAAAACGAAAAAATCGGTCAATTGATTTGCGGTGTTCACTAAAATTATTCTGTATGTCGACATTTTCTTGAAATTAAATTATAAAGATAAATTTCAAAAAATGCCGATAGAGGGCGCTTTAGACTTTGGAGTAACAAATAACTATTTTTTGTCGGTATTTTTTGCATCTCATTAAATGTTTTCGTAAGCTTAGACTCAAACTTAAATTTTCAGCTCAAAATCTGTAGTTGGGAGTGGTTAAGTAACACAAACTGAGCTGTGTTCAGAGGGTTCAAATTTCAAATGATTATAAAAAACAAAAAAATAGGTCAATGGATTTGCGGTTTTCACTAAAACTATTCTTTATTTAGGTATTTTCGTGAAAATAAATTATAAAAATAAATTTCAAAAAATGACGATAGAGGGCGCTTTAGACTTTGGAGTAACGAAACACTCTTTTTTGGCGTTATTTTTTGCATCTTATTAAATGCTTTCGTAAGCTTAGACTTGAACTTAAATTTTGAGCTCAAAATCTGAATAGCTGGGAGTGGTTAAGTAGACAAACTTAGCTGTGTTCAGAGGGTTCAAATTTTAAATAATTGTAAAAAACGGAAAAATTGGTCGATTCGTTTACGGTTTTTGCTAAAACTAATTTTTAAATCAGCAGTTTTCTTGATCAATCAGTGTTTTCTTGGAAATAATTTTTAAAGATAAATTTCACAAAATGCCGATAGAGGGCGCCTTAGACTTTGGAGTAGCGTACAACTATTTTTAACTGTTATTTTTTTAATCTCATTAAATGCTTTCAAATGTATAGACTTAAATTTTGGGCTGAATTTCTGAATCGTTGGGAGTGTTTAAGTAGCGAAAAATTGAATTGTGCTCGAGGAGGAAAGAGGGTTAAATTTTAATTCCTGAACACACTTCAGTTTGCGCTTCTTAACTCCTCACAATGATTCAGGATTTGAGCTCAAAATTTAAGTTTAAATCTAAGCTTCCGAGAACATTTAAAATGCTTTTGCAAGCATTTAATTAGAACCAAAAAATAATGGTTAAAATGAATTGTTGGTTACTCTGAAGTTTAAGGCTCCCTCTGACGGAATTTTTTGAGATTTATCTTTAAAAATTATTTTCAAGAAGGTAATGACTTAAAGAATAGTTTTATTTTAAACCACAAACGAATCGACCAATTTTTCCATTTTCTATAATTACTTTAAATTTGAACCTCCCCCTCCCCCTTGAACACAGTTCAGTTTGTGCCACTTAACCACTCCCTACTATTCAGATTTTCAGCTCAAAATTTAAGATTAAGTCTAACCTTCCTAAATCATTTAAAAAGATGCAAACAATAACGGGAAAAAATAGTTGATCGTTATTCCAAAGTCTAAAGCGCCCTCTATCGGCATTTTTTGAAATTTATCTTTATAATTTATTTTTACGAAAATACCTAAATAAAGAATAGTTTTAGTTAAAACTGCAAATTAATCGACCAATTTTTCCGGTTTTTTTTTTTTTAATCATTTGAAATTTGAACCCTCTGAACACAGCTTAATTCGTGTTATTTAACCACTCCCAACTACAGATTTTGAGCTCAAAATTTAAGTTTGAGTGTAAACTTACGAAAACATTTAATGAGATGCAAAACATATCGGCAAAAAATAGTTGTTCGTTACTCCAAAGTCTAAAGCGCCCTCTATCGGCATTTTTTGAAATTTATCTTTATAATTTAATTTCAAGAAAATGCCGACATAAAGAATAATTTTAGTGAAAACCGCAAATCAATCGACCGATTTTTCCGTTTTTTATGTTTATTTGAAATTTTGTTCCCTAAACTTTAATGGCGGCTATCTCTTTAGGAAAACGTTTTGGACCCTTGGTCTCCTATTTAATATTGTTTGTCTTGATGTGTACTATCACCCCTCTTTTATTGTAAAAAAAAATTTGGAATCACCCTGTATATATGCCCAATTGCTTAATTTGATTAGTTGAAAGGTTATATTTTATTATAATATCCAATATTTCTTAGTATTTACTTTATATTTTGCACATAAAGCCAGCAAAAATTGCCTTCATTTTAAAAAAGGCTATTATTCAAAATTACATTTCATTAAGTATGATTAATATATATTGAACAAATCTTAAACAAACATTTTAAGCATAAAAAACTTGGACTTAATATACATTAATAAAAAAAACGATTATCCCCTTCAAATACGCTTACATATAAAATCTAAGAATAATTTTAAAAATATAAAAATTACAAATTACTTACTAGTTTTACTGATTTATCTAATACAATTTATTGTATGCCTAGCTTGAAAAACATGGTTAAAGATTTTGCACATTTACCAGAAACGCGTGGGTGCATTATATTTTGAACTATTACCTTTAGTATTATTTTCATTTTTGTAATTATGATAACAAACTCTTTTATGCTTAGTTTGTGTTTTTTATCGTTTTTATTGTTTATTCTTGTCCAAAGTTTTTTTTGGGCCTAGAAATAACAAACTGTTCCTGTGCGTATTCAGCTAAGTCTTTAGTAAATTAACGTATACTGATAGATAATAGACGTATACAAATAGACGTATACTAAATATATTTCCGGTTACAGATTTGCATTATACCCAAGGATTGATAGAAGTGAAACCTAAAATATTATAAATTGCATTCACCGGCCTCCTATAAGAAGCAGGCTTGACATATGTAGATTTCATGTCACCTGGAAAATCACACAGCTAAACTGAATTTAAATGTGTTCTAGCAAACAAGTGTATTTAGTATTTTATAGAATTATCTAAAATTTCAATAGTTACATGTAGACAACTAAGCAAAACCTTGGTAAACAGTTACGCTGATGTCTAAATGTGTTAAAATAATTGCAGCATGCAATTCCGATTTTGACATTTTTACAAATTTGTATTTCTTGTCTTGGGCATTTTACAGTTTCTGTAAGGCCAGTTTTTTTTATCAACAAGTGCAAGCAACTAGAACGATATACGTTATTGATATTATCTGGTTTTAAAAGGCATATATTGAAAAAAATCTACTCAAAGATTTTGAAAGAAATAAGTGCTCATTTACGCTTATGTTTTGTAATTAGTCTTGCAGTCATCTTCTTTATTTCCAGGTGTGAATGCACAAGTTGTTGCTTAATTATGTTTCAGATTTTTAGGAATCTTTAGGATATCAAATTTTCTCAATTTTGATCAAATTCTTAATTCTTCTTTGTTATGTCATATTTTTTATCTGATAAATATGACAAACTTTTATTCAAAACTGATGAAATTTTCATCTACCTTCTAATGAAAAATTCCAACAAGATTAAGAGTAAAGGCATAGTCGTCGTTACTTTTATTTTCATGATTAGAATTTAATTTTCTTCATTTACAGACGGATATTCATCCTCAATCATTTGCATTGTCAAACATTTTCAGATAATTGTCACTAACATTCCAAAGCTTCTTTGACAATAATATGAAGACATCAGAAATCTTATATATAATTTAGTAAATGCAGAATAAAAGCATGTTCAATTCAACTTCTAAATGTTTCTTGTAATTTTCCACTGCAATCAAACATTCTTCACATGAATAATATAAGATCTTGATTGAAAAATATTTCTATCCCCTCTTCCACTTTTGAATATTAGAAGAATTAGGAGTGCGACAGGCATACTTTATCTTTACTTCAGAAAAAATGCATCTTTATTTTGTCATTTATGCGTAAAAACCTATTACGGGTCAAATTGACCCGCTACGCGGTTCTAGGTATAAGTAGTTATAACTGAAAAATTATTTATGTTATTTGCTATTGAAAGCGAAATGTTGTTATTTACCTTAAAATATTAAAAGTCAAAAAAGGAAATATTTTCTCAATGAATACTTTTCGCGCGGCGAGAAATTAAACATCGATTTGGGTCAAATTGACCCGCTCCGCGGTTCTAGTGTTAAAGATGAACTTTTCCCTGGCCGGCCAATTCTTGAAAAATTCGAGGAAATTTTAAAAACAATCCAGGTAGACTGACATATTTCTTCCCACGACATTGCTACGGAACTAAACATTAACCATAATCCACTTTTGAACCATTTACATAAAATTGGATACCAAAAGAAACTCGATACTTAGGTTCCCCATAAACTTACATTGAAAAATTTAATGGACAGAGTTTTCATTTGTGAATTGCTACTGAAACGGTATGAAATCGAGCCATTTTTGAAACAAATTGTGGGTGCTGAAAAGGGAATCACGTTGTGGAGACTACGATATAATATTATTGAGAGATTTCGCTGCAATCGAGACAGACGCCGGAGATTTCTTTTTCATGGTTTTACATTCATATATTACAAATCACACACAGCATAAACACGCATAATATTTACATATATACATTAAAATAATTTCGTTTCATAATATTCATTCTTTTAACATTAAATGTCAAAATAAACAGTAGCTTTAACTTCATTGCTACCGTTTTCAATTCTTCGAACAACAACATTCCATGACATTCTATCATAACAAACCTGCCGTTGCCATTCGCAACAAACAAAAAGTAACTTCAGTGGGTTTCTTCTTCTCGCGACATCCTCCCCACCTGAGTTTTGGAAAAAACTCAGCAAAGAGAGGCTGAAAAATACTAAAATGTTACATACATACAAATATTAATCTAAGCAAAAAGTTAAAATAAACATTAAAATACACTCTAATACACTCTAATAATAAAATACATACAATCAAAAAAGAAAATAGAAATAATGAAAATATTTTTCAAACTTTAAAGTTCTAGGTTTTAGAGTCAATAAATGAATGTTCATATTCAATAATGAAAGTTCAATGGTGAAAGTTCAAGTGAAATGTTCAGAATTTACAAATCAACTCTTTTAGGAGAATTTACTCTTCGACCAGAACGAGTCTGAGCATCAATCTTTTCAATAGGTTTACGAATTTTTGGCTTTTCGTCGATCTTATCATCTGTGATTGGTGCTGGATCAAACAGAAGAGGTTCACAGTCTTCCTGTGTGATCTCAAGAGGGTAAAGTCTTTGTACTGGTCTCAAAAATGTTCCTTTAGCTGTTTTCAAATTAACAAGCCTGACTCTATCTTTACCTAGGAAAAGTTCTATAACCTTTGCCAATGGCCAAAACAGTCTCTTCTTATCATTTCGACCAATCAAAACTACATCTCCAACTTTAATATTATAATACTTTTTAGAAATGGACGATCGCAGGAAACCTAAGTACTCCCTTTTAAATCTGTGTTTCAGATTATCTCTTACTTTTTGAATGTGTCTCCATCTTTTCAAAATATTAGTCCTTTCAATTTGGTCTAAATCAGGAACTTCGCTTGTGCGAATATCTTGTAGAAATGATGCTGGGGTTAGAGCTCAAGTCAGATTCTTCTGATATATAGGTTAGTGGTCGGTTGTTCGTTACTGATTCACATTAGCAGACAAGAGTTAATAATTCTTTATAGGTCAGTGACGAATGTCCTAAATTTTTTCTGAGCAGATCTTTAAGAATTCCAATTAGCCTTTCCCAAAACCCTCCCCACCATGGGGCAGAGGGTGGGTTAAACTTCCAACGAATTTCATAAACTTCAAATGTTCGTTGAATCATTGCCCAGTCTATATCTTTTAGTGCTTTGTTTGTTTCAGCTTTAGATACTTTCAAAGCTTCTTTTAAGCCTTTCATGTGAGCCTTTAAGACATTCTCATATTCTTGCAAATCACGGATAGCTCTTTCTCTTACTTCTACTATAACTTCTAAATCTTTCACTTGCTCTTGTAATTCCATAAAGGATGTTTTCAACACAGAAGGATGTTTTCAACACAAATCTTGCTTTTTCCTTTTTTATCTCTGCTAATTCATTTTTCAGTTTAGTAATTTCTTCTTGCAGATGTAATTTTTTTCTATTATTTTCTTCTTTTTCTCTAACTAAATCCATATTTTGTTTTACAATTTCTTTATAATGATCTTTTTCAATTTCAAGTCTTTTCTGATTATCATCTGCCTTTTTTATTGATTTGGATAGCTGAATTTCTAAATTATTAACCTTCTCTCTTAGTTCGTTTTCAGCTTTTATTTTTTCTTCAATGGTCTCTTCAAGAGATTTTATTTTCTCCCTCACTTCCTTATTTCGGTCTCGAAGTGAAGATGTAATACTATCTGCTTGCTGTTCTTTTCTATTCGATATTCTCATATCAAGCTTAGCTTCTGACAGAGCAGCTTCTTTCTCTTTCAACTGAGGTTTTAAATCTAAATTTGCATTTTCCATCTCTTTCAGTTCTCCTTGCAAGCGAGTTATATCAGCACCAAGAACTCCAATTCTAGTTTTCATGTACTCAATCTCCTGCTTTAGGTCAGATTTATTCTCTAAACTCACAGACCTTCTATTACTGCCATCAAAAATATTTTTATTTTCTAGCACAGACTCCTCAATTAATTCTAAGTTTTCACTTGGAATGTCAATATTCTGAAAGTGTGCCAAGGGAAACAGTTTTTCTTTTCAACCTTTGAAGTGTAATCAGCAACATTAAGTTCGATTTCTACATTCTGTGGACCTGTTTCGCGATATTCTGAATTAGCATCATCAGAAAACCCAGAAGTTTTAGTAACAGTGTCTTCTTTAGAACAGAAGCATAATTTTCTTCAACTTCATCTTCGTTAACGTTGTCAACAGATTTAGGCCATTGTTCTTTTGGGTCTTTTAATATTAATTTCTTTATGTCATCATCCTGACTTTGCATTTTTTCTTTATATTTCTTCTCCATTTCTTCAATCTTTAATTTTAGAGAATCCTTTTCTTTATTTAACCTGTCTATTTAATCTTGCACTTCAAGTCTAACTTTGGCAATAGAAACTTCGGTTTCTGCACCTTTGGTTTTGAGCATATGTTCTAACTGTTGTGTATGTCGAGCTTCTTCTACTAGCAGCAAATCATTCTCAATACTTTTCTTCTGTATTTCATGAAAACCGTCAAGACTTTCTTTCAGCAGTTGATCTTGTTTTTTATTAGCTGATTCCAGTAAATCAATTCTTTCTTGCATCTGTTTTTTTAACTGATCCTCATTGTCTTTCATCTTCTTTTGTTGAACTACATCTTTAAAATGTATCATGACAGCTCTTTCTGTATCTTCTTTACTATTTTGTTCAATAGAATCTCGAATACCAGGAAGTTCTAAATCCCATAATGCTGAAACAGGTACATCTTCTTGAGATAGCATGCTGACTACAGTCATATTTACTTCATTTCGACTATCAAGCTGAGGGATCTTGCATATTAAAGTCCAACCTAATTTAGTTTCCATTGCTACTAAACCGCAATTTAGTTGTTCTTTTCTTCCTGTGAATAGCTTAGCAGCAACATCTGCTCCTAAAAGTACCTCAATAGGCCCTGATTCTCGAGTATCACTTAAGTGGATTCTTTTATCTTTAAGCTCGCGTATCCAAAAACCATATTTAATCGCAGAAATATCAATACATATGATATCTTGATCTAAAGCATCCACATTACAAATATAATTACCATCAAGGCTACTTAAATAAATTTTGTAACATTTGTGCTTAAGCATTTTTGTTTTCTACCTCCAAATAATGAATGGGAAAACTCTTCTTCTCTTTGAAAATCAAAACCTAGTTCTTTAGCAGTGGATCGCAAAATGTAAGATTTCTGGGAACCTGTATCGATTATTATTCTTGCCTTACGGGTTGAAGTTTTCCCTTTTACGTTTACAACTAACGTTTGTAATGAAACTTCATTGGTAGAAGAAAATTTCTTATTCATGTTGTGGTTATGTGTAAATAGTGTATCAACATTTTTTTCTTTCGTTTCATCGTTATGTGATTTTGATATCTCTTTAGATTTATTGCATTCTAAATTAGGACACATAAATTTTACATGTCTTTTCGAACAATTTTGACATCTAATGTTCGATCTTATACAACAAACAGCAAGGTGGCCTTTAGTAAAGCAGATACGGCACAAACATTTACTTTTGATAATCGAAAGTTTTTCAGACAGAGGCATAAAAAATGCCTTTTTGCAAAAACGCGATTCATGATCTTTTAAACAAAATACACAAGAAACATCATTAGAATTGTGAGAAATCAATTCTGCAGCAGAAAAATTGCCGCCTTTAAAATTCTGGCTTGTTGCCAAGTTTTTTCTTTCTGGAACAAAATTACAAATTTCTGATCTACTCAATTTTATTTTTTCTTCTGACTGTACTTCGTTTTTAAGAAACAAAATTATGGCATCAAGACTGGATAACTTTTGTTCGCTTTCTATACTTTTTCTCTGTCTTTCGAAAGAACGTAAAATATTAACCGGTAATGCACTTTCAACTAAAGGATACAGTATGACACCACACATTTCTGTAGTAACAACTAAAGAACCCAAGGCCCTGATTTGGGTCGAAAGTTTATTATATAAACTACTCAAAGAATCAATTTTCTTTTTTGTCGCATTATTCAACACAAGTTTCAATAATTCTCGTACATAAAAATTAATTAACAGATCGGTTCTACCATATATTTCTGTTAAAGTTCGTTCTGTTTCTTTCTCTCAAAAGAATAATTTTCATTTGTTACTGGGAATGATTCTACTAATTTCCTTGATTCTGATTTAATTTTCATTGACTATATTAAATAGTGGAATTTATCCACATTCGTTAAATTCGCATTTTCATGTATATTTTGGAATTGATTCCAAAACGTGAGCCAGTCCTTCAAATCACCCCCAAACATATACAATTCAACTTCAGGGAGTCGCTGACATACAGTTTTTATTTTATCACTTTCTGTTTCAAATTTATCAGTCGAATTATTTTCATTTCGAATTAAATTTTGACTCAATTTTGTCTTAAAATATTCTAACAAACGTTGCGCTTTTATCTGAATTCTTAAAGAATTTTCTCTATATTCTTCAACAGAATTAAATTCTGCTTCAAATTCTGCGTCATCTTTGAAACTATCTAAATAATTTTTATGAATAATCTCTAGCGCGTCAGATTTCTGCTTAAACAAATGGAAAAGAATTTCGATTTCCTCATGTTTGGCATTCGCGTCATTCAATATATTTTCAAATTTATTATATGCTTTAGTAAAAGCTGAACGTTGAGTAGTTTTATTTCTTTTTAAATTTTCTATTTCTACTATCTTAATAATGACAAATCTTATATTCTAATAAGTATCAAATACATAACTTCAAAATGGAAAGTTTTGTTCTTACCTTCAATCTTCAATAACTTCCTTAAATCTGTCAGAAAACAACGAAATCGCCCACCCGGGGGCGCCAGTAAATGTGGAGACTACGATATAATATTATTGAGAGATTTCGCTGCAATCGAGACAGATGCTGGAGATTTCTTTTTCATGGTTTTACTTTCATATATTACAAATCACACACAGCATAAACGCGCATAATATTTACATATATACATTAAAATAATTTCGTTTCATAATATTCATTCTTTTAACATTAAATATCAAAATAAACAGTAGCTTTAACTTCATTGCTACCGTTTTCAATTCTTCGAACAACAACATTCCATGACATTCTATCATAACAAACCTGTCGTTGCCATTCGCAACAAACAAAAAGTAACTTCCGTGGGTTTCTCCTTCTCGCGACACACGTATAACAACAATGTGCTAAAAAGATCGTGATCGAAGCTTCACAAATGGTGGCAAAGCCCGGAGTGATGCCTACGAAAGTGATTATGAGTGTTTGGTGGGATTGGAAAGGAATTTTCCATCATGAGCTGCTCAAACCTGGCCAAACCACCAATTCAACTATCTTCTGTAAACAACTAATGCGATTGAAGCAGGCAAT
The DNA here is from genome assembly GCA_964019185.1 of Maratus speculifer. Taxonomy (NCBI): domain Eukaryota; kingdom Metazoa; phylum Arthropoda; class Arachnida; order Araneae; family Salticidae; genus Maratus; species Maratus speculifer. The sequence continues at coordinate 249,859,376 of OZ025295.1, read as the reverse complement.
TAAAAAACTCGGTCAAAATTGATCGAAAGGAAAGGCGCTGTCTTCCATCACGACAACGCTAAACCACACGCATCTTTAGTCACTCAGGAAAAACTGAAAGAGTTTTGTTGGGAAGTTTTGGTGAACCCATAATAAAGTCCGGACCTGGATCCGACGGATTGCTATTTGTTCCACCCTATGCGGTACACTCTTGAAGGTGTTAAGCTGATTTCAAAAAAGGCTTGTGAAAATCACCTTATTCAGTTTTTTGCCCAGAACTCTCAGAAATTCTACAGTGACGGAATTATTGTTTTACCAGAAAGATAGCAAAAGGTCATCGAACAAAATAGCACATAAATTTTGATTAGTTTTGTTTTATTTATATAAATAAATTCACTTTGAAAAACACGAAAAAAAGCGAAGTTACCTTTCCCCAACCCAAGATATATATATGCGGTTGTGTATATTTATGTAACAATAAAAAAATCGCCATTTTCCCACTTCGAGTTCGTTCTAAAGTTTTATAAGAACATACTTTCATTCTCAGTTTCCGTATTATAATAATATTTTTAACGGCTAAATTTTTTTTCTTTTTCTTTTATTTAATTCAGCATAATCTGTTATTTATTTTCCTAAATAGAACTGAAATGTGTTACTTAAATGTTAATATCTTATTGCGAAACTTAAATTCATTCCACAAATCCATTTCTCTTTTTAGAGTTAAAAAAAAATTATCATAAAGTTTAATTTTGTTTTATTTATTAAATAATCGTCTGCTATTTGATTTTGAATCATCCGCATTGGATTGATTACTTTTGCTTATTGCGCCAGGTAGAAAAGTGTCTAACTATTAAAAGTGTCTAAGTGTTAAATCTAACTCCGCCCCTTATCCAATGGAAGGGCTCGAAGTACATTCGAATAAAACCTATAGGATTTTTAGGTCAATGCATATGAGGAAGGCGGGGCCAATTTATCAGAGAATTTTGAGAGTTTCAGTTTGAGCTGGGAGAGCGATTAGAATTCACTGGTCTAACAATTGTTAAGCAAGTTTTTGCTTCTGCTAGTAATGTGAAACTGTTACCTTAGTGATCGTAGTTTAGGAAAACTGTCTCTGCATGGAACACCTTTTACTTAGTAATTTTGTCACATGGGCTTGAAAAGTCTGGAAGTTTAATGGTATATATTGGAATACCTGGAGTACTAATACTGGAGTACTAATAAGCAATGCTTCTAAGTTTCATAGAAATCTTCATTATTTGAAATGATCACACATGTAATTGCTTCCCATATGCCCAAAGGACTTCGACTGCAAACTCATTTGATATAAATGCCGTCTGTTGACTGCTCAAACTCTGATTTTGTTCGTAACATCCTGTTAGCTTCGAAACATTGTGTTTTTGCGGGAACCCCTAAAAATATTTCAAATAATGAAGATTCCTATGAAACTTAGAAGCATCCTTTATTAGCACTCCAATCTAAGGTTACTGTATAATTTACCCTTCCTGGCTTTTTGAAGTCCATGTTATCCAATCACGAAATAAAAAAAAAGTTCTAATTCATTTAAAAAATAAAAATACTTTAAAAAAAGATGCAACTTTCATTTAAGAAATCATATATATATATATATATATATATATATATATTCTTTAACTTGCCAAATCCAAATTAAAGTAAAACAATTAAAAAAGACATGTTCCAAGTTTGAACTATTTATCGCTAACGATTCTTATCATACTTCAGACATGATGAAAAGCGCATGATGAAAAACCCATCATGAAGAAAAATGCATTTTAACATGAAATAATTTCCAAAACAACCATTGTTTGAAAGCAACATTTTGAAATCTAACAAAAACAAAAACTTAATATTTCCTGATCCAATTAAAATAGAAACACTATTTAAACGTAATTTTACGCAGAAAAAAAACAATTAAATATTCTTAGAAATTTTGTCGATTTTTGTGTGTCTGAAAACCTTTAAGGCGTTTCTAAAAATCCCTGCTCAACAAAAGTGAAATTTTCTGACTGATTTTTACTAATCTGATCTTTAATCGATTTGCAATAAAATGTCCAATTTCATTTTTTCCCGATAAATTAATTACTTATCTTGTAATAAGCGATTTTTTCAACGTGACATTACTTTTTCACATTTCTGGAGCATACCGCATAATCTGTTATGCGGTTTCGACCGCATAATCTGTTCAAAATGCAAATTTTGTTAAAATTTTTTAAATACCTTTTTTACTTTTACTTGAAAATGAAAACGCCGTGTGACACTAGTTTCTGAATAAGAACACCTACTAATGTCTTCGATTTTAGGACAAAATGAATTCAGAATTATTTTGGAAAGTTACTCTTTTGGATTTCAGCCTTAGGGTTTTCTATTTTTTTTATCTAAATGTTTGCCCTATCCGATCTTCCATGCAAATTGAATACTTCTAAATAATACCAAAAAATTTTACACCTCAGTTTTATTGGGAGTAAAAAATCCCACTTATCAAAAAGAAAAAAAAGCTTAGGTTTGGCAAATTTCCAGACACATAGAGTTTTAAGGAATAATAGGGAACTAAAACATAACATTTCTTTAACACGAATGCATACTTTGTCCTTGTAATGTGTATTTTCTTATAAAAAAATTATTTTTTGTTAAATTAATTTATCTGAATAAAAAGAACATCTTATTAAAGAGTTAGTGCTATTTTATGCTTTCATGTGATTCAGAATCTCGAGGGTTTTAATATTTCTGATAATTATTTATAAATGTAATTTTGGAAATTATCTTAAAAATTTAATTTATGTAATTTTAATACCTAAAACATGTTTCAAAATATTTTCTCTAATATTCAAACATAAAATTATTAAGAAGTGGACCATAACCCTTTTTTGTACTCTTAATTTGTATTATCTGTTATCTATTTCTATTATACCTATGTGATTTTTAATACCTATTCAATTTTTTCTACTTAGTGACAAAATGCTGTAACAAGATTTTGAACTCGTAACCATTGGTCTATATTTTAAATGTTCTATCGTTTGAACTGCCTGATCTTACAATCAACTGATCCAATTCGCTCAGATGACTTTATTGTCTATAACGTTCTATCCATAATGTAGACATCTTAAAAGAATAAGCCGCAAGGAACAGAACTCGGGGTCTCAGAAGTCTTACTTTTTACCTGGTAGTGTAACTTAGCAACATGTCACATTTGATTTTTTTCTCAGTCCCTATAAAACATAAATGCATACAATTTTTAATATAGACAGCTGAATATCTCTTCTATTAAAAATAATTTTTTTAATATTCTGCATTGAAATTCTATTTTTTTTTTTTTAATGTTTAATTTTGATAAAAAAAAGTTAGACTTGTATCCATTGCGCGCAGGATTCTAGCAAAACTATTAGTTCAAGAACCGCTAAAAAAGTTGATAATGGTGTAAAATTAATGTATTATGAACTTATACCTAATTTTAAAGCAATGTATGCATTTATTTATTTAAAATTTAAATTAAAATTGAAAAAATGAAAAAAAATCATTTTTTATTAAAAAATTGCCAATTGTCAATAATCAATGTAATTAAAATTTTAAATTTGAGGTTCAAGTTCTTCTTAAACTTAAAATGAAGATATTTACCAAGTTTCATACAAATTGCTTTATTTATTTATTTATTTATTTATTTTTTGAGAAATGCTACACGCAGTCAAAGAACAGTTTAAATTTTATATCAAAATGAAACATAAAAAATGCATAATAAAAATTCAATATAGAATTCTAAAAAAAAAAATATTTTAAATCGAAGAGATATTTAGTTGTCCATAAAAAGTTTTATGCATTAAAGTTTAATTGGGACTGAGTAAAAAAGTCAAATGTATATGTTGCTAAATCGCACTACCAGGTAAAAAGTAAGACTCCTGAGACCTCTTAATGATTTCAGACGTATACTCTATTAATTAATTTACTATTAATTACTATTAATTTTACGCTTTGGAGAGTGAAATATTGCTTTTGTGAAAAATTTAAGTAAAAAGATTAAAACTTACACGCAGGTTTTTATTTTTATTTTTTACGGAATTTCCAGACGAAAGTTAGAGAGAAGTTATACGCGAGTATGGCTACCCTTTATATATAAAATCATAATGAAACGAATCTATGAAACGAATTTGTGAAACGACTTTATGAAACGGCTGATTAAATGGCTGATTTTGTTATACAGCAATTTTTCCTCAAATATGAAATATTATGCTTTGAAATTAACACTAAAAATCTGTATTGATCCTCAGGTCTCAAAACTGTTCATAGAATTTTAAAAGTTGAGATATATTAATTTTCGAAATATTATTATTTTTTTAATTTTATTTTTATTTTTATAATGATGGCAACTCAAAGATTCCTTTTTGTGAAAAGAAGGGACGAAAGGGAAAAAGATGAGGATTATTAATTTTTCGGTTTTTTTCGTTATTTTCAATGGGAATTGAATTTGTCTTTTATTCAATCGATAGTGAAGATAATATTGTGATTTAATTATGTTTTTCAGGAAATTTTCAGAAATTTTTTTTTCACAATTCAGCCGTCAGAAACCAGTATCTTAAAAAAAATTCATCTTAGAATTTGACATTTCCATTTGCATCAAAAGAAATCCATTTTTGTGTGGAGGGGAGGAGGAAAGGGATTCTTGAATTTTTTGTTATTGACATAGTTAAATTCAAAAGTGAAATTATTAAAAACAGAATGAAATTTTATATATAAGAATTAAATGATTATCTGTTAAAAGGCCAAAAATAGGAAAAATTACATCAAAATATATGGTCATAATTGCGTCATCTAAATATTAAATATTATCTTATTTAAAATGCCTGAAATTTTTAAATTATTACACGAGAAAAACTTAATTGTGCAGATTAGGTCGTATGTTTAAATCTAAAATATTATACCTAAACACTTAAAAACTAAATAATATATTCACCTTATAAGAGAAAAAATATGTTGCATGATAAATGCATTTAATACAGATACTTTTGTAATATATTAAAAAAAATCATTTTAAACGATTTCTGTCTGAGAATTATAATGTTACGTCATACGGTGTAAAAGTAGAGCAAGTAGTAGAAAAAAATTTATTTATATATTACATCACTTGATGCATCATAAATACAGGAAAATGTAGGCACGAAATACGTTTTATTTAATTTGTATAAATCATATTAGATAAGTACAGATAGGAAATTATGATATTCCTGTTAATTATGATCAGGGTTCGCATAGTTCTACCACTAAATTTTAAGAATATTTTCGAAGTGTTCAACTGCAGACAAATATCGTAAAATCTGCGAATGAAGGTGGAGATTGCTAATGTGGTTTAAAAATTAAATGTAAATTTTCTTATTTTTAATTCTAGTGCCAGAGCCCTTGGAAACTCCAAGGAGTGTGCAAACCTTGATTACAAGAACCTTGATAAACAAGATACATTATATATATATATCTATATATATATATATATATATATAGAGAGAGAGAGAGAGAGAGAGATAAATAGGTAGCATGAGGTCATAAATGTTTTTCCAGCACTGTATGTCCCAAGTACATGATCAACATAATGTCTATTTTTTGCGTTTAGGTCTTCAGGAAAATTAGAATAACAAATATGTTCGTGAAGTTGTACTATTGTAGCTTGATGCACTAAATATTAACTTTAGTACGCTCTTTCCTCTCTATTCATATATACAGGGTGTCGAGTAAGACCTCCGAACTTTTGCACATTCAGATATCTCACTACGGGTACTAAAAAAAAATAAAAACTGTGCCTTTTCGGCTCATAATTTTTATTGAAAAAAAAAAACAGCATGGCATCATATCAGCTGAAAAAGCAGCTACTATGCAAGTACAAACATCGGATTATTATTAAAGTGGTAGATATAAAGGTATGTGTGGCAATAGTCACCAACGTAATTCATTATCACCATGCAAAGATCACAGGTAACTACTTATTGTAGCTGTCTAAATATTTTTCAATTGATGGCTCGACATCATTCTTCCGCACGCCAATGGATACCTCAATATGCGTGGCAAACATTACGCACACCATGTCTATCAAGAAAACAATATAAACACCCGTACTCATGCAATATTTTGTGTTACGTCGTATTTGACGTCAATCCTCTTTTTAAGATTAAAAAAAAGAAAAAAAAATAGATCACAGTTATTCTATGTTCGCTGGACATTTTTTTGAACAAGAGGCGACAAATCTGGATTTTCAGAGATTGAACAGTGCCAGTGGAACATCCTGCATTTGCGTGTTTATGTATTTATTTAAGAGCCCGGCTTTAGGTTATTATGGCCGGAGAAATATCTCTTTATTTTTTTTGGGGGGGGGGGGGCGGAGCTTATTATACCCATAGAAATTGTTCGCAGATAATGTGGAGTTGGTTGATACAAAACTTTATACATATTGTGCACATGGATAGATTTCGCACATGGTACCAATTCATTTTTGTTTATCCATGTACAAAGTAACATAGAAAATGGGAAAAACTTTAGGAAAAAATACTAGTAAGATAATGATTGATATAATGCATTGTTTAAGAGAGTTTTTTTTTAATGATTTAGAAAATAGTTGGTGTTTTCGCCGAGAATGGACATTTTGACGTCCACATTTTATTTTTTTATGATTGGTCTAGGAATATTAATATTTAATCTACGGCGTAAGTGATATATGACTCTGTAATTACGTATGCCACGTTTTCAGCATCATAAAAATTATCCATTTACTGATTTTTATTAACTCAATGGGAAATACTGAAGCAGTTTGCTTTGGTCTATGCATGTCCGAATTCATTTACTTATTTATTTATTTATTTTTAAGAGATTCTTTACATTTAGAAAAAATTTATTTGAATAAGAAATCGAAATATAATTGGTAAACAAGATCAAACTAAAAAAATTAGAAAATATGTGGACGAAAATTATTAGATATGGAAAAACCGAATCCAAAAAAAGACGTTGTATAAAAAATCGTCAGATCTGATTATTGATTTTACTATTTACATAAAATAAGCTTTTTAAGAAAAAAGTATCAACCGACTTCAAAAAAGCGCTAAAAAGAATTAAATAATTCTTTAAAATTCTCTAATGACAAAACGTTATCCAATAAGCACACATCGGATATCAGGTACCGGCATAAAAAGCGGTTAAATTTAATATGTATAAGTTAATATCCACCAAACATAGATTTTAGAGATAATATTATTTTACAAGAGATGAATTGACATATTTATGATTTATTTTATGAATATATACATATAAAAAGTAATGAATTACTTTTTGAAGTTGGTGCCAAACAATCACAATCGATAATGATTATCCCCATTTTAATTATGGTACTAGGCATAATTTAGCTACAATTCTTAATATACATTAAATTGTTTGGCACCAACTTCAAAATGTAATTCATTACCTTTTATATGTATATATTCATAAAATAAATCATAAATATGTCAATTCATCTCTTGTAAAATAATATTATCTCCAAAATCTATGTTTGGTGGATATTAAATTATACATATTAAATTTAACCGCTTTTTATGCCGGTACCTGATATCCGATGTGTGCTTATTGGATAACGTTTCGTCATTAGAGAATTTTAAAGAATTATTTAATTCTTTTTAGCGCTTTTTTGAAGTCGGTTGATATTTTTTTCTTAAAAAGCTTATTTTATTTCCTACTTTTTAGTTATGCATACCGTAAAACGTAATTATGTGTACTGGCACACGATAGCTCTTTGTAATGCATTACTAATGTACGCACTTTGCTAAATTCTCATGTATTCAGTTTACTTGTCACTGTTTGATTGTCAACTTTTCTGAAACCGCTTACAATATCGGTTAGTATCGTTTTGAATCTTAAGAATTTCTTTGTATGGTAACTTCTTCAGACAAGATCTGCCACTTCGAAAAGCTACCGCATTTAAGAAATCTTAATCTGCATGGAATCCTACGGTCATCGAAAGTGGGTATCAAAAGGTGACAATCCATCAAGTAAAGTGTCCTTACACATAAGAGCGCGACATAGTGCTTCCATATATGAACACGCAGCAAAATGACTTCATACATTAATGTATAGTAAATGTATGTATAGTAATGTAAAGTAATGTATAATGTATAGTAATGTATAGTAAATACATTAATGTATAGTTTTTTATTGTAGTCAGTCAAAAGTACTCCCCCTTCACTCAGAAAAAGGAAAAAGAAAGATTTTAGCAAAAATCGCACTATGCTTCAATCGATAAACAGCAGCAATCTAATACCTACACAGGCAGTAATGGCATCGGAAATAAGCAGTGGCGAATCGACGAGGAATCTGAAACTCATAACCAATACTTGGCTGCCTCTATAAAAGAGTGACAGCATTTGATTCCTAAATATTTCTTTTACAGACGCTTTTGTCCCAACAACACTGTTAAAAATTTAAAACTTTTGCTGTACACTGTTAAAAATCTGCTGCATTTTTTTGCTACGCACTTCAGCGATTGTATAGAAAACGGTTACTTGACTGTATTAAGGAGCATTGTCATAGGTCGCAGTAGAGACATTATATACAAGCAGCGGAGTGCGTTGCAACAAAATGCAGCAGATTTTTAACAGTGTATCATCACTTCACCGCTTATATAGAAAACGATTAGTTAAATGCATTATGAACACTGTTAAAAATCTGCTGCATTTTGCTGCAACGCACTCCCCTGCTTGTATAGAAAACGGTTACTTGGCCGTGAAATGGCGCTTTCTCAGTGGTTGGAATAGAGATATTATATACAAGTGGTGGAGGGCGTTGCAGCAAAATGCAGAAGATTTTTAACAGTGAAGGATTCTCATTAATAAAAATACAGATATTCTATAAAAGCGATGGAGTGACGATGCAGCAAAAGTTGCAAATTTTTAACAGTGCATTGCATTGTTAGGCATTTTTTATTATGGAATTTGATGATGATTTCCAGGAAGAATTCGATTGTACTCGTATGAGAAGTTAACAAGATTGACGAAAATTGCCCGCTCAACAACACTGTAAAAAATCTGCTGCATTTTGCTGCAACACACTCCCCTGCTTGTATAGAAAACGGTTACTTGGCCGTGAAATGGAGCTTTCTCATTGGTTGGAATAGAGATATTATATACAAGCGGTGGAGTGCGTTGCAGCAAAAAGCAGCAGATTTTTAACAGTGAAGATGGTTGGTGACTCGTTTTTGTCCAGAATCGTTTCAACCAATTATATACTGTGCTACATGTGTCGTCATATTCATATCCAGGAATCCTACACTGTAAATAAATTGACACTTTTGCTATATCATCACTCTATTGCTTTTATAGAAAACGATTATTTCACCCAATTACGAAGCATTCTCATGGGTCAAAAGAGAGATATTATACAAAAGCAGGGGAGTGACGTTGCAGCAAAAAGGGTCACATTTTTTACAGTGACACTGTAATCGGAAATAGCGGTGGCGTATTCGATGAGGAATCTGAAACTCATTACCTATACCTGGCTACCTCTATAAGAGAGTGACAGCATTTGATTCCAAAATATTTCTTTTACAGACGCTTTTGTCTCAATTACACTACAAAAACTTTGAGCCTTTTGCTGCATCATCAGTCCACCGCTTTTATAGAAAACGATTACTTTACTGTGTTATGGAGCATTCTCATTGGTCATAAATGACATATTCTATAAAAGCTGCACTGTAAAAAAATCAATCCTTTTGCTGCATTGTCACTCCACCGCTTTTATAGAAACTGATTACTTTAGCCTATTATAGAGCATTCTCATGGGTCAAAAGAGTTAAATTCTATAAAAGCGAGGGAGTGACGATGCAGCAAAAGGGTCAAATTTTTTACAGTGTGTGGTGCGACGCTGCAGAAAATGGGTCAAATTTTTAACAATGTATCATGGAGCATTCTCATTGGTCAAAGGAGAGATATTCTATAAAAGCGGGGGAGTGACGATACAACAAAAGGATAAAAATTCTTGCAGTGTACACTGTGAAAAATTTGCCCATTTTGCTGCATCGTCAATCCACCGCTTTTATAGAAAACGATTACTTCAACCTATCGTGGAAAATACTCATGGGTCAAGAGAGAGATATTCTATAAAAACAGGGGAGTGATTATACAGAAAAAGGGTCAATTTTTTTACAGTGTACACTGTTAATAAATGTGAACCTTGTCCAGATAGGATTTCACACTTTGAAAAGATTGTGTGTCTATGTAAGTGTAACTTAAAAACATGAAAAATGAACGTTTCTAATTGGTCAATTGCTTCGAAAAGATATTGAATTTTAATGTTTTAATTTTTTAAAAAGTTCTAATCAACAGATATTTAGGAAATTTGACTGGGACCACATGGGCCCCATACGCTTTCAAACAAAAAAAAAAAAAAAGAATTATCAAAATCGGTTCATATTTGCAAAAGTTATGCGTGAACAACAAATACATACAGGTCGAAATCATAACCTCCTCCTTGAAGTCGGTTAAAAATGTGCGACGATCACGAAAAAGTCAACAAGCTAATGTTGAACTGATTAAGAGACCATGTTTATTTTTTAAGTTTTTTAAATATAGAATTCATTTATAAGTCTTAAATTTTAGTTTTTTCAAAAAATCATTTACCAGATGGTTGTTGTAATTTCTTAAATTATCCTTTTATTTTTTATGCTTTTAAGTTTTTTAATATTTTCCTCATTTTCTTTTCATAGAAATTAACTCTAATTTTACACAAATGAGTAGCGCATATAAATTACATATGTGTATATTTTTACTTTTTTAATAATAATAATAATTATTATTATTATTTACAAACCTTTACTTTTCTTGTCTATGCATCTTAAACAAATGCCTAAAAGAAAATCTACACATTTGTTTAAAGTTAAAGATATTAATTTTTATAAGTTTTTCTTCGAGCAACTTAAATAAACAATTTGTTTTGAAAATAATATTATACTAATTTTTTATGTAATAATTTTAAGCAGCATTATACTAATTTCAAACAATATTATAATAAAATTTTAATCATTTGTTTTATAATGGTATAATTCTTTTTTTTTTTTTTTTTTTTTTTTTTTGTGGGTGGAGGAGACATACAAAGTCAAGGTTTCTACAGGAAGAAAAGCTTACTCCATTCTCAAATGTTATAAATGTATATAAGTTTCAATCATATTTGACAAATTTTAAATATTTCACATGTTTTTATTAACAATTCTGATTATTCTAAAGGAATAGTCTATATATATATATTACGCTAACGTATGTGGCTCAGAAATCACGATTATTTGTTATTTTTTAATGGCAACGCCCAAACAAAGAGCATCTCATTGGTTATTCCAAGTTCTTTGGAACGATTTAGGCCGATTTAAATCGGTTTATTTATGTTTCGCTTATTTGCTGCAATTATGAAGCTTCAAAATATCATTAGTTTTGTTTTTTCTTTTTTATTTAAAAATAAATAAATAAAATGCTTATATTCCATGCTTTAGTTTAAAGTTATGTATTGTAAATCAAATAATAGAAAGGATTATTTATTGAATGGAATTAATGAAATACGAAAGAAAATGCCACGGGAACAATTTTTGGCACCCGGCTAGCGTAACAGATATTCAGTTCTTGATTTTTCCAGCAGAATCTTCTGATTTGGCAAAAACTGAACAAGTAAATTAAATTATGAAAAAAAGTAATATGATACCATGGTCAGCATATATTTAAGGGAGACCAAACTGGTCTCCAAGGGCGGCGAGTGATACATTATTTTATAAGAGTCCTAAAAAAAGGTACGAGTGGAAGCTTTTTCACATGCTCTTGCATTAGTTAGGTTGGGTTAAGACAGATAATTTTAGCCACTTTTTAAGTTTTAAACTTTTTTTTTACATGTTTATATTTGTAAAAGTGGTTTTTCAGTACATAGAAAGTAATTTTGACCTTTTAAGAACTTTTTTTAAAATCTTCTAATTCCCATAGTCATTTTTTTAATTAAAAGGATGGTAATATAGGGTTTCCAGCAAACAAGACCCTGAATTCAAAATTAAATTTCTCAGAAAAAAACATCGATTTGATTATGAGGTGAACGGTTTATTGTTTAGGTAAGTTGTAAAAATGTTATACATAAGTTTCGATCGTTGAATATTTTGAAAAGATTTTGTTCTGATTGCAAAGAAGGCTTGATTTGAGATTTTTCTTGTTTTAGATTGCTTGTAAAGAACAAGGTTTTGGCTAACAGTTCCATATTTTAATGATTTTTTGAATTAAATTTTTGAAATTTCAAAATTACAAAAATTTAGTTCGAAAAATCGCTAAAATATGTCAATGTAAGCCGAAAAACTCTTTCTAAGCAATCTAAAACAAGAAAAATATCAAATCGAGCATTTTTTGAAATTTGAACACAATCTTTTCAAAATGTTCACCTACCGAAACTTCTGTATAACATTTTTACAGCTTACCGCATGAGTCTATCGATCTTTGTTTTAGAGAAATTTTATTTTGAAACCAGGGTCTTATTTGCTGGACACCCTATAATTACTCCATCAAAAACACATAATCACAAATGTTTGGGTTAATTAAGACCACTGATGGGGAAATTATAACCACTATATTTCCTCTTTATAATTGCCTACGCACATTTGTTTGGAGTAATTAAGACCAATATAACTCCAAACTGATAAATTCGTTTATTAAACATTTTGAAATGCATTTTTAAAATTGCTGTTTGAATATCAAAAATGCTTTAGACTAGTGATAAAGAATTTCTAAAATGAAAAGTATATTATGAGGTTATTAGACGAATTAAATATTTCCAACTGAGAAAAAAAAATGCCCAGACCGGTAACTGAATCCAGATACTTTGCTTACAATGGTACAAGACCAATGCTTTACCGTTTAAGCTAACTGGTCACAACAGCTGATGCACATTTATCACCCAGATAACCTTGTAGGTCATAGCATGTGGTCTGTCATTTATCGAGCTCAAATTGCACTTTTTAACACAATCAAACTAATTGGTAAAGTTATCATACGAATTAATATTTTCAACAGAGCGAAAAATTGCTCAATCCTTGAATCGAACCCAGATACTTGGATTGTGTTAAAAAGTTCAATTTATGAGGTTATTATTTAAGCGTGAAATAAGGTTTTATCATACACATTTTTCTCCATTATAGTGGTAAACATAATTACCCGATTGTTATGATTACCCTCATCTGACCCTATTGAGTTTATTTGTTTATAATTATTTCAATTTTGTTATAAATTTCCATGTGACTTTTCATACAAGTTGAGAAAATCTAGATTATTTCGATAAAGTTTAACACTGCAGTTTTATGAATTAAAAACAGAAATTCCCTTTATCAAAAAGCAGGAAGGTATTCCAGATTTGGCAGATCGCCAGTCACGGATTGTTACAGAATATTAATGGTGAAATAAATTCAGGTCACATCTTTAACACGAAAACATACTTTGTGCTTCAAATAATACGTATTCTCATACATGACTTTTCTTTCTGTTACAATAATTTAACTGGAAAAGAAAAGAAAAATGCCTAAAATTTTATCTTTTATTTGCTTTTTAGTATGTATATCTTTTTTTTTAATACGTGCGACTGAATTATTCTTGTCATTATGTATTAATTATAAAAAGGTTAGGAAATACTTTTATCTGTATAAAGGTAATTTGTTTTTCAAATTATCAGGCAATATTAACAGATGGAAATTGAATGACTTTTAATCGCTAAAAAAATACCTTGATTTTCTTTTATATCACCAAGTTCATTATGAATAAAGATTAGTGCATAACTGCTTTTGTATTAGGCAATGCAGGTGAAACTATTGATATTTCGTTTCTGTAAATTGGCCATTTATGCTAAAAATCATGTACCAAATTGCGTCTTCCTAAAACAGATAATAAATTTTGAATGCCGCAATAATTTGAAACATTCATCAGCGGATGACATTTATTAAAGCTTTGGGGAAAAAAAGATGTTATATCTATAATTTATATTGAAGGTTATTTTTATATGTATTTTAATGCATTTAAAAATGCATTTACACCTATAAATATAAGCACACAGTGCAGTAAACTGGGTGCAGATTTCAGATTTAAAAAATTATGCTCAATTTCAAAACATTTTACTTAGAGGTATATAGTATCTAAGGGAGAGTGTTGCACCTTGGGCATATGTGTACCTCGGACCTATGCTAATTCTAGCTTTACTTGTTCAGATAATTAAACAAGAACATTTGTATATTAAATATTTGCCATCAGTGGTTTCATTTAAGTTCTTGGAATTTGTTTAGAAGCTAAACCAATCGTACAATTTTTTAAAAAAAGAAATTCATCTTTCAAAAGTATATTTTTCTTACATATTTCTATTTTATTTTTATACTAAAATACATCTAATTTTTTTAATGGGGATTATGCATAATAAAGGAATGCTCTAGCTGCTACACCATGTGCTTTAAATAAAATTAGGCCTAACCTTAACATCATGATTGGAAGATTTGTTTTTAAATGTCAAGTGGTGTACCTTGAACCTAATGAAAGTAGTGTACCTTGGACTAAGGTCCAATCTATACTACGTTAGCTAATGGATCTGAAAGGCAGCTCAAGAAATTAACATTTGAAATGTACTTATCTAATTACAATTTTGGCAAAAAATAAATATACTTACTAATATAAATAAGTTTTAAGTTTTTTGTCATGTGTAAGTGTAAATGTTCTGAAGTTTTATGTCTATTGAGACTTTCTTATTTTTAAAACCTAATAAACAATTAAATGTATCAAAAAGTTATAGATGTAGCTTGATTAATAAATTTTTATTTTATTCACTAAAAACAAGTATTTTTCCATTTTAGTAATGGGACCAAGGTACACTACAAGTGGTGCTCCTCGGTCCGATTTTCATTTTAATTTTAATTCAAATTTTTTTATGGAAATTATTCCTATAAAAAATTAAGACAAATATATGTACTGTATAGCATCATAAAATTTTATAAAATCTTTTCTTTTTTCAGTTTTGGCATTTTTTAAAATTAAAAATTAAAAACAAAGTAGGTCCGAGGTAAACCACCCTCTCTTACTAATAACTTGGATGCTTCTCGTTAAAAGTGTATAATTTCGAATTTCATTCTTTTTCAATTTTAAAATTATTTTTTTCTCTATTAATATATTTAATCAGTAAATCTGCACTGAATCACACACTGAACTAGAGATTCTCCTGATGAAGTTGCATGTGAGCCATTAAACACAACTCTCAACTTTGTAAAACTTTTATTTGGGTGATAAACAACATGGTGAGGTAGATAATTCGCATGTATTGACTCATTTGTTTTCTCTACTTTCTCCATATAGCCTAACTCTCTATAATCCGCCATAAATGCGCAATATAACTCTAAAAGTTTTGGATTTTTGACTAGCCTATTCCAAAGTGAACTTAATATACTTTCTGCAAATTGCTTTGATTCTCCCAATGAACTAGGATCCTTTTTCAACGGCATTTGTACTATGAATTTGCCTGTTATGTCTCTCTGATGTGTGTTTATAAAGTGGGTGTCGCATGCTAATTCTTCTGTATTTCTCAATGGTGTACTTTCTTCTACTCTTTCAATTTCCCAAAATTTTCTCATTTCGAATTTTAAATCTGTTTCAGTAATTAACCCACAATGTATTTGTTCCTGATCGTTACAACAGGCATCAACTATTTAAAAAAAATAATTTTCGATATTTCACATTTTAAAATGTGAGATTAAGATGAAACGCAATTAGACATTTCTCGCGATTTCCTACATATTGAATTCCTCGATCAGACAAGTTCTGAAACTCAAATTCTAAGATATTATGAAGCAGCAAAAGTAAGCCCCTCCAAATATAAACACATCTTCATGTATTTTGCAAGCTTTATTTTGTGAAATTTATAAATTACAAACATATTCCCTCACCCTCTTAATTTTATATATATATTTCACTAAAGTCCCTTAAAAGTCCTTTACCTACAGACAGTACTTATAAGAACCATTAAAAAGACTCATTATAAATTTCTTTTAATACACCAGTTAGTTGTAATACTGTTTAGAATGAGTCACACGTATATTACTTTATCTTGTTCTAAAAGCAGTATTGGTTGCACAAAAGAAAAATATTTTTAAAAGGATGATTTATTTTGCCATTGCATCTTTTGAGCTTTCTTAGCACTGAGGGTAGGGGATGGGGATTTTTCAATGCGGAAATATTTCTATATTTATATTTAAGAAAATCATATTTGTATATTTTATAATTCTACAAGATACTAAGAAAATACTTTAAAAAGTCCCTGTAAGAATATAATTAAATAATCCATTGTAAATTCAAATTTAATTGATCCTTCTAAATCCTTCAAAACTTATAAAATTCTTCAAATATTTATTAAATGATTATGAAAATCTTTTAATTTGGTTTAAACAATTTGCGTAAAAGGCTTTAGAATGCAAAATTTTCCTGAATTCATATTTCGGTAGATAAAGTGTTAAAATTATTAAAATTTCCTGTGTGTTAATGTTGTTTGATTAAAATTCTTATAAAGCGCAAATAAATGTAGTAAAATTACATTCAGGATCAAACTTGTAATATAAATTCATTTAAAAAACATTAAAACATCTAAAATGTAATTTTAGAACGTTTATTTCTGCTTTATATGAATTCCAATTATGTAATTTAAGGGGAATTTTTCACTAGAATTTTAACTTTAATTTATTTAAAGGGAACTTACTTTTGGTAATTTACGCTAAAGGACAAATGTGTACAAGCTGGAATATTTTTACTTTTTTAATTTAAACAGTTCCTTTTTTCTTTATTTTAACTAAACAAATAACAACTTAACTTTAACTATCACGTGATTTTGCAAAAAACACAACAATACGCAATGTCATACATTTTTCCGTTATACATAACATAATTTATGAACAATCTATTCTATTAAAATTCGACCGTATGTTGTATGTATGTATGTATGTGACGCTATCTCGTCCGAACCCGGAAACGTCGCGTTTGTTTTGAATTGAAGGAAAAAAATCCGGGGATCATTCACATCCCGAAATTCCAATTAGTTCGTTAATTATTAATTAAAAACTAATCAGACACGTTAAAATTTTAACTGTTTTGCCCCTGCATGTTTGCAATTTGGGCGGAAATGGCGATCCGAAAAAGATCGACTGAGGGAGAAAATTTCTCCCTCTGTTTTCTCGTTTTTAAATTGCCATCGGTTCAGTTATAAACACACCAGCAACAAAAGAATTAGATTTTCGGATACTCCATACTTTTCTTGCACTAACAGTCAATTTTTTTTTTTTTTTTTGTGATTTGTTTTCGATTTTTTTTTATGAAACTTTGATTTTCAGCGTTTTTTATCGCAATTTTTTCAAAATGCATTTTTAAATTCCGATTCTGGCAGTTCGATGAAACTCAAACAAAAAACAATGCCGGATTCTGAATCCTCATTCTTTTCTGATAATGTCAGTGTAATTTTTTTTCAATTTTTGATTTTTTCGATTTTTAAATTTTTTTTTCGAAACTTCGTTTTTTAAAAAAAGTTACAGTAAATATTTTATATTTCCCAAAGTTTTTGAACTATTGACTTGCTTTTTTTTTAAATGTATGTCTGAACCTTATCTAACTATCTAGAAAGGATAGAAAAATCGGTTGAGTGGTTGATTGGATAATGATGTATAAGCGATTGTGAACATTAATATTTTATACCTCGCCGATTTTGGGTATTTTCACTAAAAAATGTTTTTAGTTTTTTTATCTAAACACGATTTAAAGGTATTCGAAATTTTAAAAAAATTAATAAAATAGTTTTTTTTTTTTTTTTTTTTTTAATATAATTTTCATTGAAGCAAACTTCAAAATGAAATCATTGATTTGGCCGGCTTTGATTTTTGCAAAACGTACATCCAACCCATAATTTCCACGGAAGATATGTTTGGCATTATGCCAAAATCCATTGTTAAACTCGAAATCCTTTTGTTTGTAATAAAAGTTAAGGGTTTTTAATAAAAATTGCAATGACAAAAAAAGTTATACAACTGGTGCTCATTTCTATAAATTAGCACCTTAGTACAGCGAAATGTAGTTACCTCCATGGATCGAAAAGAATACTTCAGAAGCAAAGATCACTCAATTCAATTAAAATACATTTGTTTACTCAATTAGTTTGAAACATTTTGAATTAAACGGCTGTTTAGTCAATTTAATGATGATACCTTCACCATCTTTCAAATATAATAAAATTGATATTTCCTGTTCTTCAAGATTTCTTTAGATAAACCGACCAGCGTAGCGGGCGAAGGCCGCTAGTAAGAAAATAATATTTTTTAACTAAAACGCAAAAAAATAGTTTATTCCTTACTAATATTTAGCTGTTTAGTAAACATTAAAACAGAACTAGCTTATTCAAATATCTCTTTCACTATCGACATATTTCCAAAAATATTTCAACAACGCAAAATATTCTGGAAAAATTTCCTCCTGTTTTATGCTCGGTAATTTTGAAATCTAGCTTCGAAGAAAATTCGAGGCTCTCGAAAAATGATTCGATGGAAATTTGTTGAAACTTACAAACTAATACACATACCTAAGGCTGTAAAGCCAGGGATAGCGTTTAAATAGAAACCGTTGAGGTATCGGGTATAGGAATTTTTTAATGCAAATTTAGATTTCATCCATAAACGTAAAATATTTCAGAAGTATAAAACATTGTTTTAGAAACTCACAAAATAAGATTAACAGATTTGTGGCTAGTTTCACATTTTTGGGAAGCTCCGGGATTTCAATAAATTCGAATAGTTGTCTTCTTTTTTATAATATAATAAGAAAGAAAAAATCATGCGTCAAGCGTAATTTATGAAACACTTTCTAATATATTTAGAATAATGTTACCAAAACTGCACGTTCAAAAATTAAAAATATTGCGTCTCATTTCACAACATGGAAATGCATAACGCATTTAAAAACTGAATTTCAGCTGTTTACATTTGCAATTGTAAAATTATTTTTAGCTATGTTGTTATTCTATTTTTAGCAGCTCTGTATATAATATAGAAATACATATCTATTAACAACATGCATTCTAAAATTTAGTTCACTTAAGAGATACATATATTTCAGTTGAAAATTTCCCTTCAACAATTTCCTCTAATAAGGTGAATTGTACTCAAATACTTTTGTGCAGCCCTCTATAAGAGGTATAGAATTCATGTATAAAGAGTCAAATGCAAAAACTAATTAAATTAAAAACGCATTCGCATTTTAAAACGCACTCACCAGTAACTGTTACACAAAAGTAGTACTGAATCGATTTCTTTTCTGTGTTCCAGTAAATTAACAAACATGCTATGAATGATCTGTTTTAACGTGATCGTAATAAAATTGAGTAATTTATACCAATTTAAATATACTTGAAATAGCATACTGCTTTTAAATTACTCTGCAAACGATTTTCTCATATATTCTTTAATGTAATAGAATAATTTTGGGTGCGTCAGTAAATAAACCATTAATCAGACATATTTCATATTTAGTGCCAAACATGCTTTTGTGATCATAAGTAATCTTTATCAATTGCGTGAATAATAGAATACATATTTACGGAAGTTAGATAGTGGTACAAACGGATAAAAACAAAGCGAATACATAAGCATTTTTCAATTTTCTTGTATAAAGTGCTAAAAATATTGTGAAATAATCATCTATAAATGTTTTTGTCTGTGACTAAGATATATCACTACAAGATGGATATATATATTTGGTTGATGTTTCTGAATTTTTTTGTCATTTTTAGGTGCGTTCGTAATTATATAATACGTAGCACCTATAGTTGTCGTTCAGTCCGTCCGTCTGTCCGTCCGTCTGTCCGTCCGTCCGTCTGTCCGTCCGTCCGTCTGTCCGCATATAACAACGCAAAAACTACCCAACCGAATTGTTTGAAATTTAAAATACATAATTATTACATAATTTTGTCGAGTCATTTCAAATTTTATGAGAATCGGATGGATAGATCAATTACAGGGACGATCAAAAGTATTCCATTACATTACGGTCAATGGGGAAAAAAGTTTCAAATGCATTTTAATCGTTTGAAATTTAAAATACGCAATTATTACATAATTCTGTCGAGTTATTTCAAATTTTTTGATAATCGTGTGCATAGATCAATTACAGGGACGATCAAAAGTATTCCATTACATTACGGTCAATGGGGAAAAAAGTTTCAAATGCATTTTAATCGTTTGAAATTTAAAATACGCAATTATTACATACTTCTGTCGAGTTATTTCAAATTTTTTGATAATCGTGTGCATAGATCAATTACAGGGGCAATCAAAAGTATTCAATTACATTATGGTCAATGGGGAAAAAGTTTCAAATATATTCTATACGTTTGAAATTTAAAATACATAATTATTACATAATTTCTTCGAGTTATTTCAAATTTTATGAAACTCGGATGCATAGATCAATTACAGGGGCAATCAAAAGTATTCCATTACATTACGGTCAATGGGAAAAAAATGTTTCAAATGCATTTTAATCGTTTGAAATTTAAAATACGCAATTATTACATAATTCTGTCGAGTTATTTCAAATTTTTTGATAATCGTGTGCATAGATCAATTACAGGGGCAATCAAAAGTATTCAATTACATTATGGTCAATGGGGAAAAGGTTTCAAATATATTCTATACGTTTGAAATTTAAAATACATAATTATTACATAATTTTTTCGAGTTATTTCAAATTTTATGAAATACGGATGCATAGATCAATTACAGGGACAATCAAAAGTATTCCATTACATTACGGTCAATGGGGAAAAATGTTTCAAATGCATTTTAATCGTTTGAAATTTAAAATACGCAATTATTACATAATTCTGTCGAGTTATTTCAAATTTCTTGATAATCGTGTGCATAGATCAGTTACAGGAGCAATGAAAAGTATTCAATTACATTATGGTCAATGGGGAAAAGGTTTCAAATATATTCTATACGTTTGAAATTTAAAATACATAATTATTACATAATTCTTTCGAGTTATTTCAAATTTTATGAAACTCGGATGCATAGATCAATTACAGGGACAATCAAAAGTATTCCATTACATTACGGTCAATGGGGAAAAATGTTTCAAATGCATTTTAATCGTTTGAAATTTAAAATACGCAATTATTACATAATTCTGTCGAGTTATTTCAAATTTTTTGATAATCGTGTGCATAGATCAATTACAGGGGCAATCAAAAGTATTCAATTACATTATGGTCAATGGGGGAAAATTTTCAAGTATATTCTATACGTTTGAAATTCGAAATACATAATTATTACATATTTTTTTCGAGTTATTTCAAATTTTATGAAAATCGGATGAATAGATCAATTACAGAGACAATCAAAAGTATTCCATTACATTACGGTCAATGGGAAAAATGTTTCAAATGCATTTTAATCGTGTTACACTCATGCGAACTTAATAAAACTTATATGCAACTATAAAGTACATATTATAATACATATCTTACATAATTTGTGGTGCAAAGAACATTTGTTATTGATTTACAAGGCCACACAAAAGTATTCCATTACATAATGGTATAGGGAGAACATTGTTTGATGAGCGTTTTAATTGTAATTCACTATTTACAATGTTATGAGATTGATATATGAAAGTAATATTTTTAAATATTCGTTATCATTCGAACGCACCTAATTTGCTACGCTTCACGTGCAATTTCCAACTTGTTCAATATGGCAAAACAAAAAAAAATGAGTTTGTGTTTTCTCTATAAAGGATCGAAATAAAAATGTCATATCTTAAGTTGTAGATTTCCTTGAAGATTGATTTTTTAATTCATAAATTAAATGTTTAATCCAGTTTTTTGCGTATTTTTTAAATTACAAAATATACTGCGGTAAGCGCAAATAGGAATTGTTTTTTCTAAAACTTTTTTTCAGAAAGTAAAAAGATAAGATTAACAAATTTATCCCTAGTTTCCCATCTTGGAAATGATCCGAATTTTAATAAATGCGTATAATTTCCTTCTTTTTTATAACATAATAATTGCATCAAATAAGCATCTGCAAATAATTTTGTCTGTTACTGACATAGGACACAATTAGATGGAAATTTATTTGGTTGCTTTTATTTATTTATTTTTCATTTTATTTATTTTTATTTTTTTATCTATCAAAATTGCGAAAAGTAAAAAGTGAGTTTGTCTTTCTTCTATCAAGTATCCAAATAAATATGTCATATTCTTAAGTTGTAGATTTCGTTAAAGAATGTATGTTGCAAAATTAAATGTTTAAGCCTAATAATAAACACATGTAACTTACAAAATAAAGGTACTAGATACAAATAGGTAAATATTTTTATTAGCTATTTTTTAAAGAATTAAATTATATTAAGTTCTTTTCATTATTATTATAACGTGAACTGTTTTTAATTCTCAAATAAAATTATTCCTAGGGTATCATTAATAATTTATTTTATTTTATTAGTTGCCATCAATATATATATATATATATATACGTGTGTGTGTGTACATATGTATATTTTAATAGATCATAAATATATCCTTTATAGCATATAATGTATAATTTAAAAGCATATTTTATACAAGTTCAGACAAAATGTATAGTTATGCATATAAAACTATTATAAATATCTTGCGTATTTTCATATTTAGTTCGTTTACGTTTTATGTCATATATGTCAAATAATATTCTTTTACGTTTTATATACTCTATGAATAATACGACAATGCTATTTATTACCTAAAACACAAAAATATCTTGTTCCTTATTAATATTTAGTTGTCTAGCAAACAGTAAAACAAAATTAGCTTATTCAAATATGTACTTCGCTATCGACATATTTCCAAAAAATATTAGAATGCAAAATAGTCTGTAAATTTTTCCTCCTGTGTTATGCTCCTTAATTTTGAAATCTTGCTTCGAAGAAAATTTAAGATACTCGAAAAATGAATCGATGGGAATTTGTTGAAACTTACAATCTAAGACACATATGTAAGGCTGTAAAGTCAGGGATAGTATTGAAAGATAAACCTTTAAGGCATTGGGTATAGGGATTTCGAATGCAAATTTAGATTTTATCCTTAAAGATAAAATATTTCCAAAAGTTTAAAACATTGTTTAAAAAAGTAACAAGATGCGATGAACATATTTTTGCCTAATTTCCCATTTTTATGTCTAATTGCCCAATTTTTGAGGTGTTCCGAATTTTAATAAATTCCTGCACTTTCTTTCTTCTTAATAATATAACAAGAAAGAAAAAAAACATGTGTCAAGCATAGATTATGAAGCGCTTTCCATAAACTTAAGGATAATATAACAAAACTGCACCTTTTAAAGGATAAACATTGCATCTAATTTCAACGTGTGGAAAGTAAAAAGCAATGCAAAACTGAATTTCAGCTGTTTCCATCTAAAATCGTAAAACTATCCCCTTTTTAGCAGTCTTGTATGTAATGTAGATATATGTATCTGTTAATTACATGCATTCAGAAATTTATTTCATTTAAGAGATACATGTACGCTTAGTTGAAAATTTCCCTTCAGCAATTTCCTCTAATAATTAGAATGGTACGCGAATACTTTTATGCAGCCCTGTATATAAGGTATACGATTTACGTATAAGGACATTTGACCAATAAATAAAAAAACAGTCACAAATGGGCTAAATATGATATCTTAACTGTAATTTTCATTTCTTAAGCGTAACAAGTATTCATTAGTAACATGGTATATATAGGGTGTCCACTCTCAACGGCTATTTGGTAAACCGTTAGTTATAGACACATTGTGTCTGTTGCAAAAATGTTTTAAATGAGGTAAAAAAGCATTTTTCGATTGATTTGGATTAATAAAATCATTTCTAAAAAAAACTACAATATTTATATTTTTATATGGTCCCGTCCTATAAGTTATATTTAGTAAAACGTTCATCTTATACTGACAAGACAAAAAATTTCTGTTCTACGATTAAAATTGACCGATTAATAACTATAATTCTTTCATTAAATTAAGAGTCAATCACAATTTTAGTAGAAATATAATTATATATTTATATAGATAAATAGATTTTTATATAGATTTTATAAGTAAAATAAATATTTCTCTATAGATCTGAATTTTTAATCATTCTGAAATATTAATGCCACGAATACAATTTATAATAAAGAGATAAAAAGGAAAACAAACAAACAACATTTTTGCTAAATTAAAAGACGAAAATTAACATCTCATTTTTTTACAAAATAGTACAGATTTTAAAGTGTTATTTGATTACCCTAGCCTGCGGAAGTTGGTTATGTCATATTTATTTGCTTTTAGTAATTGATTCTTATTTATTCTGTGCCGCTGATTACGAAATTTTCTTTATTTTTTTTTTTAACACAGCATAAAGATTTTTTGCAAATGTAAATTTTAAAGTTAACAAAAAGAAAAAAAGAAAATTTTGATATTATGAAATAGATTTTATCGTTGTGTTTTTAACATTTTATGACTGATTTTCATTTAAATTTTACCACTGAATTTGAAAATGATTTTTTTTAAATCACTTCAGAATTTTTCACAAATTGTAAAGTTTTAAATTAACATTTACCCCTAAGCTGTTTTGCTACAAAAAATCCTAGTATTATAATATTAAATTAAATTAAAGTTTAAATTAAATTAAAGTTTTAATCTGTTTCATAATATTAGATTTTAACTCTATTTTAACGTTGACATTTACAATTTGAAAAAATATATATAATGTAATGATTAAAAATGGAGATCATTTTCAGATTCGGTGCAAAAAAAGTAAATAAATATCAATTATCAATAGTTAAAAAAAAACAGCCATCTCATCTATTTTGTGGAATACGATTTTGGTTACTTTTAACAATGATAGCTTATGCTTTGAGTAAAGTGCTGCTATGATGATTAAAAATTAGGTAATTTTTAGAATCAGTGCTATAAAAATACATTAAAGCGATAAAACGCAAACTTTGCAGTATTTTGTTATCTAATCCAGAACATCCTCTCAATCTTCTTGGTGGCTATCTAACCGACAGTTTTTGTGTTTTCCTGTAAAAAAAAAAATATATATATATATATATATATGAACGGGAAGATCCGAAAATCAAAATAATATTAGATTGTCCTTGGATTTATGTTAGTATGTAAAAATTTAGTCTCCGTTGGATATCTGAAAGTGAGGTAAAAGTTCGAGTAAAAACAATAACTTGAAAAGCACACATTTACACACAAACATCCAATCGTTGAAGTTAAATAAATTCATTTTTGTAAAATAAATCATGAAAAAAGACACTCGAAAATCTGTACAAATGAAAACATATGTTAAAATACATTTACTTTAACCAATTTGAAACAAAATAAAAATTAACTCAGTTGTAATATTTGTACGATTGCTTTCAAAGTGCAGATGCACATAAAATTGTTTCTTTAAAAACTTTAAGCCCTTAGTATATAACATCTCAAACTATAGCTGAACTTATTATTCTTATTATACCGTTATTTATATTCATTCCGGAAAATGACATAAATCAGCCATTTTTAAAGTTTCATAACTCGATCAATTTTAGCGTTATATGAACGGGACATTTTTTGTCTTATTTTTCAGCGGCGTTATAAGAAAATTTTACTAAATATAAAATATAGGACCAAAGAACCTTATATATATATTTTAAATAATATATTATTTTTATTTTTTTTTATTTTTTTACGGATTTAAATCAATATTAAAATATTTCTTTATCTCACATAAAACATTTTTTGTCAGTGGAATGATATATCTATGATTAATGGTTTAAGAAATATCCACTAGATACCATTGAGAGTGAACACCCAGTATATACTCTTACTAATAAATACTTCTTATGTTTTCACAAATGAAAATTGCAGTTAAGTTATCATGTTTAACCCGTTTGTGCCAGTTTAATTTTCCGCCGCTGATAGTGTATGAATCAGAAATTAAACTAGTACACTGTAAAAAATTTTGCGTAAGGTTCCTAAGAAAACATGTGGCAGCTATTCTGCCACAGGTTTTCCCAGGAATTTAATCCAAAAAATGCCAGGAAACTTACATATGCCAGGAAAGTCCAGAAATCTATAATCTGGGATGTTACTCATGATATATCAGTTATGTTTCACCATTCTGAAAAGTCTAGAAACCTTTTATGTGTAACGTTACTCATTAATTTTCTGTTAGGTTCCACCGTTCTGAAACCTACAATCTGAAACATTACTCGTGAAATCTCAGTTAAATTCCTCCATTCTGAAAAGCTCTGAAACCTATAATCTGGAATGCTACTCATAAAATCTCAGTTAGGTTCCACCTTTCTGAAAATTTCCGAAATCTTTAATATGGTATGTTACTCATAAGATCTCAGTTAGGTTCCGATATTCCGAAACCTATCATCTGGAACATTACTCATGAAAATTCATTTATGTTCCTTCATTTTGAAAAACTCTGAAACTTATAGCTTGGAACTTTACGCATAAAATCTTAGTTAAGATTCTTCATTGTGAAAAGATCTGAAACATTTCACGGAATACGGTAAATGTCACCGGGATATCCAGTGGCAGCAATTCTGCTATAGATTTTCACAGGAACTTTATTAAAAATTTGTTTGGAAAATTATGCAAATCTGAAAAGTTCAGAAATCGATAATCTAGTATGTTAAGGCCCTTTTACAATAAGTTACTTCTAATTTCTAGCATGATATTCAAAGAGTTTTAAGATGCCTTAGAGTTAGAGTTAAGTTTAGTTCTTGAACATGATACAGATTAATGAGTTAGTAATCTTTGTTGAGAATATAAACGATGATTACACAGCTGAAAGTTAAACATTGTATTGAAAATATTTCTAATTAGTTGCTTTCGTTTTTCAGTTGATAACACAAATCTAAAAAAATATACAGGATATCTATGAGTAAAATCTATTTTTAAATCATGGATATATTAAAATTACTTTTACAAAAATAAATTGGTTAGAATATTGATGCAAGGATAAATTATGATAAATATATACTTCAGAAACAGAAGAAATATCTAAATGAGTGATATTGTGCTGTGATCTACAAAAAAACATGCTTAAGTTTTTCCACATTTATATCAAGCTCAACATACCAATTTGAAGGTGTAAATTAAGAGTTAATGTAACACAAAGAATACATTTTTTGCAAAATCTCGTACAAAGCAATTGTGTATTTTTAAAATAACCTTTAGATAATTTTGCCATATTATTTAATAATTTAAACAGAATATCAACTTGTCATTTGGCTAGTACAACAGATTAGTCATTTAGCATAAAATGGTATGTTTAATCCACCAAAGCATTCTAAAAAAATTTTTCAGTATCTGAATATCTGCTTTTTTGGGGGAAGTATGTGGTCATTCGACGCTTCCCCCTCCCCCTTACCTCATTATCTTCATTTAAATTGGATCAATTACGTTTGATAATTCTATTCCTTATATAATTAACATAATACCACAGAAATCAATGAAAAAACGATTTTTGATGCATGTGCTATACAGTACATAATTATTTTAAAAGATTATCCAAACCATTAAGGTTTAATTACACAATATTTCAAGGTAAGTTAAAATATGCACAAATTTGTGAAAGAGATTTTAAAGTTATATTCAAAAATAACTTTTTAATTGTAATTTAAGCATTAGCATCTTTAAAGGGATTCATTCATTTGGTTAAAGCACAAAATTCAATTTCAGATGTCAAAAGATACAAGGGAAAAAAAGAACAGCTGCCGAAAGAAGATAACCTTTTTTTTAAAAATTGAAAATCTTAATGCAGTGTTTTCCTGATACTTCAATTAAAATATATTTCTCAATTTGATATTATAAATTCCTGTACATGACTTATATGAACAATTACCTATCACATAATGCTTTTTTAGAATCCCTTCGACTTGAGATATCGAGAATATTATGCAATTAAAAAATAATATAGTCAAAAATAAAAGTTCACAGAAGTTTCATAATATACACAAAACTTTATTGATATTATGGTTAAAATTACAATCTAGAATTTTATCACAGTTTGCTTAATTTTTCACATAAAGTAACTACTTTTCGAGTAACTACACTACCATTATTCAACTTCAACAATTTTAGTTCAATGAAAGCGTAAGTCCCAGTGCCTTTGAGAGAATATTTTATATTATAATAAGAATATAAAGAGATTGTCGAAAGTACACTCTGTACAAATTCCACACCTTCAATTAAAATTTTATCTTCTACTTGCTTTCGTTCAGCTGTAGAGGGATTGTCTGTGTATCTGCAGATTCTCAAAGCTAAATGGTTCAGTAACTCACTTTTTTCTGTCCACTGCAAGCAATCTTCATTTAAAACTTTAGTTAGAGCAGAAGAAAAATGATGTGAAGGAATCTGAAAATCCTCGCGCCATGGGTGCTTTAATATACAAGTGACTGCTTATATTTAATGAGCTGCTTTCCGTACTCGAATTTAATTCTGCTGTTCCAAAGTCTCCTTTTGTTTCTGTAAATGAGCTATCGTTACATTCAGATTTGATTATTATCCAAGGTGGCTACAAAGAAACAAAAATTATATTATATGTTTTATTTTTTATGCATAAATTATTGGATGCAATATTGTTTATTCAGTTTCTGTAAAAATCAAAATGTTTATTGGAAAAGTTATTCTCATTTGCAAAAACACTTTGTATTATGCATTAGCTTGAAATATAGAATTCTTGAATATGTGTCCTACAAAAGTCTGTAATAACAATACAAAAAGTACTACAACTACTTTTGTATATTCCCAGAATGTTTTTCAAAAAATAAAAGAAGTTTCAAAATATTCAATATATATCTTTTAAACAGGGGTTTTTTGCAAGTGCATTGTTGTCATGTTGCGCATGGCCAAGAATGAATATCTATGAATTATACAGGGATTTGTTCCATTTTTAAAAATGTATTGCAATATTTTGGATTTTAAGTGAAAAATTTGAATTTATTAGATAATAATTGGTTTATATATCGTTTAAACATTTTATTCTCAATTATATATTGATTTTGTAGAATCTCCAATCAGTAGTGTAACTATAGTTTTGAGTCCTCTGCAAAATTTTCCACAAGGCCCCCCTAGAATATATATCTATTTCTCATAACAAAATGGGGTTCCCGTTTCGTGACCCGTCTTGCGGGTATGATTTTTTTACGCGCAGATCAGTTTGGGAGTACGCAAAATGTACATTCGTTAGTCAATACAAAATGACTCGTTCTTAAAAGCCTAAAATGATAAACCGTTTATGACCGTTTAAGATGTTTATTTTTCACAATTACTTCCAAGCCCCTTCCTCCCGCCCCCCTACGTCACAGGGTTTTGCAGATCTCAGTTTTCCACTATCCTCGATATTGATATACAATATAAGTTCATTTACGCTTCTTTATTTACATATCTTTTTTGGTTAGCTCCGTGCACTAAGCATAAAATTAGCAATTTCCATCGTCGAGTAACACTAAAAAACGTGGAGATAAACTTTACCGTCCTGAGTCTGCAAACTTGATGAGTGCTACTCGCAAAACATGATGGTTGTAAGATATATCGACACCAGGGATGAAAGGAGAAAAATTCGTTAATAATTTTCAGTCAAAATTAACGATTATTGCAAACACTAGAAGAAAGTAGATAACTATTTTTGGTTCAAAGGTTGTTTCACGGCTGGTGGGAGGGGATAGTTAATTTCGAAGAGATCATTTTTATCCGAGTTAATTACGCATACTATTATACAGTATGAAATATTTAAAATTGGTGTCGTAGTTTAGCTTAAAAAAAATAAAAAAAAATCCAGGAACGTGTAATTTTATGCTTAATACTGAATTTTTTTTAAATGTCTTTCTCCGACTTATTATACAATATGATTAAATTGATTTATGAAAAAATTGATTTTGGAACGCAATTCCAAGTCAATCTTACTTTTCATGTACTTAATCCAGGAATCTCACTCCTGTCCAAATTGAAGTGTGTCAATTGGAAAAATCTGCTAAAAAACAGCTAAACCCGAAATTTGGATGAATCTGAATTATATAAGACCCATGTTCCTGCGCAAACTCGCTTAAATTTACTAAATAAATTCCATTTATTTGGTGAAACTGATTATTTCGGGTTTTGGTTGGTTCTAGATCAAATATAATGTGACTGATAAGAACTTCCTTCCCTCTTAAATAGGCTTAAACAAATCTTTTGTTTAGAATTATCTATTTTCATTGAAGTTTGGGTGTCAATTTATTAGAAAATTAGGCGAGATTAATCAAATCAACAATGTTAGGTCAAGTATAGGTCAATTGTAAAAGAAACCCTTCCTCTCCAACTAATTCAGCTTTACATAGAATTTTCTTGTCGAGAACCAATTAGTTTCAAATTTTGGTCTCCTTTTATTAGAAGGATAAATTACACCTTTAACACGTTGAATTCCACGTCAGTCACGGATGACTGACACTGAACTTTCCGCTTACTTAATTATATCATTTAAAGTCCTTATCCTCTAAAAGGAAAATTTTAAATAAATGTTCAGCAATTCCTTAAAACAATATAATATTTAATTTTATATTACAAATTTACGCTGTCGGTCACGGGCAACTGATGTGGCTGAAACGGAAATTTTAATGTCAGTCACCGGTGAGTGACATAGCAGTTAACGTGTTAATACAAGGGTTTATAGGTCACATATTTTTTTGGGGGGGGAGGGATAGAATCCTCCACTTTCATTTTTTTAATTGCATTTTCCTTGCATAAAATTATTCGAATAGTTTCAAATTTTGGGTACATATTCAACAGGAGGATGGATTAATCTCACGGATACTTAATTATATTTTTTAACTATCATAATAATTGCAGCAAAATTTGAACTTCCTCCGTACACCCCTTTTACTTGAAACACTCATAAAATTTGTCCCGATGTTTTATAAACGTAGTGTTGTGAAATTTT
This sequence comes from Maratus speculifer, assembly GCA_964019185.1. NCBI lineage: Eukaryota > Metazoa > Arthropoda > Arachnida > Araneae > Salticidae > Maratus > Maratus speculifer. The sequence goes on along the minus strand of OZ025295.1, from coordinate 249,828,354 downwards.
CAAAATGCATTTGCTAACCCTGTCAAAATAAAGATGCTAAAAAAATTGTCAGATTTAAGATATACTGAGTGATACTGAAAAAGTTCAGCAAATCATAACAATAGATACAGTAAGATTTAAATTCAAAGTGATATTTTGCGCTTTAAATATGGAAGTAAGTTTTGCATGTTAAGTACGAGTTTATTTTTCAGGTTTCTTCTCAATTCTTTTGGTAATAAATAATTCGGTATGCTTTTTTTAAGTTACTTTTGGAAGCCTTTTTAAAAGCGTATTTCCAGAATTCCTGTTTCTAATAGACTAGTTAATGTGCATTTAAGTTTGATGAATTATATAACATTAAACTTCTGTTATTTTAAATCAAATCACAGAAATCCTCGGTGTTACTCGAACCCCTGTTAATGTGGTTTCGAGTACTTTTACTATTCTTTATGCAGCTTTATGTTAAATTGAAAAATTTTAATTTTGAAAATTATTTTATAAGCGAGATTTAGAAGCCTTCGTTTGCGTGGATTTTAACTGGGCTTTGAAAGACTTGCTAACGCGCATTTCCGAGCTCTTGTATTTCAATAAGGACATAATGCGTATTTTAAGTTTGAGTACATAGTATATTAAAATTTAGAAATTAAGTTTGAGAAATCCTCGATGTTACGCCGCCTTTTAACGCGGATTCAGAGCAGTTTTTCTAATGTAGCTTTAATTTAATAAATTTTAATTTTAATATTATTTTCTAAGACTTTTAGATGCCTGTTTACGTTGATAGACTATAACTTCGGGCTTGTCAATTAACCCCTCTCCCCCACAATACACACCCGCGTTAATACGGATTTCCAAGCTCATTTTAAATATTGTTAGTTTGACTACGGTAATTTCTTACTTATATATATTTCTGTTTGATACAATTTCAGTTTTCAGTTGAGTGTAATCCTACCAAATGGAAATTAAAAAATATTAATAAGCTATAAAGTTGATAGTTAGAACTGTACGAACACGTCATATGATTTTGTATGAAGTGTTTGTGACTTTGTTAATGGTCAATAATTAAAAATCTGAGTAACTGGCCAGTGGCCAATGATAATTTTTATCTATATTTTGCATCAACATACAAATGATAGATTGCTGTAAATAATTATGCACAGATCTGTATAATAAAGACATACATACACGTAAAGTATTTCATTTATTCAGAATTTTTAAAAAAGAAAATAACATTAAAAAAGTATGCCTGACAAAATGTTAAAAAATTCAGCACAATAATTGAAATATTGACTTTCTTAAAATTAAGATTGTAAATTGATACTATAAAATTTTGTTTAGTTTTCACGTAATCCTTCATTTAATTTACAGAAAGTTTTTAGCTTATGATAATGTGCATAGAATTTTTATTTAATATATAAGTCTGATTATGCATATAAGTTAAATTGCTTAAATACATACTTAAGTGCTAAGTAAAATAACATTTTTAAATGGAGGATTATGTGACTTACGACAGCTTAAGTAAACATGAAATTTGCATTTAATGCACTATATAAAGAATACTATACAAACTTACCTGGTAATTATTTAAATTCTAATCCACAAACTGAGCCCTTTTTTAAACAGTTTATTGGTCAGTTAAATGAAACAGACATAGTTACTTTACGTGAATGAGATTATTTGATCGTTAAAGATCAACATTCTGGAGGTAATTTAGGGAAATTCTACAAATTTACGAAACATGGGGGCGCTATAAAAAGAACGGTGTGTATTTGATCGAAAATCTCTGAGAAAATGTTATCAATAAAGAAAAATGCTTACTGTTTCGTTAAAAATCGAATGTCTTATTATATAGCATTTGGGATTCATGAATTAAGATTTTAAGTAAAAGAACATTACCGTACTTATGGATCACATTTAGGCACAATAACGTTGCCACAAAATTAGGAATATTTTCTAGTAAACGACTTAAAATTGTACCTTTTCATCCTCTATAGATATATGTAGCTTTCAGATTCCAAAGAAGGGAGGGAAGAAGGGGGGGACAAAATTTAAACATTTCTCTACTGATATTACTTTAATTCCACGCTATAGACTCAATATTTTGAAAAGAAATAGTTTCTAGAGCTTCTCTCCTTTCCCCTTTAAGCATTGACTTTGTTTATAATAATTTTTATGCTAGATTTATTGTTTTAGGAAACAGTCGAACCCACTTAAGACGTGATACCGATTAATACCTGAATTTACTCCAGTTCCAACATCACCAGAACATCGCTCTTACAATAAATGTAAAAAATTTTCATTTAATATAAGATAAAGTTTTCATCCCTCGGACAACAGATCTCGCTTACGACGCGAATGCATATACCTAGATATTAAGTTTTTGATATGAACATCAAACTATTTCCGAATATAATCGCTTTATTTAATGACAGAAATATTACTAGTCGGAAAAAGTGATAGACATTGTAAAAAAAAAAAAAAAAAAACTTCTAAACTGACACTTAAATTAAACGAATATTACTAATCAAAAATAGTAGGTATTTAATTAATTAAACTTAATTAAACATGATTAATTAAACATGATTAATTAAACATGAAATTTGCATTTAATGCACTATATAAAGAATACCATACAAACTTACCTGGTAGTTGTTTAAATTCTAATCCACACACAGGGCACTTTTTTTAACAGTTTATTGGTCAGTTAAATGAAACAGACGTAGTTTCTTTACGTTAGTGAGATTATTTGATCTTCAACGTTAAAAATTCGAGAGGCAATTTAGGGAAATATGCTAAACTTACGAAACATTTGGGCGCTATAAAATCAACGATGTCTATTTGATCGAGAATCTCTAAGAAAATGTCATCAATGCAGAAAAATACATACAGTTTCATTAAAAATCTAATGCTTTATTGTATAGCATTCGGGAATCCTGTATTAAGATTTAAAGTAAAAAAAAAGATTACCGTACTTATGAATCACATTTAGGCACAATAACCTTGCCACAAAATTAGCAATATTTTCTAGTAAAAATCTTAAAATTGTACCTTTTCATCCTCTATAGACATATGTAGCTTTCAGATACCAAAGAAGGGAGGGGAGAGGGGGGGACAAAATTTAAACATTTCTCTACTGATATTACTTTAATTTCATGTTATAGACTCAATATTTTGAAAAATAAAATAGTTGGCTAGAACTTCTCCCCTTTCCTCTTTAAGCATTGACTTTGTTTATAATAATTTTTATGCTAGATTTATTGTTTTAGGAAACAGTCGAACCCACTTAAGACGTGATACCGATTAATACCTGAATTTACTCCAGTTCCAACATCACCAGAACATCGCTCTTACAACAAATGTAAAAATTTTCCATTTAATATAAGATAAAGTTTTCATCCCTTGGACAAAAGATCTCGCTTACGACGCGAATGCTTATACCTAGATATTATCGCTTTATTTTATGACAGAAAGATTACTATTCGGAAATAAAGATAGACATTGTAAAAAAATCCTCTAAACTGGCACTGCTGATTAAATAAGTCAAATGTTACTAATCGGAAATAGCAGATATTTGGAGAAAAATTTGCGGTATTAAGATCGAGAATTTCGTCAAACAATCACTGATAAAATAATTTCGTAAAACGATCACTGGTCGAATTTGAAAAAAAAAAATTCAAAATGCACAATAAGATAGGCATACGCACTTTCATTCCAAAGTTAGTTGGTTTAAATCCCATAGTCTTTTTCTTCAACTGAGGCAACAAAATGAATCACACTCAAAAAAGTAGTTCATATGGAAATAAAGACCAAGAAGAGTCCCCAGAGTCTAAACTGGGAAAAAAATATTCGAGAATCACAATTAAATGCGTAGTTAAAGCTTCGGTAAAAATTAGTGACTCTAGTTTCCATACTCGATTTATAACTAAGTGAGCAAAATAATAAACACACAAAAAATTAGTTTTTTTACATGTAAAATATATCTTTAGAGCTGTACAGGGCAGAATTTGAATAAAAGCTTTGAAATGCACAATTACAAGAGTATACGCACCTTCGTGTTATTTTGTTAAAGCGCAAGATCTCTTAGTCTTTTCTCAGCTGGGATGATAAAATGGCATACACGCAAAATAACGATTTTTCTGTAATTAATATACCAACCACAAAATAAGGAATATTACACAAAAAACATATATAACTTTTCACAGATTACCAATGATTTCTATTTTAGAATAAATTCGAAAAGTTACACAAAAGCTCAAAAAGTATACTAAAACTAAAGAATGTTACACAGAAAATATTCGGAACATTTCACAGTTTATCAGTAATTTCCACTTTCTCAACTATTCCGAAAAGTTACACGAGATTGTGGAAGGTATTACACAAGATTTCTCGGTATTCTTGTATGAGCAGAAATAATCCGAGAAAACCCAGGAATGTTACACAGTAAATGCTAAGAACATTGCGCAAATTTTTTACAGTGTATAAATAAGAAATTTAAACGAGTTGCAAAATTCATAAAAAAGCTAATCTAATTATTTAAAATTGTTTATTTATTTATTCACAAAACTGTACATAAAAAATACACTGTCACCGTAGGTTTCATAGTTTATTCTTTATACTTTATTTTATAAGCAGTAAGTAGAGAATATTTATTAACTAAAACCTGAAAACAATTATTTCATACTAATATTTAACTCCATACTAAAACGAAAAACAGAACCTGCTTATTTCGATATTTGTATAGCTATCGATCTATTTCTAAAAATATTCTTAGGACACAAAATATTCCAAGAATTTTCCTTCAGTTTTATGCTCTGTAATTTTGAAATCTTGTTCAAAAGAAAGTTCGAAGCACTCGAAAAATGAATTGATGCAATTTGCTGAAACTTACAATCTAATACACATACACTATAAAGTCAGGGATAGAGTTAAAGAGAAATTGTTAAGGTAGCGGGTACATGGATGCCAAGTAGAAATTTGAATTTCTTTCTGGAAGACAACCTTCTTTGAAAAATAACGAAGCGTGATTAAACATTATACTTTTACCTCATTCCGTCATTTATAAAACTGAAACAAGCATTTCTTAGACGCAGTGCAAAAGAATAACATATTTATACAAGTTGGATTAATCAAAATAAAATTTATTTAAATATCTAAAAAATTTATTTATTTATTTATTTATTTATTTATTATTCTATTTTTTTACAAAACTGCAGATAAAGAAAATACACTGTTACTATACGTTTCATATGTTTTCCAATTATAAATCATATGTTTTATATACAATAAGTAAGGCATATTTATTAATTAAATCATAAAAAAACATTGCATATTAATATTTAATAGTTAGCTCCATAGTAAAGCGAAAATTAGAACCAGCTGATTTAGAGATATATACATATAACTTTCAGTATATTTTTAGAAATATTAAGGAAATGCACTCCGCTGCACATTATGCTGTTACAATACCTTTCATAGGTTTTTCTTTTGTCCTTCATTTTATAAGCAGTAACTAGAGATTATTTGTTAACTAAAAACTGAAAACAATTTATTTCATACTAACATTTAACTCCATAGTAAATCTCAAAAACAGAACCTGCTTATTTAGACATCTGTTTAGCTATCGATATCTTTCTTAGGATAAAAAAATATTCTTAGGACACAAAATATTCCAAGAATTTTCCTCCACTTTCAAGCTCCGTAATTTTGAAAAAATGTTCAGAAGAAAGTTTGAAGCACTGAAATAATCGCTGCAATTTGTTCAATCTTACAATCTAATACACATAAACTGATAAGTCAGGGATAGAGTTTAAATAGAAACCGTTAAGGTAGCGGGTATATGGATTTTAAGTATAATTTGAATTTCATTCTTGAAAGCGAAGTATTTAAAGAAAAATAACAACTTCTTTTAAAAAATAACGAAACGTGATTAAACATTTACATTAATTGTAGTCTTCTTTTTATAAAACTGAAACAAGCATTTCATAGTCGCAGTTCATATGAATAACATGCTTATGCAAGTTGGATTAATCATAATAAAGTTTATTTAAATATCTAAAAAATTTATTTATTTATTTATTATTCTATTTTTGACAAAACAGAAGATAAATTAAATGCACTGTTATTGTATGTGTTTTTAGGATATATATCATATGCTTTACGAACAACAAATGAGGCATATTTATTAAGTAAATCATGAAAATAATTTATTGAACATTAATATTTAATAGTTAGTTCCATAGTAAAGCGAAAAACAGAACCAGCTAATTTAGATATATGTTTAACTATCAGTATTTTTTTAGAAATATTAAGAAAGTGCATGTAAATAATTTACGCTGTTACAATAGCTTTCATATGTTTTTCTTTTATACTTCTTTTTATAAGTATTGGGGAGAGAATATATGTTAATTAAACCTGAAAACAATTACTTTCACACTAATATTTAACTATACAAGAACCTGCTTATTTAGACATCTGTTTAACTACCGATATATTAAAAAATATATATTCTTAGGGCAGAAAATATTCGAAGAATTTTCCTCCTTTTTTATGCTCCGTAATTTTGAAATCTTGTTCAAAAGAAAATTTGAGGCATTCGAAAAATAAATCGATGCAATTTCTTCTAAGTTACAATCTAATACACATACGTTTTCAAGTCATGAATAGAGTTTAAAGGGTAACCATTAAGGCAGCTGGTTATATTGATTTCAAATGTATTTTGAATCACATTCGTGATGGCGAAGTATTTAATAGTTAGTTCCATATTAAAGCGAAATCAACTAGCTAATTTAGATATGTGTTTAGCTATCAGTATATTTTTAGAAATATTAAGAAAATTCACGTAAATAATTTACGCTGTTACAATAGCTTCCATATGTTTTTCTTTTATACTTTATTTTATAAGAAGTATGTAGGTAATATATGATAACTAAAACCTGAAAACTACTTATTTCATGCCAATATTTAACTCCACAGTAAAGCAAAAAATAGAACATGCATATTTAAATATGTGTTTAGCTATCGATATATGTCTAAAAATATTCTTAGGACACAAAAAATTCCAAGAATTTTCCTCCTGTTTTATGCTCCGTAATTTTGAAATCTTGTTCAAAAGAAAGTTTGACGCACTCGAAAAATGAGTCGATGTAATTTGTTCTAAGTTACTATCTAATGCCCATACGTTGCCAAAATATGGATAGAGTTTAAAGAGAAATCATTAAGGTAGCGTGTATATATGTTTCAAGTATAAATTTCAATTTCATTCTTGAAGGCAAACTATTTAAAAATAATAACAACCCTCTTTAAAAAAATAACGAAGCGTATTTAAACATTATACTATAATTATCTTTTCCTATCCTTTCCTATACTTAATTACTATAATGTATTTCTTAGTCGCAGTGCATATGAATAACATACTTATACAAGTTGGATTAATTATAATAAATTTCATTGAAATATCTAAAAAAAATTATTTATGTATTTATTACTCTATTTTTGACAAAACTGCAGATAAGTAAAATACACTGTTACTATACTTTTCATATATTTTCCGGTTATTAATCATATGTTTTATGTACAATAAGTAAGGCATATTTATTAACTAAATCACGAAAACGATTCATTGCATATTAATATTTAATAGTTAGTTCCAAAATAAAGTGTCAAATAGAAACAGATAATTAAGATGTATGTTTATTATTGGTATACTTTTAGAAATATTAAGAAAATGCACTACAATAATTTATGCTGTTACAATAACTTTCATACTAATATTTAACTGCATAGTAAAGTGAAAAACAGAATCTGCTTATTTAGACATCTGTTTAGCTATCGATATATTTCTAAAAATATTCTTAGGACACAAAATATTTCAAGAATTTTCCTCCAGTTTTATGCTCTGTAATTTTGACATGTAGTTCAAAAGAAAATTTGAGGCACTCGAAAAATGAATCGATGTAATTTGTTCTAAGTTACAATCGAATGCACAAACGCTGTCAAATCATCGATAGAGTTTGAAGAGAAAATGTTAAGGTAGCGGGTACATGTATTTCAAATGTATTTTGTATTTCATTCGTAAAGGCTACAAAAAGTTAACATTTATTTTTTAAATAACAAAGTAAGAATAAATATTAAACTTTAGTTGTCGTATTTATTTATAAAATTAAAACAATCATTTCTTAATCCCAGTGCATATAAATAATATATTTATACAACTTGGAATAATCATAATAAAACTTATTTAAATATATAAAAGTTTTTACTTTCTTATCTATTGTTCTATTTTTGACAAAACTCCAGATAATTAAAATACAGTGTTGCTAAAGGTTTTAAAGGTTTTTCGTTTATAAATCATAAGTTTTATGTGCAATATGTAAGGAATATTTTTTAACTAAAACTTGAAAACTATTTATTCCATATTAATTTTAATAGTTAGTTCCATAGTAAAGCGAAAAACAGAACTAGCTAATTTGGAAATATGTTTAACTATCTGTATATTTTTAGAAATATTAAGAAAAGGCACGTAAATAATTTACGCTGTTACAATAGCTTTCATATGTTTTTCTTTTATACTAACTTTTATAAGCTGTAAGTAGAGAGTACATGCTAATGAAAACTTGAAAATAATTTATTTTCTACTAATATTTAACTCATTAGTAAAGCGAAAAACAGAATCTGCTTATTTAGACACATGTTTAACTACCGACATATTTCTAAAAATATTTTTAGGACACAAAATATTCCAAGAATTTTCTTACAGTTTTATGGTCCATAATTTTGAAAAATAGTTAAAAAAAGATTGCGAAACTCGAAAAATGAATCGATGTAATTTGTTATAAGTTACTATCTAATACACATGCGCTGCCAAATCATGGCTAGAGTTTAAAGAGTTAAGGTAGCGGATATATGGCTTTCAAATGTATTTTGGATTTCATTCGTGAAGGCTTCAAAAATTTAACAATCTTCTTTAAAAAATAACAAAGTAAGAATGAATAATTAACTCTAGTTATTGTCTTTATTTGTAAAACTAAAACAAGCATTTCTTAATTGCAGTGCATATTAATAATATATTTATACAACTTGGAATAATCATAATAAAACTCATTTAAATATCTAAATGTTTTTATTTATTTATTATTCTATTTTTGACAGAACTGCAGATAAATAAAATACACTGTTACTGTAGGTTTCATATGTTTTTCTTTTATAAATCATATGTTTATTCTACAATAAGTAAGGAATATTTGTTAATTAAAACATGAAAACTATTTATTCCTTATTAATATTTATTAGTTACTTCCATAGTAAAGATAAAAACAGAGCAAATTTATATAGACATCTGTTTTACTACTGATATATTTTTAGATATATTCTTATGATTTAAAATAGTTTTAAATTATTCTTCCAGTTTTATACTCCGTAATTTTGAAATATTATTCGAAAGAAAGATTGGAGACTCAAAAAATGAATCGATAGGATTTAACACTCTTTGTTGAAACTGGCAATCTAAAACATGTACATTGTAAAGTCATGGATAAAGTTTAAAGAGAAACCATTAAGGTATCAGGTGTAGGGATTTCGAATGCAAATTTGGATTTCATCATTAAAGTTGAATTGTTTAAAAAAGTTAAAAACCATCTTTAAAAAAATAACAATGTAAGGTTAAGCATTATACTTTAATTGCATAGACAGAACGGCGGTACACGAATAACTACCTCATCGCGTTACGGGATGAAATCATGATATAGGACAAGATTATTAGATGCAGATTAAGGAAGGATAGGTCTGCCTCAGCATTTCTTGGTACAATATGAGAAACGACGGTCGCCAACTCGACATTTTGGCGTCACTATCGCATCATCGAGTTACGAGATAAAACTGGTTCCAAATTAAATTTAAGACAAAGTATTTTAAGAATATTTTGGTCTAACTTCACATATCTTGGTACAAATCCTCGGCAAGCTGAAATTCATAACAAAAAATGACATTATAATGCACAATTCAAACCCAATAAACATAATTTTTCGCATTACATAGCAATATATATTATCTCCATTGACCTTCAAGATGAAAGAATGTCTTATAAAAAGTTTATTAATAGCAATCTAGACAACGACTAATTCGGCATAAATTGGTACAAAGCAATATGAAACGGGCGTCAAATCCCTATTTTCACAGTAATATTAGATCATCGAGTTGCGACGTGTATTTTTAACAGATTAAGGAGACGGACGAGTACAATACGAATATTTCAGTCTGCCTCGTCATATCTTGGTAAGAGACGAGCAGAGAGGCGCGCCAATTCTCCATTTTAGCGATATCCTCACATCGTCGAGTTACGATCTGAATACCTGAAACAGGACAAGATAATTAGGTGTAGATTAGGTGTGTCTAGGCATATCCTGGTACTAAGTTTTGTACTGCACATTCTGACGCATTATATATATATATATATATATATATATATATATATATATATATATATATATATATATATATATATATATATATATAAATTTCAGTCTGTCGAGGGTTTTTACCAGGTTATGCGTATGTAGAACAAAATATTCTTAAAATACTTAATTTGGCACCAATTTCATCTCTTAACTCGATGACATATGATAGTCACGCCAAAACTGCGAATTGGCAACCGCTGCTACTCATATATTACCAAGAAATGTCGAGGAAGACCAGTCATTCCTTAATCTACACCTAGTAATCTTGTCCTACATCACGATTTCAACCCGTAACTTGATGACGTAGTCATTCGTGTTGCCCTCGCCCGCTCTAATAATTTTCATTTGTAAAACTGGAATAAGCATTTCTTAATCACAGTACATGTAAATAACATGTTTATACGGGTTGGAATAATCATTATAAAGGTATTTTAATTATGTAAAACTTTTTTATTTATTTAATCATATATATGTCTTTTTTTTCAACACTGCAGTTAAATAAAACTACTATTACTGAAGATTTCATATGTTTTCCCATTATCATTCATATGTTTTATGAGTAAGAAGTAAAAGATTATTTGTTAAATAAAACATAAATTTCATACAAATATATAATAGTTAGTTCCATCGTAAATAGAAGAACATAACTAGATTTTTCTCGTTTCTTTCCGTTCTTCAAGAAATATTCTAAGAACACAAAATATTCAGTAAAAATTCCACCAGTTTTCTGGTCTGTAATTTTCAAAGATTGTTTCGAAGAAAATTTGAAACTTTCGAAAAATGAATTGATGAAATTTGTTGAAACTTACAATCTAGTACACATGCCTAAGGCTGTAAAGTCGTAGATGGAGTTTAAAGAGAAATCTTTAAGATATCAAGTATAGGGATTTTGAATGCAAATTTTGATTTTATCCTTCAAGGAGGAGTATTTCCAAAAGTTCAAAGCCTTCTTTTAGAAAGTAATGAAGTGTAATTAAGCATTATCCCTAAATTGTAACACACTTTTATAAAACTCATATAAGCATATATTTTTTTATTCCTTTCAGTTAAATTTAAAATGTAAAATAATGAAATATCTCGCATGTTTATTACAGTGTTAGTAGCTAAATATTTACTATTTTCAAACGACGGGAAAATTTCATGTGTTTAAAATGTTATCATTCAAACAATGGTTAAAAAATATTTTCGTAACAAATTTATTGTTTTCTAATAAGATAATAAAAGATTCTTCATATGTTTCTATACTTATTACATATATTCTTATATATATACCGCTTATTCAAATTCTATTATTCAAAAAATGTAATCTATACTAAAAAAGGAATTTTTCGCTCTGTTTATGTATCTGTGTCTATATGACTGTGTGCGATGGATTATAAAATCTAAGAGAAAGGCTAAAATTTATTGTATAGCTAGCCCGATGGGTTCCCTGTTTCATCAGATAGTCAGTATATTAAAATTTTAATGTACAATTCAGTTAATAATTAAAAACTGCAATTTATTTTAAGTAAAAACTCATCTGTTAATCATTCCCTCAACATAGTTCTTGCGAATGGAATTATAGTCAGGCGCATGTTTAGCAGCCTTATTTGTGCATCAGTTTAAAAAGAAATTCGAAAAGAAATAAATTCGGAGTATTTTATCATTATTTCTTAAATTACTTTGGTTAAACCGCTTAGTGAAATTTATAGAAAAAAAATGCAAATTACGAAACATAGTACTTTTAAGTTTCAAATGTCACAAGCAATTTAAAAAAAATCGCAGATGTTGTCAAAAAATCCCTTTCGGCATGGCCTATAGGCGGAGGTAGATTTCAAAAAGTTTTCATCTCAGAAAAAAAAAAAAAAAAAAAAAAAAAAAAAAAAATTAAAGATAAACCCAGTTTAACTACTTTATTCAGCTGCTTTTAAAAATTTTTTAATTTCATTTTTCTATACGAACTGGTTTTATCAAAATCATCTTAAACGAAATCCTACTCAAATGCCCATTTTGGCAACATATTTTGAATTACATTCTTACTTTATTTAACAAATTGACCAATATGCTCATTATATAGTTCCTAAATAACAAAAAACTGTTAATTAAATTCGTCTGACAGCAAAACTGAATTTAAAAATGAGTCATAAAATAACCAATTTATTATTTTAATACATCCACAATTCTTTAATCAAGATCGTTTTGAGAAATTTTGTGCGAAGTGCCCACTTTGACAGATTTTTTTAAATATATATTTAGCCTTTATCAAAAATCTGACCAATACGGCACATTACACAGTTCCTAAGTAACAAATAACTGTCAATTGAATGCGTTTGAGAGCAAAATTGAATTTAAAAATGAGTCATAAAATAAACAATTTGTTATTTGAATACAACCTCAATTCTTTTATCATGATCGCTTTGGGAAATTTTTTTGCGAAGTGCTTACTTTGACAGCTTTTAAAAAATATATATTCACCCCTTTATCAAAAAATCGACGAATACGCACAATATATAGTTCCTAAGTAACAAAAAACTGTCAATTGAATGCGTTTCAGAGCAAAATTGGATTTAAAAATTAGTCATAAAATAACCAATTTGTTATTTGAATACCCACAGATCATTAATCATGATTGCTTTGGGAAATTTTGTGTGAAGTGCCCATTTTGGCAGCCTTTTTTGAAAAATATTCTGCCTTTATCAAAAAACTGGCCACTCCGTCACATTATATAGTTTCTAAATAAGAGAACCTGTAAATTGGATGGGTTTGAGAACAAAAAAAGATTTATAAATGACTCGGTAAAAACGCAATTTCTTAAATTTCCTCAAATTTCAATCACAACTTCGTGAAATTCTGTTCAAAATACGCTTTTTGGCAGCCTTTTTAAAAATATATTCTGCCTTTATCAAAAAACTGGCCAATACGACAAGTTATATAGTTCCTAAATAATAAGACCTGCAAATTGGATGAGTTTGAGAACAAAAATGAATTTAAAAAATGACTCAGAATAAACGCAATTTGTTATACTTAATCAATTTTTGAATGACAACTTCGGAAAATCTGTTCAAAATATCTTTTTTGGCAGCCTTTTTAAAAATATATTCTGCCTTTATCAAAAAATTGGCCAATACGTCGCATTATATAGTTCCTAAATAAGAGGATTTGTCATTTGGATGCGTTTAAAATCAAAAATGAATTTTGAAATGAGTCAGAATATAAGCAGTTTGGGTTTGAGGTTTTTTCTCCAATTTCTATTTTTGTTTAATTTATTTTTGCTATAAGAATTGGTTCTATGAAAAACTTGTCACTATAAAAGTTATAGATATTATTGTGAAGATGTAAAATAAATTTAATTAGATTTGATTGCTTAAGAATTGAGTAAGTTATGGGGTTTTTTTCTTTTTCCTACCCCCTTTTTCTTTTCGTTTTTAATTTTTTTCATCGGTAAAAATTGGTCCTATCAAAAACTTGTAAATACAAAAGTTTTAGATAATATTGAGTACATTTATATAAAATTTAGTTGGATTTCATATCTTGAGAATTGACGAAGTTATGAATTTTTTTCTCCCAAAAACCATGTTTTTTTCGCCCCTTGAACCCACTTTTAACTTTATCAAAAATCTGTCATGCATAAACTTTTGGCCCATTTTTTAAAAGTAATATAAACTTTAAACTGATTCGATATCTATTTTAATTAAGAAGTTATCGCGTTTTTTCTGTTTTCACAAAAACCCTCCTAACTTCCACCCCCTTGGCCCGATTTTGCCCATTAACGAACTCGACCGAGATTTTATTCCTCTTGATTTTATGTAAAAGTTTGAAGAAGATCTGAGCATAATTATGGAAGTTATCGTGTCTAGAAGAAAGTGATATACACCGATAGATAGATAGATAGATAGATATATAAACTTTTTTACTGATGGTAGTTTTGGGGTCTAGGAGTCATGATTCGTGTAGATCCGCAAAAATTTTTCAGAAATTCCAACATGGGAGAGAATGCAATAGGTAGTATTTCATACGAAATCTACCTAAAAAATTAGAAAGGGCCGTTTTCCAAAAAAAAAGATTTTATCCCTTATTAAAATTTCCCTTTAGGGTACAATTTTAAAGGTATTGATAAAGCAGAAACATTTTGTTAATTGTTATACAAATTTCTTCTTTCTCATTCTAATCGATAGCATAGTCGGTTTTAAGAAATCTGAGTTTTATACTTACGCAAAAGGTCACTTCGGATCTAACGGAGGTTAAATATTTTTTACAGTAACAGTAACTAAATATCTGAATTTTAACACACTTTTTACGTCATCTTAATAGTCCAGGTTTACATCACCGACACAAATTTTTTAACATTTTGTCAAGAACAGATATTTTTTATTTAATAAATAATGTAAAAACTCTTGCGAAATCAGTAAACACCCACAAATTAAATCAACAAAATGAGTGGAAACGCAGTTTCCATGCTATTTTGCTCGTTTTTTTGCGCACAAATCATAAAAGTCATAAAATTAAGTAAAAGAAAAATGCGAAATAGCTTTTACTTTTATTTCAGCATTTATTAATTTAAAAATATAAAGTCTGATGAAAATGGGTTAAAGATATGAAACATATAAATTTGAGGTTAATTTAAGGATCATTTATCACGGGCCTGGGGAATTGGTCGAGTCAGTTTGTTAGAAATAAATTTACGTGGACGATTTATACAGAATATGCAATATTATTTAAGTAAATTTAGAAAGAGTGGATAATGTACATTAGAAACATTAATTCGCAACTAAGATGTAGTTGTCCATCAATATTCTGGCGACAAATCATGCAAACATAATTTAACTGAACTACAAGAAAGACACATGTTTATCGAACTAGAAAGATATAATATAACCACAGGTGAAAATGTAAAATTACCTCAACTGAATTGCAAATGATGCAGAATGAAAGCATATTTTGCGTGCAAATATGTCTGAAAATAATATTTTGTGAAGATTTAAAGAAAGATTTATACAAGGTATATTTTAGCGCCACGAAATTTCAGAAACATCTCTGAAAAAATTGTTTAACTTATTAATTAATTTTCGTAATCCTGAATATCATAATGATTTCTACAAATTTTTAAGTAAACATTTTAATAGTTTAAAGACACTTTTAAAGAACAATCAGAATAAATTTGCAGGATTAATATTAAATTTCATTTAATTTTGTCCATTTTAAATCTAGAAATTTAATCATGTGGCTAAAAGCGTTTAACTAACAAATGATAAAAAATTAAAAATCGAGTTTCGAAAGGATAAAACGGAAGAGTTTATTATGAAACACCATAGAAAAGTTCCCGAAAAGGTGTCACCGCAGAAGGACTTAATTGGTTATTGAGGTCTATCTCTTAAGAAAGAATTCCAAAGTCATACGCAAATAAGAAGGGGTCAATGTATATTTTCATTCATGGTTGTTTTTTGGGAATATTAATGGTTCATTCAATTACGTTTCTTGAATAAGGCAATTTTAAGTAGACCGTGGGAGGTCTGCAGAAACCGTCACCTCAATAAATTGACAGCCGAAATTTTAGTATTAGTTAATGTTGGATTTGCATATTGAATTGCTACTGGTCTGCCAGGTCATGTCTTGGTGAAAAACATCTACAGATACGGCTTTAGTGGATGAAGTTTTGATGGATGAATCGGAAGTTTCCCGTATTATTATTATTATTTCACTAGAATGTTTATGTTTTCATACCATTGTGGCAAAAAAAAAAAAAAAAAATACAATATTAAACTTACCTATCGGCTATTACAATTGGGTCTGCAGATGGTTTTTATTACGATTTTATTTGGCAGAGTGTTATTTATTTCATAAATTACTCATTATCTGCTACCTATCTTAAAATTTCATCAAAACAAATGTGTACATGAAAGTAAAAGTAATATGTACAACGTATAATAAAATTTTCGCTTTCAAAAATAATGAATGATTAAACTCATATATTAATAAAATTAAATTCTTATATTAATGAAAAAGAGAAAAAAATGTAAATGCATTAAAGTAAGAGATTAAAAAAATTGTTATAAAATCCATGCTATTAACTTCTCTTTCTTTAGACTTCCTTTATATTACGCACTAAAAATTAAAAATTATATGCAATTAATTGCAATAAAGTATAAAAAAAATTTCAGAATACAGGGTTTTTATATTAAAAAAAAATCTATTAAATTGATGACTTATATACGAATTTTTTTTTTCTGAGATTTCAGATTTATTTTTTATCGCTTATCGATGAAGATAAATCAAAATCAAAAAGTTTTTCATAGATCAATAACTAAGTCGATAACAAACTTCTTCAAAAATTTTTGCAAGATAAAAATTAAAGTAATAAAATTAAAATTTTACTTTGTATAGTGCATTTCTTTAAATGATCTCTTTGTCGGAATTTATAATTCTCATTCATTTCCAAATTAATTATTTTTATACATTATTATTTTATTCTTAAGTAATTATATTTTTAGTGAGGATTAATAAAATTAAAATTGTTCTGGTATAATTTTATTTCTTAAAATAATTCTTTTGTTGAAAGTTTTCATTTTATACAGATTTTCCCAAATTAATTTTTAAATCGAATTTCTTATTCGATTATTCTAAAATAAATATATTTTTAAAAAATAGATTCCACGTAAACTATATTTTGTGAAACACTGTCGGGTTACTCGGGCATATAGGATTCTACCGTGCTTATTGGCTTTTAAGCAGAATGATATAATGAATTTGGAATTGTCGTAAAATATATTAAGGTACCCTGGGATAATAACGCCACGTTAAGGTTCTAGCAATTTTCACGGCTCAGTTTTAGTTTGTATTTTTTAAACAAATATATGATTTGATACAGCAACTCATTGACTATCTATATAAAAAAAATAATTTAACAGATATGAATACATAAAATGTAATAGCGTGATTTCTTGACCAATGCTATTTGGCGTTATTACCCACCTATATGGTTAATAACGCCATGCAAACAAAACTATGAAAAAGATTGGAATAATTGCATGTAGATTGCCCAATTCTAAAAATACAAACTCTCAGCTCTAGAAATTGACAAATTGCATTCTAAGCTATTGAAAATGTTCATTTTTTTGTGACTCTGAAAGAAAAAGAAAGCTGTGGTGATGGCGGGGGAAGGAGGAAAAAGAATATCAGATTCTAAGATACGTTTTGCTTCAAAATGACTATTTAAATAGAATTATTAGAAACATTGCACCGTTTTAACTGGGTTTATTTGAATCAGTATTTAGGATGTAGCTCGACCGCTGTAGGGAATCAACCGGGGTAAAAATTGCAAGGATTTGCGTTATTACCCGTTATAGTTATTGCGCTGTACATTTTAAATTACAAATTATCTCGAGAAGATATCCAAAATCTTCAACAGCATTTTGAAAGGCCATGAAATGTACTACAAATTTTTGTAATTAACAAAGTATTTCCGGATAAAAAAATAGTCTTCACATCACAAAACGTACCTCGCAAATTTTAGATCAAGCGTTAATTTTAGCTGCTTGTAAAAACAATAAGACCTAAAAATGAAACAAATTAACTTGAAGCTGTTTTTTGCGATTTATATGACTCAAAACCCTTCTGCGCAGAACACATGGGTGTCATTTACCAGATTATTTCATAATTATGAAAAATATTAGCACTTGGCGTTATTACCCCGTCTGGCGTTATTACCCCAGGGTACCTTATTTATTTTATTAAAATATTTTTAGTTCATTTTACATCAGATGATGCAACTGGCACTTATAACTGACACTAATACGTATATCGCAGCGTATCACATGTTCACTAATTTGAAATTAGGTATTTTTAGTCCAAGCATATAGTACCACATAACGCACATCAAGATTTCTACATGAAATCAAACCAGAAATATCAGATTTCACCCACCCTAAGCAAACTCTTCTAAAAAATTTAGAATAAATTCTGTTATGTTTCCTGATATTTGTCGCTGGTAAACGAAAGGAGAAAAACTACGATTTGTCTCTAATTGGAAGTTATAGACGAAATGACACTAACATTCAATATAATATTAAGCAAATATGTAGAAATTAAAGCGGTAAAAAAACTGTTCCATGTAAGGCTATGTTAAACGAAAAATCACAAATCATAGTGGCTCTTTCTTATTTAACTAGCGGTAGAAACATTAAAGCCTAAGATATTTTCAAAAATCATGTCAATTGGTAGTATTTCAAATGTAAATTTTGTTTATATCACCGAAATGTTGGATGGATAAAAATGGGTAAACAATAAGTTTTTAAAAATCAAACCAAATGCTTTTTCTACAATTTCTTAATAAGTTACATGCTGGAAACCTGGATAAATCTTTTTCAATTTATCTTTAATTGTTAATATGACTCTTTTCTTTTTTTGCCACATTTTTCGAAAATTGAAATTTAAACACGCAGATTACTGTGAGTTTACTGTGTGTGATTTTATGAAAAAAACTTTTAATGAAATAGCGACAAAGAATGCATACATTATCCCAATTATTTTAAACAGCACGGTTTTAATTTTTTTAGATATTACAAATGTTCGTGCTTTAAATATGCTGTTTCAGGTATTAAATTTAAGTGGTAATTGAAGAAAAAATAATAAAAATAATAAAAGTATTTATGAATCAATTTTCGATGAAATGTCTCAAATTGAATACATTCTCTCCAAAAAATCACTATAAATTGCATAGTTTACGCTTCTTTGATATTATATGGTTTTTTGTCTCCTTGCAATTAAATATTATGTTCTTATTTAAGAGTGCTTAATGTGATCAATTCCAGAAAACAAAAGTATTTAAGGATGAAATTTTTTGTAAAAGGGCGAAATAGATATGATGCAATTGATGAATACTAAAAAATAATATAATTGATTGCATAGGTTAACATAGATTTTTAAATTAAATACATTTTTCTTGTAATTACAATTAAATATATTCTTTCAGCTACGAGTAATTATAGCGATTAATTTATGTAAAAGAAAAAAAATACTATGATTTATGAATAAACTTTTAGTAAAATGTCGAAAAAGAAATCTCAAGCTTTCTTATAAATTGTATGGCTTTAGTTTCTTTGATATGGCAAATTATTTTCATGTTCTCATTATTAAATAACTTGCTTTAAGAGATCGATTGAATTAAAATAATGTTAGAGAATGATATACAAATTATCCTTTGATTAAATACTGAAAAAGCGACTGAATACTTACTCTGAAATAGTTGATTATAAATTGCATATTTTATATGTATTTGATATCAAACGGTTTGTCTTTATATTCACAATAAAAAAATTGCCTCATATAAGAGTATTTTATATGATTAATTGCAATAAAAATTAAATAATGATAAGAATGTATTTATAAAATTCCAACAAAATGGCAGGAAAGATTAAAAACAGCATCTCAAAAAGTTTATTCTAAATTGCAGAATTTTTACTTTTATAATACACATTTTTTACATCAGCTAAAAATTAAATATATTGCTTCAGCTAAGTTAATTTAATATGATTAATTTCAGGAAAAAAATAAATGTAAGGATTCATGAATAAAATGGAAGAAAACGTTTAAATTAGAAATTATTCTTTTTTCAGCCGTTTGCAGATTTATAGCTTATCTCTTGATCGATGTAGTTGGAACAAAGTAAGGAGCCGGTTTTCTAAGATCGATGACTAAATATGCTCCATAAATACTTGTGTAAGAAGTTTAAAGGAAAAAAAAACTAAGTTTCCATTTTAGTCTCGAATATTTAAAATTCTATATGAGGATCTCATTCATTAAATTTTATAGTTTGGTAAGCCAATCCTGCATCACCCTCCTTTTTTTTTTTTTTTTTTTTTTTTTTTTTTTTTTTTTTTTTTAACGCTGTTGTGCATATCTATCTATCCATGTATTTCATAAGTTTCATTAGATGCAAAATATTGTTCAAATAATTTAAATACATTAAAAAGAATACATACATTATTTTAAAAAATTCTTACAAACTGCATTGTTTTAATTTTTTAGATATTATAGAGTTTCGTGTTTTAAATATGTTGCTTCAGACATTGAATTTAAGTGATTAATTGAAATAAAAGAAAATAAAACTACTATAAGAATTTTTGAATCCAATTTCAATTAAATAGTGAGACTTGATTAAATACACTCCCTCAAAAAATTCGTTTTAAATTGCACGGTTTCCACTTCTTTGACATTAAAATGTTTTTTTCCCTTCAACTTGCATTAATTATTTTGCCTCATCTAAGTTTTCTTAATGTGATCAATTGAATATTTTTTTTAAATAATAGTTCTAAAAGTTTATAAATAAAATTCCAAGAAAATGGCAAAAAAGATTGAACACAATTGCAATATATACATAAATCACATGGCCTTTTATTGATGATATTACATAAATTTTTCTTGTACTTACTATTAAATATGTCCCCTCAGCTCCGAGTAATTATAGTGATTAATTTCGGTAAAAGAAAAGATATGAATATAAGACTTTATGAATAAAGTTTTAGTAAAATGACGAAAATGAATCTCAAAAATTTCTTATAAATTACATTTTTTTGTTGTTATTGTTTTATATTACAGACTATTTTTATATTTTCATTATTAAATACTTTGCTTCAGATATTGTACTGATTAATTGATTAAATATTCAATAAACGATTGAAAACACATTCTCAAAAATTTATTATAAATTGCTTGGTTAATACGTCTTTGATATCAAATGCGTTTTGTTTCCATTTACAATTAAATACATTGCTCCATGTATAAGTATTTAATACACTGTTAAAAATCCTGTTTTAGTTTGAACCAAAAAAGTTTGTTTTTTTGGTGCTCAATATCTGCCACCGTAAGATGGTGAAATCTTGAACCAAAATTTGGAGCTCCCATTGAAGCATAGTTCCAATACTTGGAACGAGGTTGAACTAGGAAGCTCCAAATGTTGGTACGAGATTTCACCATCTTATGGTGGCAGCTATTGAGCATCAAAAAACAAACTTTTTTGGTTCAAACTAGAACAAGATTTTTAACAGTGTATGATTAATTGCCGTAAAAATTAAATAAAGATATGGATATATTTATTTAATTGCAGCAAAATTACAAGAAAAAATAAAAACAATATCTCAAACAGTTAATTTTAAATTGTAGAATTTTTACTTTGTTGGCGTTACACACGTTTTACATCCGATAAAAATTCAATATATTTCGATTAATCTATTCTAATTAATTGTAGGGAAAAGAAACAAATAAAAAAGTATTAAGATTTATGATAAAATGAAAGAAAACTTTTAAATTAGAGATGGACCTCCTTTATGGCCGTTTGCAGATTTATAGCTTATCTCTTGATCCATGTAGAGGAAACAAAGCAAAACGGGTTTTCTATGATCGATGACTAAGTATTATCCAGAAATAGTTGCGTAAGAAGTTTAAAGAAAAGAAATAAAATTCCATTTTTGTTTGGAATATTTTTAATTTCATTTGAGGATCTTATTGACTGCATTTTATAGTTTGGTAACCTAACTCTGCATGAACCTATTTTGTTGCTTTAACTACCGCAATGTTGTATTATTTATGTATATGTATGCCAGTATATTTTTGATATTTCATTAGCCATAAAATGTTATAGAAAAATATTAATTCCTTTTAAATAAATCTCGTAAGCAATTTTTCTTTTTCAAATATACGTTTATACATACATTTGCTCCATCTAAGAGTATTCAATATGATTAATTGCAATAAAAATTAAGTATTAAATAAATATAAGTATTGTTTTTAAAATTCCAGCAAATTGGCAAGAAAGTTAAAAAACATTAACTCAAAAAATTATTTTAAATTGAAGAACTTTTATTTCGTTTTTATTACACACTTTTTACACCAGCTAAAAGTTAAATATATTGCTTAAGCTAAGAAAGTTTATTGTGATTAATACCCGGAAAAAATAAAGATTTATGAATAAAATGAAAGAAAACATTTAAATTAGAAAATACTTTTTTCAGCCGTTTGCTTATTTTTAGCTTATTTCTTGATCGATTTAGATTATACAAAGTAAAACAAACTAAGATCGATGACTAAGTATGTTCCAGGCATAGTTGCGTTTTAGGAAAGAAATAAAATTCCATTTTTGTCTGGAATATTTTTAATTTCGTATGAGGCTTGATTAAGTTTTATAGTGAAGTAAGCCTATTCTCCATTAATCACTTTTAGTTGTTAATAGAGCATACCGAATTTTAAAAAATACACTCCAGCAATTATGACGCAAAGAGAGTTTTGTAACCGATTTCTTTTTTGTGTCCCTGTAAATTAATAAAAAATGCTACTTATGTGCTTTTTTAACGTGATCGTAAAGAAATCCAGGGATATGCATCAGTTTCAATACATTTGGAATAGCGTAATGTGATATTCAAATTTTGCCTTTTCCAGAAAGTAAATTTTTTGAGATTTAAATAAATCGCGTAAAAATTATTAGTTTTCATTGTAAACACCAAGAATTTACAATGCCAAATCACACGTTACTTTTTTTTTCCTGAAATTATAGTTTTTTTTTTTTTTTTTTTTTTTTTACTTTTTTTTCCTGAAATTATAGTTTTTTTTTTTTTTTTTTAAATGCAGATACATTAAGAGAATTGATTCACACAGAAATTTCATTTTTAAAAATTTCGATAACGTGAGTTTTGAAATTCACGTCCTCATATCCTCATATATAATTATATAATTCTTGAGCTATATTTTAAATATCGTCAATAAATTTCCAGATAAATAAACTGTATGATTATTCGCGGAAACAATAAAAACTATACGTAGAAAGGGACATATATTCAGAATTTCCAACTCTCGACGAACGTAAAAATATTCTAGCACTGTATGTACGTCCCCTCTACTGTGATATCAAAATGACGTATGGGGGTAGATATACAGGGGGTAGATATCAGACGCTCATAGAAAGTGAAATGTAGTAGTACTGGATATCTACCCCCTTCCACTGTGACGTCATAATGACGTATGGGGGCAGATATACTGGGGGTAGATATCCAGCTCTCGACAAAAACAAAATGCTCTGCATTGGATATCTGCCCCTTTCTGGTATGGGGGTACATATAATGGCGGCAGGTATCAGGCCCTCGTAGAAAGTGAAATGCTGCAGCACTGGATATCTACCCCCTTCTAATGCAGAGGTCAAAATGGCGGACGGGGGCAGATATACTGGGGGCAGATTTCATGCATCCCTTCATTACCGCTATGTTGCATTATTTATAAAAATTACGAAATTGTATATCTGTTTATGTGGGAGAGGGATTAACATTATTAGTATTTTATATAATTAATCACAGTAAAAGTTAAAATTAAATAAAGATAAGATTTTATGAATAAAAATGCAACAAAATTATATGATTGATTTAAAACATTACCTCAAAAAGTTCAATATAAATTATAGAATTTTTATTTCGTTGATAATACACACTTTTTGCTTCAGCTAAAAATTAAATATATTGCTTCAGCTAATTTAATTTAATATAATTAATTTCAGTAAAAAGGGAAAAAAACAATACGTATAAGAATTTATGAAGAAAATGAAGAAAACTTTCAAATTCGAAATTATTCTTTTTCAGCCATTTGCAGATTTATAGCTCATCTCTTGATCGATGTAGATGAAACAAAGTAAAATCAGTTTTCTAAGATCGATGACTAAATATGCTCCAGAAATAGCTGCGTAGGAAGTTTAAAGGAAAGAAATAAAATTCCATTTTTGTCTGGAATATTTTTAATTTCATATGAGGATCTTATTGATTGCATTTTATAGTTTGGTAAGCCAACTCTGCATCAAACCATTTTTGTTGCTACTTTAACTACCGCGATGTTAAATTATTTATGTAATTGTATGTATTTCGAATGTTTCATTAAATGTATAATACTGTACAAAAAATTGAAAATCATTTAAAATAAATCTCGTAAGCATTTTACCTTTATATAAATATACATTCAAACACTGTAAAAGAAAAAAAAGTCAATTTTGGCGCCAGTTTAAAATTGTTTAACTGTTTATTTTACAAGACATATTTGTATTTTTCCATTAAAAGAAAATTTTCTGATTTTCTGATTTTTTTTTTTTTTTTTTTTTTTTTTTTGTAAAAATTACAAATTTATATTTTTACAATAAAAAATTGTTTTTCGTTAATACAGTTTTTCTGTAAAATTCACAGATTTTAACACTGCATATAACATTCGTAATCCTACTTTTTTTTATGCAATTATAATATGTACGTTACATTTATTTTATACATTTATACCCTTACATTTTTTATAAGTCGAAATACATGAGTATTTCAAAATTTTGGAAACAACTATATTCTTATCGACATATTTCAGTGGAACGTTCTAAGAGCATTTTGCCTGTTGTGAATTTAAAGCGTATCACTATAAAAAAGAAAAAAATTCAACTCTCTTGAATATGAAACAATTTGTGAAATTTGCAACCTAATACCTTGCACTAAAGATACTAGATTTTTTAGAATTAACTACTTTCTTTTCGAAAGTAAAAAACGACACTTAAGTATATGTCATTAGAAGTGCCTATAATAAACTTATTTATAACACAAACTCATTAAAATTTTAGATTAATTTGTACTTTAATTAAGTAAATTAGTGTCGCTTATTTTAGGTAGATTTCGTAAGAAATACTACCTATTGCAATCGCACCAGTTTATATATCTATCTATCTATCTATCTATATATATATATATACATATATACATATATATATATATATATATATATATATATATATATATATCACTTTTTTATGGACACGATAACTTCTGTAATTCTCCAACAATCTCCACCAAACTCGTACATAAAATCAAAGGGGATAAAATCTCGACTAAGTTCGTTAATGGGCAAAATTAGACCAAGGGGGTCGAAATAGGGGGCGTTTTTGTGAAAACAGGCTGCCAAAAAGGGTATTTTGAACAGAATTTCCCGAAGTGACAGTGATAGGAAATTTGAAGAAGTATTCAAATAACAAATTGCGTTTTTCCTGACTCATTTTTAAATCCATTTTTACTCTCAAACGCATCCAATTTACAAGTCTTCTTATTTTGGAACTGTATAATGTGACGCGTTGGTCAATTTTTTGATAAAGACAGAATATATTTCAAAAAAGGGTATTTTGAACAGAATTTCGAGAAGTTGTGATTGAAAATTTGAGTAAGCATTATAATAACAAATTGCGTTTTTCCTGACTCATTTTTAAATCCATTTTTACTCTCAAACGCATCCAATTTACAAGTCCTCTTATTTTGGAACTGTATAATGTTACGCGTTGGTCAATGTTTTGATAAAGACAGAATATATTTCAAAAAAGGCTGCCAAAAAAGGGTATTTTGAACAGAATTTCGAGAAGTTGTGATTGAAAATTTAAGGAAGCATTGAAATAACAAATTGCGTTTTTTCTGAATCATTTTTTAAATTCAGTTTTACTCTCAAACGCATCCAATTGACAGGTTGTCTTATATAAGAGCTGTATAATGTCCCGTATTTCTCAGTTTTTTGATACAGGCTGAATATATTTTTAAAAATGGTGTCGAACTGGGCACTTCGCGCAAAATTTCCCGAAGCTATCATGATTAAG
This sequence comes from Maratus speculifer, assembly GCA_964019185.1. NCBI lineage: Eukaryota > Metazoa > Arthropoda > Arachnida > Araneae > Salticidae > Maratus > Maratus speculifer. The sequence continues at coordinate 249,802,314 of OZ025295.1, read as the reverse complement.
AATTGAGGTTATATTCAAAATTGGTTATTTTATAACTCATTTTTAAATTCAATTTTGCTCTCAAACGCATTCAATTGACAGTCTTTTGTTATTTAGGAACTATATAATGTGCCGTATTAGTTGATTTTTTTAATAAAGTCAGAATTATTTCAAAATAGGTTGTGAAAATGGGCATTTGATCCGAATTTAGCTTAAGATAATTCTGATAAAACCAGTCCTTACAGAAAAATGAAATTAAAAATTTTTCAAAAGAGGACAAATAATGTTGTTAAACTGGGTTTATCTGTAATCAAATTTATTATTTTGTTGTTGAAATGAGCACTCTTCGAAATCTACCTCCGCCTGTAGGCCAAGCCGACAGGGATTTTTTAATGTAGATTCGTATATTTCATATTTTATTTTTACGATCTTAAATTGCCCATTGTGACTTCAAATTAGCCAGTGTTGTATTACTTATTTAATATTTCATTTTTAAATATTTCATGTTCTATATTATTAATATGTTTCTGTTAGCTCTAATTATTTCTAAAATTTTAAGTCTCTTTTCAAAAGTAAAAATGAAACTTAATAGTAAATCATGTAGCTTTTATGAACGTGCTTTGCACACTCATTGTAGTAAAAGTTAGCTTTAAAAATTTGATGTGACTAAATTACCATCGTGTAATTTCAATGTCTATTAATATATCATCTTTCATTTTTACATTACTAAATTGGTCTTTATTTCTGATATATATACCAACTTAAGTGTTAATAAATATATATCATCAATAAATTGTATATTATATTTTGTTTTCTTTATTTCATATTTCACGTAATATGTTCTATTTTTAAATGAATATCGGGGTTTTAACGCTTGGTAGTATTTATTACAAAGAACTTTCAATTATATTATAATTATTACTTAAAATAATGAGCAATTTAAACAGTTTTACCTACAAGCTTACAAATGATAAATGTGAGAAACTTTCGTCACACGTCACACCATGTCGATATCTCACTTCTTCCCAAACGTTGATTAGTGCTTGCGGGGTCATTGTTGTAACAGCTACAATGGTCATCTCGTAGTACAGGTATATACATACGTTTCTTTATGAATCCTCAAAGATAGAAATCTCATGGCGTCAGATCGAGTAAGCGTCTGAACAGAACTTTTCTGCAAATCAACGTTTGAAAAGAAATGAGCTATCGACTTGATTTGTGCCATGTGCCGAAAACTAATCACATTGAACACTTGTAAGCTTGTAGGTAAAATTGTTTGATTTGCCTTTCCTTTTATATATTAATTGTAATTTTAAGTTTCATGTAATAAATATCACTAAGCATTAAAATCCGGATATTCATTTAGAAAAACCTCTTACATTGATAATGAATTTCTGTATATTAGTAAAAATGTAAGGGTTTTTCACCCTTTTTTTATAAAAAGATATGAAACAAATGTAATTTATTGGGAAAGCTTCTATAAAAGTATGTAGCACACAAACGCACGTAAATTTTCAGCTTAAATAAATCTTACCTATAATTTAAATCTAATCACGGCGTTTTAAAAATCAGTGACAGTGGCGCATTGTTTATTACACGAGAGCAGTGCAGTTTTGAGGTTAAGGAAATTGGCAAATCATTTTCTCTAAAATAATGGTGATGTGGAAATAGCTGGAGAATTGGCAACTCTAGAAATGCAGTGTATTTCTACTGTTTCGCCACTACCTCCTATGGCAAAAAAAAAAAAAAAAAAAAAAAAAAATCTATATATAAAAATTATTTGTTTATTTTATACATTTTTAAGATATTTCAAGAATGAAACATTTTCTTGTAATCCTTTCTCCTATGCATGCCTCGTGATTCTGAAAAAGGAAATCCATACGCATGAAAATTGAAGCACTGGAAATTCTTGAAACTTACAATCTGAAACCTAGGGCTGTAAAATAAAATAATATATGCAAAAATATGGTGTATTGATTATAGGAGATTCAGAAAACAAATATTTTATTTACTGTTAAATATGAAATTTTCCTGTGCATTAAAAATATGTTTTTTAACTCTTACGGGTCCCATTTTTTTTTCATTTTGAGAACAAAATTACTTTTACTTTAATAAAGTTAATCGTTGTCATCCAAATAGACTTACTGTAGTTTAAAATTATCCATTAAATCTAACAAATCCAAATCTAACGAATGTATTTATTTTGTGCACTACTGAATTCAGTTTCATCCGAAAATAGGGCAAGTAAGGTTTTCTTTATGTAAAAAATAACTAAATAATCTTTGCGACAAAATAATATTTGATGTTCAGAAATGTACTATTAATAGTACACCAGACCCGAAAGGAATAATGTAAATAACTTCTATGTGGTTCATTGTATAAATGATTCCATAAAGATAACATTTCAAATAATATAAATAATTCTTATAGAGCTTTAAAAAATATTTATCTTAATAAAATGATGAAATTAAAATTAAATGTCATCGTATTGTCATTCAATATTTACAAAATTTTATTGTTTTCATTTTTTCATATTTAATCGTAGCATTCTTTAATTTCAATTGTAAAGGCTTTCATATATTAATTATTATGTGTTTTACCCTTCCCCATTTTAAAACTACATCATTTTTGAAATTCTTAATTTTAATTTTAATCCCATTTATTTTGTAACGGTCGATTCCTTTTAAATTACTGAAACAGTTTGTCCTATTATGAATTTCTTTTATCGCAACGCACTGCCTAAATGTAGATGTAATAATTCTTCTTTCTCTTTAGCAATAGCTTTAAGTTTTTACTCTCATAGCTATATCCTGTTTCTATGCAGAATTAAATCATCTTTGTATTGCTACATATTCAAAACCATGTGCTGTTATTCTGCAAAGGCCGAAACTATTTTCATTTTTAATATTTTCCCTATTATCTTTTATTTTATTTTATTAATATTCTTTCCTATCCGGTGTGATTTTTGGCAACCCCCTGTAGAGAATTCAGTCCTTGTGGTTTGAATATACATGTTGCTGCTTTTATCATTTGACGTTGATAATTTGAATTGTGGTCTTTGATTTCTCTCACTGAGTTCTTATTGACCGAAATCAGACACCTGCTTTTTACCATCACAATATTCGCCTGTGTTTGTTTTTGGCTATTTTTATGGAAATTGCCAACAAGTATAGTCCTGTTGAAAAGGAACCTCAAGGAATGAGTTGGAGGAATGGAACGACTTCAGGCTCTAGAACTTTACTGATGTACTTGTTGATACTCAGATTATTCAAAATTCGTAACAATTGTAATTGTGAGAATTCATGATACGCATTCGCATTCTAGACCGTGCTTTAGATAAATAAAGATGTTCGTTTATTATGACATTCAATAATGTATTTCGGAATGTAGTGTTGACCGGTATGGTGCCCAACATAAAGGCAGCCACCATGATACCTTGTCACACCATGATGATTTGCCAGAATAAAACGGCTTTTCACAAATCTGAATGCACGTCTGTATGTCCATGAGCACATTGTAAGCGCAGGAATCGTAGTTTTGAATGAAGATGATCCTGTACAAAGGTGTTCTTTGAAGCAGTTTACTGTGCAGCACACGTCCACGAACTGATAAAGCAGAAAGTGATACAAGCGACACCGATTAAGCTGTAGAGTTCGTCTATTATAGCACGTTGACTTATCCATTCAGATTTTACTTTCATATTTTCGAGTTGTCCAATCTTCGTTGGTCCGCAGCTTATAAAATCTACATTCTCCTTCTGTTACGCCTCCAACGAGATGCTATTCTAAGATAGGTCAATTTTTTTCACGAAAGTGCATCATACTCCTGATGTTCAAATATCGTTAGCTATTGAAATATAGCCCTATTCACAAAAGAAATATTGTTAAGTCTCATTGGAAGTTTACTGTTAGCAGATAACCATACACAAATTTCAACGTCTCACAACATGTCTCTATTTATATGGTGTCAGCAGCAGTCCAGAGGACACATGCCCAGCCAAGTGTAATTTATATTATGCGTAGTGACTCTGAAACTGGAACAATTTGCATGATACACTATACTTTGCATTGTCTCAATTTTTTAGCCTAATCGAGTCAATTCTTCAAGATGTTGCAATTTTCGCAAACATGACTGCCGCTGTTGAGAATTTTATAAAATCTGGCTTTCTAAAAATTTTAACTTTTTGGAATGCGAAAAGACTCATATTTATCAACAGATTTAAAACCTGACACATTTGTGTACAGGACGAAGCAAGCTTTTGTCCTAGTTTGTGGACACGTTTCACCCGCCATCTCATTTTTAATCAGGTGGTAACTAAAAAATTAAAAATATGTGAAAAAAATCTGAAATCAAAAAAAGGTTTAACTTTAAATGTTTGGTCTTAATACAGGGTTTTGTGAACAGTTTTCATTTTTTGTTGTTCTTTAGATTAGCAACATGTATATTCTTCCTTAAAAATTGCTTACGGTATACCAGCTTTTTTAAATTTAAAGACTGTTGATTTTTCAAAATATAGCTCATTCACATGAGCGTCAGAAATTAATGTTTATAGTAAATTAATTTTAATTATATTAACAATAAGTGCTGCTTTGATGGCTTAAATCTAATTAAAGAAATCTGCAAGTTATCAATTTTTTCCAAAATCAGTGATGCTTGTCAGCATCGCCAGATGATACTGAAACTTTGCAAAAAAATAACAGTAATAATAAATAAATAAAAATAATTAAACAAATTTTATATGTGTATACACGGTAAAAAAAAAATTCCATTTTTTGCTGCACCATCACTCCACCGCTATTGCAGAAAACGAATACTTCAGCCTATCATGGAGCATTCTCATGGGTCAAAAAAGAGATATTCTATAAAAGCGAGGGAATGACGATGCAGCAAAAGAGTAAACTTTTTTACAGTGTATATGCATTTTTATAGTTTTTCATTTGTCCATATTACAGTATTTTCTTTTTTCTTTAAATTATATTACATATTAAATGTATTAAATAAATACCTATATAAAAATAGTATACTACTTATTAAATAGGTTGAATTTAGCTAAAGTAATAATGTAATGATGAAAAAAGGAATTTTCTCATAAAATAATAAGTTTTTTTTTCTTAATTTAGAAAATTTTTATTTTTTTAACAGATTTCTGATTTTTCTCTCGATCGATGTAGATTAAAAAAGTAAAAGCCATTTTTCTTCGATCGATGTGATAAGTTTTCCCTAAAACTAATTCAAAGGAAAAAATTTCCATTATATTTTGAATAATTTATTTTACGAAATCCATCTTATTACTTGAAATTTATATTGAACCAAATACACTCAAAAGTAATTATACTTACTTTAATATCCATAGCGCGAATATTAAAGAAAACATTTTAAAAGATCCTGAAAGGGAAATTTTAAATAAGGCTGAAAAAGAAAATTGGAAATTTGTTTTTTCTTGTCACTTTTAATAGTCAAATAAGTGAAAATAATTTATACTGGGGACTGTTCTTAATATTAACATTCTCCGTAAGTAATTCCGAAAAATAATGGATTTGAATTGATGTGTGCTGCAATACTGATGACAAAACTTCTAAAAAAATCATTTTAGTAACAGTATATCAAAATACCATACGCAACATACATAACATATTATCAACTGTATTATAATCATAGTATAATTTATACAATGAATGATATTATGTGCTATAAAATTGATATGTAATGTGTCAATAACAAAAAAATTGCAATCTTTCAGCATCGTTTAGGTAAATTAAATGAATCATTCCCTCTTATCATTATGTAAACTTTGTAGCAAAATTGTTCATGCACTTTAGGAGATTACTAAGTAGCGATAAAACGTCATGTCGGCTTTTTCATTTCATTTCATGCACACATGAAAAAGGGAGTTGTTAGTACGGTGCAGTTTTTTATGCATAGAAAAAACATGGCAATTATTTATTTACTTAAAAATGCATTGTATCTCAGGTCCGGTATGTCATTCAGAACATTACCTTTTGGGGTCAGGTGTAATATTGATAGTACATGACTTTTAATGGAGTATTATTTTGTTTTAACACATACTTTTGTTACTGCTTACATGTAGCAATCTTAATATGTGTCTGTGCATTTACTGTATAATTTCATTAACTTTTAGACATTTTGTAATAATGATAATAATAAAATTTTCTTAATTATCTTTGCACTGTTTTCGGTTCGTTTATTTTAAACATATATTTCATTCTTTAAACTTAAAATAATGATCACTTCCCACATAGAATTATGTGTAATATAGCGCAAAAAGCATTAGAAAGTTGTTAAATTTTGTTGCAACATAAGATTTTCCAAATTTCAGAAAAAAAAATTTCCTTAGCCCATTTTCATATGAATATGACTTGAATAGTAAACAAAACAATAACATTTGTTATTTTTCAGACAATGAAATATTAGTTACGCTCCAATTAACCTATTTGGATACCTGACGTTAATGTTATTTAGATATTTTTTTTCTGAAAATTAAAAAAAGAAGAAAAAGGAACACGAAAGAATTAAAAAGAACTAAGATATTTTATAGAAATTTTCAACGAAATTAACTTCATTCGTGTGCAATATAAAGAAAGCTGACATATGAGAAGGATATATAGGAGTGATATGTTCGATGTGCTTCAAAATATAAAATATTTTTTATATGCTTTGTCGAAAGTACACTAATATCATACATCTAGTTTATTTGCACACCTTCTGTGTACAGGGTACAGTAAATAATAAATAAGCAAACAAATAAATATCTTCAACAAAATTTATTAAGGTATTTCCGCTGTAATTTATTTACGATTCTGAGCATAGTTGAAAACTGTTTATAAATTCCATTTGTCTGTCTGTCACCTTCCTGTCTGCCGTCTCCTTCCATCATTCAGTTTGCTGTCTGTCAGTCTGTTTGAAGGGTCTCTATTTCGTATAGTTACACCCAAATTGTTACAAATGTGATGCATGCTTTTGTGGTTTATTATGGCATGTTATCTAATAAAAATTAAATGCATTTAACCTTCGTTAACATATATATTCAAAAGAGTTTAGATATGCTATTATTTTCAACACAATCTAACTGATTGGTAAAGTAATCATACGAATTAAATATTTCCAACTGAGCGAAAAATTGACCAGGCTGGGAATCGAACCCAGATACTTGGCTTACAAGGCCAATGCTTTACCTGTTAAGCTACCTGGGCGATAGCCAGCTGGGATTTCTCGCTCAGATAACCTTATAGGTCATAACATCTGGTCTGTCATTTAGACAGCTCAACAGAATAGACCGCAGGTAATGGAACTCCATATGACGATGGATACGTAGATATACTATTATTTTCAACACAATCTAACTGATTGGTAAAGTAATCATACGAATTAAATATTTCCAACTGAGCGAAAAATTGACCAGGCTGGGAATCGAACCCAGATACTTGGCTTACAAGGCCAATGCTTTACCTGTTAAGCTACCTGGGCGATAGCCAGCTGGGATTTCTCGCTCAGATAACCTTATAGGTCATAACATCTGGTCTGTCATTTAGACAGCTCAACAGAATAGACCGCAGGTAATGGAACTCCATATGACGATGGATACGTAGATATACTATTATTTTCAACACAATCTAACTGATTGGTAAAGTAATCATACGAATTAAATATTTCCAACTGAGCGAAAAATTGACCAGGCTGGGAATCGAACCCAGATACTTGGCTTACAAGGCCAATGCTTTACCTGTTAAGCTACCTGGGCGATAGCCAGCTGGGATTTCTCGCTCAGATAACCTTATAGGTCATAACATCTGGTCTGTCATTTAGACAGCTCAACAGAATAGACCGCAGGTAATGGAATTCCATATGACTATGGATACGTAGATATACTATTATTTTCAACACAATCTAACTGATTGGTAAAGTAATCATACGAATTAAATATTTCCAACTGAGCGAAAAATTGACCAAGGCTGGGAATCGAACCCAGATACTTGGCTTACAAGGCCAATGCTTTACCTGTTAAGCTACCTGGGCGATAGCCAGCTGGGATTTCCAGCTTTGTAAGCCAAGTATCTGGGTTCGATTCCCAGCCTGGTCAATTTTTCGCTCAGTTGGAAATATTTAATTCGTAAGTTTAGATATGGTTTGGTATGGATTTTAATGAGGCTAAACCGTTTGAAATTTATCGAAATATACATGTATCATTGAGATCCACAAAAAAAAACTATTAAAGAATATAGTACACTATAAAAAGAAAGTGTATAGTTACTAAAATTTTATATAAATCTGGGATTTCTAGAACTTTATATGGAACGGCAACAATAAAACTTCATGTACACACCTGCACTGTAAATCAAAAAATCTCTAAGTCTACTCAGAATTTCTTAAGAAACTGAGATGCCTAGAGCATTTTATGTAATTTCAATCCGAATAATAAATTAAATTTTAATAAGATTAGGCTAATCTCAATAGATTCTTTTGTAAAGCAACAGATATTTGTAATTTTATAAAAACTAATTTGTAGACATACATACTTTGTGGTATAATGTATACATACAATTTTAGTGAGCGCACAGATTTTTGTAATTTCTCATCTGTAGAATTAAAACTTTATTATTTATATATTAATTTTTTATAGTGCACGTGAGTCAAGAATTATTCATTTACAGAGACGCACAAAAGCATTCTTTAAAATAGTGTATATGAACAATAATTATTAGAAGAGCATTTTCAAATTTAGTACCAGATTTTAAACTTAATTTCTTACATATCTATTGGTAGTTATAATATCTATAAATCCTTCTTTTGAGATTCATACACTATCTCGAGAACGTTACCATTTACAATTGATGGGAGTGAATTTTCAAATGTGCTATGCTTTTTCTAATTGAACTAAATTATAGCATATAGTATAGTGTATATTATATATACATTTCTATACATATTATGAAGTATTAGGAAAAAATTCTAAATATTTTCATAAATATTATTGCTGATTTCAGAAATTAAGACTTTTGTTTTATATTTTAAAAATCTGTTTTGTCATATAAAAGTATGAATTATAGTTACACTATTTTGAATATGTTCGAAATTGTTTCAAAATCTATGTTTGACGCATCATTTTTCATTCTTGTACTTTCTTTATATTTATTTTTTTTAAAGATTTGATTGGTATATATATGATAATTAAACTCCTATTGTAATTTGTTTATCTTTTAATACATCTATTAAATTTGCTGTAAATTGAAACACAGAACTATTTTATAAAATAAAAATTTGACCATATTTTAGGGAAATATTTAAGGATTTTAAAGTATTCTTGAACTTATTACGCCAAATTTATGAACCGTAATTTTGAAATCTTTCTGTATAGAAAATGGTTCTGCTCACCAAAAATGAAATGATAGAATTTCTTCAAACTTACGTTCAAATGGATATATTTAAGATGCATAGTTTAAGTCGAAACCATTAAAGTATCGGATGTGGTGGATTCCAAATGGAAATTTAGAATTCAGCTTTACAAGAGAAATATTTCTAGAATTTTCAAATATTGTTTTCGAATGTAAGGGATAAAATTTAAACATGAATTTTTAACAGTATCTTTTTTGACAATGCAAAAAACTCAGTAACAAGTATCTATTTTAGGTAGGGAAATATAAAAAAATGATACCACATACTACTAACGTATATTTTAATATTTTAAAGTATTATTTTTGCAAGTAAGTTTATACTTTAAAATATCTTGAATTGTTCTACACTTTCTCTAAGCACGTTATTCAAATTAAAAATAATTTTATTTTTCGTTGTTAAGAGTAAAAACAATATATGAATAAATAATGTATACAAAAATAAATATATAACGATCACAACAAATTTAGTTAAATAACGAAAGTAATTCAACAACCTCCATTTAAGCCAAATGTCATTAATTTTTATTCAAAACAAAGTATAAAAATAAAAATATTTGCAAAAATACTTGCTGCGGACTCATTAACATTTGAACCGCTTTCACATTAAAATTGTATTTACATCTATATTTATCTATCCATCTCTCTACATATATACATATATATATATACATATGTATATAAGTATATGTATGTACATATATATATATATATATATATATATATATATACATACCGACTGTCCCAAAAATGGATTTTAAAATCTAATAACTTGCAAACGGTGACAGCTATTTAAAAAAAATTGCAGGAGGGTTATATATAATGTCAGGAGTTTTTTTACCGAAACATTTGATTTTAGTTCGAATTTCAAACAATAGATGTCGCTGACGGCAATTGGAGGCCAAGCACTAAATTTGCTCAGCATTGATCACCTGGCCTTCAATCGCCGTCAGCGCCATCTATTGTTTGAAATTCGAACTATAATAAAAAATTACGGTAAAAAAGCTCGTGACATTCTACATAACCCTCCTGCAAAAAATTTTTAAATAGCTTTACCGTTTGCAAATTATTGAATTTTAAAATTCATCAGTCATTTTTGGGACACCTGGTACATATAATAATACTTTTTTATATAAGAAATTGAAATAATCTTCAAAACAAACTGCCTTAAATTTTTGTCAAAATGCCCTCAAGATTTTAATTCAAGCATTATTGGATTTAAAAATAGAAGTCGAATAATTTATAAAATCTTTTATAAAAGCTAAAAATACCTCTAACTGTTTTTAACTTAAACTTCATATTTTTGTAGTTATTAGTTATTAATTGCAAAATTGAATAATGCGTTGTAAAATGATAATACATCTGCCAGGCAGGAAGTCATTATAAACAACTTTTTTCCGTGTATATTATTTATTGTAATCGTTTCATTATTTTACCATTTCCCTCTATTTGTCCAATAAAAACAGATTAAGGATTTAAAGTAATCATTTGTTGTTGGCGTTCTGGTTAACAGTGTCTTTTCTGCAATTATTTTAATAATATTATTTTATTGAATATTTATTTTTTTTTATGATTTTAAAATATCGCACTAAAAGGTTTATGCGCTAGTCTGTGGTTTTCATGTTAGTCCAATTATGATACATGCTGAACTCTATTTTAGTTTAAAGGGTTAATATTTGCTTTAACTAAATATAATATATAACACGTAAATAGCGAGAAATTATTACATAAGTAATGTTTGTGGTAATCGTTTTTTGTATTTTAAGTAATCAATATGTAATTCCATAGCAGGGAAAACAAAACCCAATTTGAATAAAGTCTGCGCATAATTTCTGAAAATTAATATTTATTTGAATCAAACCTCTTTTAACAGTTTCTACATAAAAACTATGATGAATCATAGAATTTTAAATTAAACATGTCTTCAGTCAATGGTGACAACGGTAACACAATGACATAAATCTCTGTTTCAATCTCCAAACTTATTTTTAAGATCTTTGAGTGATCTCTTTGCTTCATCAATAATTCTCCTCCTACACATTGATTGGGTTCTAGTTGCGTTAATGAAAATGAAAGTTCATATGTCATTTGAAATTATGTAGCTGATATTTATTTAAAATAGTACGCACAACAATTTTATCCTCTTTTTCGACTTATTTGTAAATTATAAATTTAATTCAAAATTTGTATCAAGCATGAATTTTGTTCAACTTTTAGAAAGACAGATTAAAAAAAATGATGGATAAAGAAGTATGATGCTTAAGACAAAATTTTAACAATATGTTGTCAGTAAGATGATTTGATATTTCTGCGATTAATAATAATTCTTGAAATATATTTTATTGACATACATGATTTTTTTAATATTCATTTTCGTACGGATTTCTCAATATAACATTATACATGAAACGAGTTTAAGTTTTCTGAACATTGATCCTCTGTATTTTAAAAATTCTTCCAGTCGCGTTATGTTTTACAAATCTCTTTTGAAATTTTTTTATAATTTGACTGAATGCAGCATTAACAGCATTTTAAAAAAATGGATAATTAAAAAATTAAAAGTAATTTTAAAATCAAAGGAAGAAATGAATCAAGGAATAAAAATGGAATAACAACATACAGATTAAACTGATAAAAATAAAATTAGATTGATGTAAATGATTCTCTATCTATGTATTTAATTTAAACAGTAATGAAAAATCATGCTTGCAGCATTGAATATGAAACTCTTTTAATTGGATTCTTAGTACTATAACAACTTGTGATTAAATTACCAACTAACAACTACGTACGACTTTTTGGAGGCGAAGGAAAAATTCGTAGGGAAAGACAGGGACCTTTGTCATTACAAATATTGGCATGAATTATTAAATCCTTGACGATTTCTTTGCTATTAACTATTGATATATAGCTAATCAATGATGTTTAGTTTTAATTAAGCTTCTAAACTTTGAAAGGTAACTGTTATTATTTAAATAAAAGTTATTTCTGGCATTTTTAAGGGAAATAAAAAAAGATATTCTCTATAAAGGAGTATTGGCAGTTACATTTATGAATATACTAATGCAACATTCTAATACTCAGCTATGTGTTCTGTAACACGGGAATTACACCCCCTGATATTTATTACGCAAAGGCTAAACTGAAAGAAACAAATGGCTTTTATTTATCATTCTTTCTTTATCTTCTTGCATCTCCTATTTACGCTTCAGAAAAACTCGAAATCTTTGATTAGATTAGAGAAAATGAATATTCATTAAAAAAATAATATATCTATCTATTTCTCTCTCTCTCTCTCTCTCTCTATATATATATATATATATATAAATATATATATATATATATATATCAAGAACACGAATAATGCTGCTTGGTACTTCTAGTCTACGATAAAATAAAACAATGTATAATTTTCGGAAGTTGGGGAAAATTATGATTGATATGGTAGCTCAATGTACAACTTGAGTATATTGATGGATGATCTTAAGCAAGGATTTATATTTCACAATGATACATAAAACGTGAGCGGAATTTTCATATCATTAAAAGATAATTAAACCAATCAATCTTGATATTTACCGAAAGAAATTCTGCTTAATGAAATATAAATGTTCAAATCGCAGTTTAATTTGTTATATCCTCCTGTATAATTGGTATACGTTGCTCCAATAGCCACAAAATATTGTCAGTTTTTGCAGCTTTAAAGATGATGTATGGATATTTGTTCAAGCGAGAAACACTTTTGTTTAAATTTCACTCTTCTTTGCTGAAAATAAAATAAATCCATTTACCTACGCACATCTAAATGTGCAATGCTGTCTCAAGTGATGGTAGAACTATTGCTATTGTAATTAAGCTAAAATGTGTTTGTTGCATATTTAAAGAATCGTTTCCTCATTTTGTCGTCTAAGCTTGTCAAGAAGAAATTCTTCCATTTATCATTTTTTCTACCTAACCGACAGTTGATGAGTACGTTTAAATTGTATCTGGAAAAACAAAATAAAAATCAAAACGTTAAACAATTTCATTTTTAAGGAAAGTTATTGAGTATGTCTTGCATTTCATCATTTCCCTATACTTAATACACTTTTTATTGGTAAATGAATGACTACCTAATTCTTTCCCTCCAAATTCCACTTTGTCTGCTATGATTTTAAACTCCTCTATTAAAATGTGAATCTATCATAAAAGTTGAAACGGATATGGAAAATACTAATCGAAAGTTCAGCTATATTTACTGAATGTATATTTATTTTTATCTAGAAATTTATATGGATGCAATTTGTTGTTATATATTGTTCTAAAATTTATGTCTGACAGATGAATATTTTAATCGGAATAATCAAGCTATAGAATAGTTATAAAAACACATAATCCTTTACAAGGATATCAAAATAAAAGGCAATATAATAACATTCAAGAAATACTATGATTAAAATATAATTTTGATAGATAAATCAAATGTTTCAATCAATCTTTATTTTTAATTATTAATTTTTATTAGTGTAATACGTTCTTATTTTTATAACCAAAACACGACTATTATTCTTACACGATTATTATTCTTTGACTTTTTGTGTGTAAATAGCTTATAATGTAAATTTTATCAAAAATCGAAACATTATCTTTTATTAAGCCCTTGCTTTCGTAATATAAACTCTATAACGAAATAAGTAACATAATACACTTGAACTTTTACAAACTATTGTTAAATCGATATGGAAAAATAAGTGAAACTCAAAATAGAAAAAAAAGAAATATATCTTGTATGAAAGTATAATTGTCGAATTTTATAGGAATGCTTTTCTACATAATTATCTCCATAACATTAATCTAATCTATTCTAATCATTTTAGTATATTTTCACTTTTTTTACTTTATAAAGTAAAATTTGAAAATATATCATCAAATTTACATCGATCTAATTTCGATTACTATAATGAATTTGAAGCTCATAAATCTTCCACATACAAGAAATATTCACTTTTATATTAAAAAAAATATCAGCGAGATGTTATAATAAAAATATTTACGCTTTTATTGAGATATGGAAATGATAATTTTAGTAGAAATAAAGAGATTTATATTAAAAAAAAATGAGAGGTATTATTTCGGATGAATTTATTTCTTTTTGTTGATCTCCACGTGAGAAATATTTTACTTGCATCATTTTCAAAATTAGTTTTGGAAAATCAATTCCAGTTTCTTATATTATTATTTTTCCTATTATGTGTTTGGTTGTGTAAAGGGTTTTTTGAGCTTAAGTGGAAGCTTAATTGTTTTTTGAGATAATAAGATTACGGAAAATGAGTAACATCACTATAATCAGAGTTTATCAAACAAAAAGTAAAAATAATTAAATATGTACTACAAATACCAATATGATGCCATACTGGTTTAAAATATTTTCGATGATATCATCAGATAAAAATTAAGCTATGTATATTTCCTAAATTCAAAATTTTATTAATAGTTTAAGAGCTTCCACTAGCCAAATGACGTCATAACTAACCAAGTATTTTTTTTTAATATTTCGCATAAACAGGATTCCTATAAGTCAATTAATTTTTATTCATCAATTACTATTGCTATAGCACTACATATATACCAAAAATCCATATCTATTGCAGTAGAGAAAAAACGTGCTATATAAAATAATTTATAATAAAATCCTTTAAATATAGTCTGAATTAAATGTATAATAATAACATTAATAAACTATTAAAATAAAAAAAATACTTTTGATATATAAACCAAATGCTTTTAATGATTTTTTTTAACTTTTAAGTATATTTTTTTATTATTGAATTATTTCTTAGTTATGAAATTAAAATTTACGAGGTTGAACCCGTTGAAATTCGACGAAAGAAAACCTTTCAGAAAGAACTGATTCATATATTTATAATAAATGTACAAAATTAGTTAAAGTAAAAAATGCATCTTATATTGGTCAGTCTAAATCTCATACAAATATTATTTAAAGCTAAAATTAGCGAAATACAAAAAAAAACCCAATTACTCAAATTATTAAACGCAATAAAACCGAAAGTCAGCGGATTTTATAACAGATTTTTTTTTTAAAGTTTATGCATTTACCTTCTTTTTTTTTCAATTTTATGAGAAAGCGGAGTGTTTTTGTTGCCAAAATTACAAAATTGGTACTAAAATTTATTAAAATATTGATATCACAAAATTTGATTGAGATACACCTTTGAAACATATTGCATTTAAAAGTGCATTTCTATCAATACAGCGGTATAAAAATTTAAAATTTACGATGTTTATAAGTGTAAAATTTGCATTAGCGAAAATTGCAAAACCAAAATTGCATGGAAACGTGTTGCGTATTTTAATTTCTATTTTTTTCTTCAATTTTAGGAGAAAATGGAGTGATTCTGTTGCCACATTTATAAAATTGGTACTAAAAACTATAAAAAAATTAATATGTAAAAATAAATTGAGATGCAGCTTTCAAACAAATTTCATTTAAAAGTACATTTTTTTCTCTGTACGACGGTGTAAAAATTTCAAATGTGCAATGTTTAGAAGTATTAACATTGCAGTAGCGAAAATTGCAAAACCGAAATTACAGAGGAAAATGTTGCCATTCGCAAAACGACGTATTCGTTACGCGCAGATACGTTTGGCCTTTATAATATAGATAGTATACACGATTACTTCTCGGACATTTTGTGTAAGGCAGCTTATAATGTAAAATTTATCGGGAATTGAAACATTATCTTTTATTAAACTCCTAACTTCATGAATAAACGCTTATACGATGTAAGCGTAATAAAATTCTTGCAATTTTTTTTAACTACGTTCGATTAGTATAAGTAAAAGTAGTCGAACTCGAAAAAGAAAATATAATGATAAATATCTATAATAAAAATATAATTGACTGATTTTATCGAAATGCCTTTCAACATGATTACGTCCATAACATTAACCTAATCATTTTAGTACATTTTCACTTTATTTTAACTTACAACGTATTATTTGAAAATTGCATCATCAAATGTATAACGATCCACTTTCAATTACTACAACAAATTTGAAGCTTACAGATCTTCCAAAACCAAGAAATATTCTTCATTGTCAAAAAATAAATGAGCGAAGTATTATAATAACAAAATTTACGCTTTTTTGAGGTATGGAAATGATAACTAAAGTAGAAATAAAAGAATTATATTAAAAAAAACGAGAGGTATTATTTCTCTTGCATTTATTTCTTTTTGATGTTATCCACTTGAAAAATTCTCTATTCGCTTCATTTTCAAAATTAGTTTCGGAAAATCAATTCCAGTTTCTTATAATATTATTTTTCCTATTATGTGTTTGGTTGTGTAAAGTGTTTTTTATAGCTTAGGTGCAAGGTTAATTGCTTTTTTGAGGTGATAATATTACGGAAAATTGATAACACGACTATAATCAGGATTTACCAAACGAAAAGTAAAAATAATTAAGCGTGCACTTCATATAATAATCTGATTACATATTGTTTTAAAATATTTTCAATGATTTCAAAAGATAAAAATTAAGTTATGTATATTTCCTAGCTACAAAATTGTATTAGTACTTTAAGAGCTTCCACTAGCCAAATGACGTCATAACTAACCATGTAAGCTTCTTATTTTTTATTTTTCACTTGACCAGGATTCCTATAGATCAATTAATTTGTATTCACCTATTTCTATTGGTATCGTACTATAAATTATACCAAAAATCTATATCTATTGCAGTCGAGAAAAAAAACGTGCTATGTAAAAAAAATTAAAATATAATCCTTTAAATATAGTCTGAATTAAATGTGTAATAATAACATGAATAAAATATTACAATAAAAAAAATTATTTTTGATATATAAACCAAATGTTTCTAATCATTTTTTTTTTACTTTTAAGTATATATTTTTAGTATTGAAATTATTTCTTAGTTATGTAATTAAAATTTATAATATACCCGATTACTTCTAGGACATTTTGTGTATAGGCATCGTATAATGTAAAATTTATCGGAAATTAGAAACATTATCTTTTATTAAATTCCTGATTTCCTGATATGTATGCTAAAACGAAATAAGCGTAGTAATAGTCTAGCAATTTTTCAAACTATGTTTAAATTAGTATAAGTAAAAATAGTCGAACTCAGAAAAGAAAAAATAATAATGATAAATATCTATTATAAAAATGTAATTGACTGATTTTATCGAATTTCTTTTCAACATAATTATTTCCACAACATTAACCTAATCATTTTAGTACATTTTCACTTTATTTGAACTTACAAAATATTTTTTGAAAAATATATAATCAATTTTATATCGATTTAATTTCGATTACTATAACAAATTTGAAGCTCATAAATCTTCCAAAGTAAATATATATATATATTCTTCATTGTCAAAAAATAACTGAATGAAGTGTTATAATAATGAAATGCACGTTTTTTCGTCCTCGAGATATTGAAATGGTAACTAAAATAGAAATAAATAGAATTATATCAAACAACGAGAGGTATTATTTCCGTTGCGTTTATTTCTTTTTGTTGTTCTCTACAAGAAAAAATACCTTATTTGCTTCATTTTTAAAATTAGCAAATGCATCTTACATTGATCAGTCTAAATCTCATACAAATATTATTTTAAGCTAAAATTAGCAAAATACGATAAAACACAAATATTCAAATTAAATTTTTAAATTAAAAAATAATTTTGATGGATATATTTAATGTTTGTAGTCAGTTTTTTAACATCCAAGTATTTATTTTTATTACTGAAATTATTTCTTAATTATTTAATCAAAGTTTGTATTATACACGATTACTATTCTCGAACGTTTTGTGTGCAAACAGATTATAATGTAAAATTAATGATAAATATAAACATTATTTTTTATTAAGCCCATGATTTCATAATATAAATGCCATCACGAAATATGTGTAATACTCTTGCACTCTTGCAAACTACTGCTAGATTTTTCGGATAAAAAAAAGCAATCTAAAAAAAATAATAATGAAAGATATCTTTTATAAAAATATAGTTGCCTGATTTTAGAATGCTATTCTACAGAATTATGTCAATTACATTAAACTAATATTTTTAGCACACTTCCGTTTTATTTTCTATTACATAATATTATTTGAAAAATATATCTTCAAATTTATATCGATCGAATTTCAATTACTATAACAAATTTGAAGCTGATAAATCCTCCAAATTTAAGAAATATTCACCTTTGTTAAACAATAACTGAGCGAAGTGTTATAAAAACAAAATGTACGCTTTTTGAGATATGAAAATGATAAGTAAAATAGAAATAAATAGAATTATATCAAAAAATGAGAGGTATTATTTCGGTTGCGTTTATTTCTTTTTGTTGTTCTCCAGGTAAAAATTTCTTTATTTGCTGCATTTTCAGAATTAGTTATTTATTTATTTGAAGAACATACATCTGACTAGTATGCTCGACATGAAATCCAGCTTATATGTCATCGTCATATACAGGGACGAGATAGCACAAGGAAATATTACATCACAAGAGAAATACAACCAGGAGCTGCACACAAAGAGTGTGTGCAATGGAGCCAGTGGGATTCTAACCCACAACCTCCTACACTCGGAATCGATTAGCGGAGAGGTGTCTTAACCACTCAGCCACGGAGGCCAAAGAATTAGTTTCGGAAAATCCATTCCAATTTCTTATATAATTATTTTTCCTATCATGTGTTTGGTTGTATAAAATATGTATTCTAACTTAGTGCAGGTTTAATTGCTTTTGAAATAATAAGATACAGAAAATGGGTAATATGAGGTATAATCAGGATTTATCAATCGGAAAGTAAGAAGAAAGTAAATATCTACTATATATCTATATTATAAAGGCCAAACGTTATCTGTGCGTAACGCATACGTCATTTCGCGAATGGCAACATTTTTCCATGCAATTCAATTTTGCGATTTTCGGTACTGGAAATTTTATACTTCTTAACATCGCACATTTTTAATTTTTACACCATCGTATACAGAAAAATATGTACTTCTAAATGCAATTTATTTGAAAGCTGTATCTCAATTTATTCTTGACATATTCATTTTTTCATAGTTTTTAGTACGAATTTTGTAATTGTGGCAACAGAAAAAAACATTTTCTCTTAAAATTGATAAAAATTGATATGTCCGTACGTAAATTTTAAGATGGAAATTATGACGAGTTTAGACTTCACGTGAAATTCTAAAATCATTTTCTGTCATGCGCATTTATACGAAACATAACAACCTCAATCGATAATTTCATCTTAATAACTGATCTTTATTATATTTTTACATATGTGATTAATGTTTAATTTTAATAATTTGGGCAACTGAGTTTTATAGAAATAGCATTCCCCCCCCCTAATTTTAGGTTTAAATAACATTTGTTTGAGAGTTAGACTGACCATTGTAAAATACATTTTTTTTTACTGTAGATAATTTTGTAGGTTTACTATAAATCAATGAAACAGTTCCTTCTTAAGCATTTACTTACGTCGAAATTCGACGGGTTTCACCTTGTACTAATAAGGTTATATAATGGTTTAAAATAATTTCAAATATTTTAAATAATAAAAATTAAGCTATGTATATATTCTAACTTCAAAGGTTTATTAATACTTTAAGAGCTTCCACTCGTCAAGTACAGTCATAACTAGTCAAGTAAATATAAACTTTCTTTTTTCATTTTTTCGCTTGAACCGGATTTCTATAAGTCAAAGAATTTGTATTGTACCAATTACCATCGCTATTATACTATGTATTGTGTCAAAATCTATGTATATTGTAGTAAAAAAAAATCTATACAAAAGTAATAAAAACATAATCCTTCAAATATAGTCTGAATTTAATGTATAATACTAACATACATAAAATATTACAATTAAAAAAATTATTTTTATAGGTAAGTCAAATGTTTTTAATCATTTCGTAACTTTTAAATATTTTTTATTATTGTAATTACTTCTTAATTATTTAATTAAAATTGGTATCACACGTGATTCTATTATACTTGGACATTTTGTGTATAGACAGATTATAATGTAAAATTTGTAGGAAGTGCAAAAATTATCATTTATTAAGCTCCTGCATTCATAATATAAACGTTATTACGAAATAAGCGTAATGATACTCTTGCACAGTTGCAACTACTGTTAGATTAAAATGAATAGAAGTAATCGAACACAAAAAAAGTTATAATGAAAATCATCCAATGTAAAAGTACGATTGATTTATTTTACCGGAATGCCTTTCTATATAATTATGTCGATTACATTAACCTAGTCATTTTAGCACATTTTCACTTTATTTTGCCTTAAAAAGTATTATTTGAAAAATACATCATCAAATTTATATGGATCTAATTTCAATAACGATAACATATTTGAAGATCATAAATCTTCCAAATTCAAGAAATATTCATCATTGTCAAAAACTAACAGAGCGAAGTGTTGCAATAAAAAATTTTACGCTTTTTTTGAGATATGGAAATGATAACTAAAGTAGAAATAAATAGAATTATATCAAAAACGAGCGGCATTATTTCGGATGCATTTATTTCTTTTTGATGTTCTGCACATAAAAAAATCTTTATTTGCTTCATTTTCAAAATTAGTTTCGGAAAACCAATTCCAATTTCTTATATTATTATTTTTCCTATTATGTGTTTGGTTGTGTAAATTGTGTATTTGATCTTAAGTGCAAGCTTAATTTCTTTTTGTGATAATAAGATAACGGAAATGGGTAATATGAGGTATAATCATGTTTATCAATCGAAGTGTAAAAAGGAAATAAATATGTACTATATATACTAATAGAATTACATACTTGTTTAAATTATTTTCAATTATTTCAGAAAAGTTAAGCTATATATATATATATATATATATATATATATATATGTGTGTGTGTGTGTGTGTGTGTGTGTGTGCGTGTGTGTGTGTATAATTTTTTTTTAAAATACACTACTTTAATGCTGCATAGAGCATGAAATGATGTATTTATTCAATTTGTTATTCTTGCTGCTTCTTTCATACTTTTTGGAAATATCTACCATTGTTATAACTTCGAAGCTACCAAAATTGGATTTTAGTTGGTATTGTAATAATATACTTACCTGAATTAAAAATAGGGGCTTTATTTATTAGAAATTATGTTTGTGTGTATCCATTTACCTTTCATTATTTTGGTAATCTGCCTTCTATTTCACTTCAAAATTCAACTGTTTTCAATAAGATGATTGTAAAAATACTGGTTTCATTGGTTTATTGAATGGTAATATCTGAATTACTTCGGTCATATTTATAAAAGTATTTATATATATATATACATCTAAATCCGTGGTTTAATTCTTGAAATAGAGTTATTGCGGAAATCTTGTAAAAAGCAGCACAGCATAGCAACTTTTTGAACGATTTTCATAAGAAACAAATCAGCACTAATCTATGTTAGGGGCTATCTGAATATAGTTTCATATTGTATTCCGTGCTTTAGTGTTTGATACAGAGCTATTACAAAAATCGAGAAAAAAATCCGCCTAGCACTTTTGCCTATTGGGCGTCTGACACGAAAATTTAAATACCATCGAATCGTCTCAAAGTCAAACTAAATCTGAAGTTCAAGAAAACCGTGGATTAGTTATTGAGCTTTAGGTGTAGCGTAAAACGTAAAAAATGCAGCATGGCAGTGATACATGTTGAGCGATTTATGCCATAAACTAATAAGCTTCAACTTATATCAGGAACTACATAAATATAATTTTTTATTAAATTTCGTGCGTTACTTCTTGCGATATATCGCCCATAAAACATACACATCACATACAAACAGACTCACAGACAGACAGTTTGTAAAAAACAGCTCTTTTAGTATTTCTAAATTCTAAAACGTGTAAATCCGTTAAAAATTTGAATTAAAAAAGTTTGTCGTATATAATACTCTTTTATAAAAAGATAGAAGAAAGTAATATACACACATACACACACGCACATATATATATATATATATATATATATATATATATAGATAGATATGGTAGTACTAGGTTATCCCGTCGATCAAAAAATTATCGCCAAACTATATGATTAATTGCCAATAACGGATGATCGTGAATGTCACATTCAATGACATTAAGCACGATCCATGTGCTTAAAATGTCATTAAGTGATTTTTATTTCGACTTTTTTTAATCATAAAAGCAAATCATAAATATCGAAACAATAGGCTACCTCCTTATATATTGCCCATAGAGCCATACTTTCAATGGCAAAAATTCATAAGAACAGGTAAAATTTCTGATAAGATAAGTAATTCCATTGGGAGTATATTTGAAAAAATACGAAAAGTAAATTTTTATACGTCCCCCGTAGGGCAAAATTACCAATTAGGAAATTAGTCCTTATCCATTTCAAAATTGAACAAAGAAATTTCATCTAAATATCTAAAAACATTGCAGAGATATTAAAATCCGAAATTCTCCGAAGTTCGTGACTTACACCACTTTATCATGTCTGTATATGAAGATTTTTGGCTCATTTTCAAAGCAAGTGGGGGATCGTCCATGAATTATCCAGTATAAAATGTCTATTTAAGACAGTGCCTCTCATTTGGACATAACAAAGCAGCATATTGAATTAAATCTAAACTTGTTTTCAAAATATATTTGTTATAGCCCGGTTCAGCCGCACATTTCTACATAATTTTTTACTTCTGTGTGGAAAAAAATTGTTTCGTAAAGAGGAGTTTTGACTAAAATTCTTTTGATAGCTTTTCGTTTTTTATATTTATACTTTTTATAATTAAAGAAGCGCCAAAGGCTGTAATATATTTATTTTATCAATGAATCTCTATTTATATGTAAATGTTTCACTTATATTTTAATATCGTTAATCTATATCCCATGATTTCGAGACTTTGAAAAATGTTATACAGTAAAACCTCTTAAGACGGAATCACATAGGAAAGAAAAAATACGCTATAGACAGATGCCCTCCGTAGGAGGTATAATTGGAGTTTTTTTCATGTCCTATTGTATTTATTTTGCACGAATCAACATATTTTCCATTTAAGACAGAAATCCGTCATAGGCAGTTTTTTTCACTGTTTTTATTGTATTTAATTTTTTAGCCTTTGAATATATTAGTCTTTAAAAAAATGAACTTTTTTCCGAATTTTATTTATTTTATGCAAGTATTAAGTCAGTCAGAGACTGTAATTTTTGTCGAGACCGGGATTGAAAATTTCGTCCAGTGTGAGTGTGCACCTAGGAAAAAGGAAGCCCCTCCTTTATGAAAAGTACGTTAGGCCTGGGCTGGCGAGTCTTCAGAAAAAAAGTAACATCTCGGTCCTGGCGCGGCCTAGGCTCAGAATACAGATTTTTACATCCCCTCCAGGACTATAAAAAGCCTAACATTGTCAAAGCTTTAAAAAAAAAAAAAAAAAAAAAAAAAAAAAAAAAAAAAGACTTAATTTGCATTTTAGAAGAAGCATTCTTTTAAATACCTGACGGACATTTAAAAGAGTATACTTCGTTTTTCTGCATAATGAATTTTCATCTGCTATTTCTTGTCTATAAATTATGAAATGTTAATATTTAAAAAAAAAGAACTTGAAATACCTCATTTTTGATTTTTTACTTTAGTTGTGTTTTAGCAAATTAAAAAAATATTTACTTTTGAAAATATGATTTTTTTTTTCAAGGTATATTATTTTTTTCATAAATATTTTTAATAGATTTAAAATTAACATTAAAAAACAAAAACCCTGGAACAAAATTTAAATCAGATTTTCATCTTTAATTAATTGGAAAGAAATTGAAATCCAATAAATATTAATACGAGTTAAAACAATTTTTAATTATCCCATTTAAACCAGAACTAACCACATGAAACTTTTATTATTTTAGAATCTGATTTTCTTAGCAAATTATAAGGCTAACCATTACAAAAAAAGGAAAAAAATAAAAATTCTAACTCAAAAAATTAATTTTTTACGCGTTTCTTAGAACTGTTAAAGAACATTGTTTTTTGAATTGCGCACTTTTTAATTTGCGTGTAATCCCTTAAAACCTGATGAATCTTTAAACGACTATAACTTTGCGTATTTTGAAGATATGAAGACGTAAATTTTGTGTCTTTATCAGGATTGAATAAGGAAAGATTCCCTAATTGAATTTTCTATTTTACGGGGGCCTTATAAAAATTAAATTTTCTTATTTTTTCAACAAGCATAGAGTTCCCAAGTTTCAACAACCCCGTAGAGTTGCAATTTATCTTTTCAAAATTTCACCTTTTTTATGAATTTTTGCAATTAGAAGTATGGGTCTAAGGGCAATATTTAAGGAGATAGCCCACTGTTCCGATATTTTTGACTCACCCTGTATATTTATCTATCTATCTATCTATCTATTTATCTATATAT
The DNA here is from genome assembly GCA_964019185.1 of Maratus speculifer. NCBI lineage: Eukaryota > Metazoa > Arthropoda > Arachnida > Araneae > Salticidae > Maratus > Maratus speculifer. Next base: position 249,777,480 of record OZ025295.1, on the reverse strand, counting down.
ATATATACATATCCTAACTTCATTTATATTTCTTTATTAGAAACTTAAGTTCACTTTTTTATCTTTTCCAGTTCCCATTCGAGAATTTCAAGCAGTCGCTGGAGGAGAAGCCAGATTGCCTTGCAATGTTGCCATACCAAAAGAACCAGACATGCTTTCATTTATTCTTTGGTATAGAGAAGCCATAAAATCACCTATTTATACACTAGATTTTAGAAAAGGTCCACCGGAAGAATCAAAACACTTTCCAGGTAAAAGTCTTGCGGACAGATCCTACTTTGAAATATCTGAATTCCCACCTACTTTAAAAATAAAACCCGCAAGAGTCGAGGACGAAGGTGTGTACAGATGTAGAATAGAATATAGAAGATCCAGGACAATAACCAGATCTGTAAAACTTATTATTTTGGGTAAGTCAGAAATTCAACTTTTCTTGTGTGCTTTCGTAGAAATTATTTTAATCTTCAAGATAATCGTAGTACAGATAAAAAACAATACTTAGACTACATAAAGAATCACTGAAGCAGTTAATACTTTATTTAATTGATAGTATACCTAACAACAACAACAACAACAACAACAACAACAATAATAATAATAATAATAATAATAACAATAATAATAATAATAATAGTAATTATTATTATTATTATTATTATTATTATTATTATTATTATTATTATTATTATTATTATTATTATTATTATTATTATTATTATTGAACGTTCCACCAGTGGCTAAGCAGTTCTGGTCTGTTGTGAGCTGGTAGACGTGAATTCCTTGGTTCGAGCACAATCGCTCACGTCTGCCTAGCCATTCGGAATGTTTGTGTTTTTCACTGAAACTTGGGAAAACTTGATATGAGTTTAGTTACGTAAGAAAAACTCCCACGGAGGGCACTTGTCCTTTGTCTTGTGTCTAAATAACACCAACGTTCTATTTTTTAAAACAAATTTGAAATGATGAAATCACTGCTTTTCGCTGTTTAACTAAAATTGACTGAAAAATAAAAAACTTGCATATTTAATCAAATTTTTAAACAGGTTTTTTAAAAATTGCGTTTTTAAAAATCCGTACTAATTTTTATAATATTGGAATTTTGGCTTATTTTTTGTAAGTTTTTCAAATGTAATATCGTAAATAATGTATGTTTTTCAAATAATAAAAAAAACCTGAAGACTATTTTCACGCGCATATTTATCACATATATAATAAAGAAAATGCACAAAGCTTTTGAAAGAACAACAAAAAAAAAAAAGCATTTTTACAACAGAAAAGTGACAAAAATTTCATCATGGAGAAAAAAAAAAGAAACAACAATAAAACAAAGTTTGAAAACAATCACAATTAATGAAGTTTGCATTTAATATTCAAATATACTAGTAATAATAATAAAACCAATTTTTTAACACTGTTAAACATCCCTCTTTAAACTGATTTTATAAAATAATATTTAATGCATTTTGTTTACTGAATGTTTCAAAAATATAATTTTTACAAAAAAGTTATTTTCTTTTTGTAACTTTTTCAGTTACTAAGTTTTATGCAACTTCAGCTAGTTTCTTTCAAATAATTTTTCTTTTACTCACAAGTTATAATGGATTAGGTACTTAACTATCTCATTTTTTTTATTAGTTTTTCAATTAATTTTCAGCAGTGAACTTTCGTCTGAAATTTCAGACTTAACTTTTAATTAGAAATGGGTTAATTAATATATTTAATATTCAATATCTCCTATCATTTACTATGAACAAACATTATAATACAATGTTTTATTTTATGAATATAAATGCAACAAAATTGAATTATTAGACTTTTTAAAGCTAAATAATAAATTCAAATAATAATATTATTCACAGAGTTTTATAGTATATATATAATAACAAAATGTCTGTTTTTACGTAATACTTTAAAAAGAATGTACTTAATTGCTTTAAGTCGAAATAATTAAACTGTCAAGTCAATTAATATATATCTCCAGGGTGTCTGAAAAATCTGGAAACGGTCGAAAAACTAGAAAAATACACATCAGATTGCAAAACAAAATTATACGTATAAAATATTTTTAAAAAAGCTACTCAGTGATACTAAATTTGACCCCGCAACCGACCCCTGGGGGTCAAAGGAGGTCCAATTTTAAATTATAGCCCCCCCTTTTTTTTTTTTTTTTTTTTTTTTTTTTTTTTTTTTTTTTTTTTTTTTGATTGAAGATTTGCAAAAATAAGTAACTTTTGCATTTAATGTTTATTTCAAATCCTCCTTTATCACGGTGTAATCGGGCATATTCGACTGATACATATTTCGGTTTTCCCAACTATGTTTTGCATTTTTGGAACCTGATTGGCGAGAACTTTTGACGTCAAATTCTCCGTCTTTTGCAAGAGTAGTGTTTCTCGAAAACAGCCAGTGGCGATTATTTAGATAGTGATACGGTGTTTTATGCTTAACAGGATTTTCTATATAAAAATTAATTGAAATACATTAAATTAGATTTCTATTTGGGTTTTTATTTTATCTAGTAAATCATTTTTAAATAATGTCATGTTTGTTTTGGTGTTTAAAAGTTTAAATATGAACCTCCCCTCCCGAGAAAAAGATATCTTCAGTTTTTGAAAAGGGTTATCTGGATAATCTTCGTTTAGATGAGTTCTGCTTTTGATTTTTAATCATTTAATTTAAAGGGGTGGGCGGATGGGAGTGCATAGGATTTACTAGAGTGTAGAAAAACATGCAAGATATATTATAAAAAAATGTAAGTATAAAGTTACTTTGTACTGACTGAACAAATGATGGGAAAATACTGTAAATTTCAAGTGAGATTGGGGTTACAGATTTTGGAGACTGATTAATTACAGCAAATACAAAATAACATGTTAACAAAACATTTTTCCACTCTTCTAATAAACGTAATATATTTTTTTCTTACATATATATATATTGCAATTTTGCATTTTTTTATTATTTTAAATTTAATAACTTTAGTTATTAGAAAAAATTGGATATTTTATTTTTTTTCATTTGAAAAATATTTGAATCTGTTGATTATTGCCAAAGAGAGACGAATTTTTTATTTTAGTAGGGGATGGATAATGTAAAAAAAGTTTTTTTTTTATTATTATTTATATATTTTTCCAATAAAATATCAAACGTGACAAAATATATAAATATATATAAAAAAAACTTTGTTTAGTAAGATTTTGGGAAGACAAAACATAGTTATGAAAATAAAATACCGCAATTTCGGGTGTATAAGCCGCAGATCAAACAATTCTTTTGCGACCCAGAATTTTTTAAGACACAAATATAACTAGTCAGATCGCCGTAAATATTTGTCTTCAATCACTAAATAAGATTTCTGGGTCCAAAAAGAATTGTTTGATCCGCGGCTTATACACTCGAAATTACGGTATGTATATGATGTATATGATTCGATTACTCCACGATCTTCCAGGAACCGAAGAAAACGTTAAATACAAATGTTACGTATCTTTGTCCGTAGAATTAAAATCTCAAAAAGAAATAGGAGTTATTATTCAAAAATTTCAAAGTTTGAGTCCCTCTGACCCCCAGGCGTCGGATTAGGTTGGGAGGTCAACTTTGATAGCACCATTTTTTTAATTTATTTAAAACTTTTTTTTTTTATCGTTTTTCAATCTATTTATTTCGCGAATTATTCGACCGTTTTCTAATTTTTCTTTCACTCTGTATTTTATCATGTTTGTTATTTTATCGCTATAGTGAATAAAAAAATAATTTTCTACACTATCGTCCTTTTATAAAAACTAAAATTTCATCTCTCTGAACAAATAATCATTTCGTCTAAAGTTTTCCGAGACTGCATCACTTACACATTTTTTTTTAGTGTACCGTTTTTTTTAACAGTTTCCTTTACTTGTGAAATACTAAAAAATGCTCTAATTAATTAAAAAAACTAATAATTTTTATTAATTAATGGTACCCCCCCCCAAAAAAAAAAATTACGCATGCACATTTTGATCATGCACATATGCACCAAAAGTCCCAAAAGTACTAAGGAATTAAAATATATTTTAGATTAAAAAAATTAAAATGCATTTTTTTCTATTGATTAATTGTTTCCCTGAATTGGACGTACCTCATAAGAGCAAAATATTTTTGCCAATCATGACTTGCCCATATACGGGCGTTTATATCACGTACGGGCATCCATATTCCATTCATATTTTATTATTCTCACCAGCAAAAACTGCATTATTTAATCTGATCATTATTCGGATTCAGAATAATGTTCCGATACAGAAATTGTGCAAAAATTTCTGTTTCGAAATACCGGTGATAAAAGATTAAAAATTCTGTAAAAGACATGAAAAATAGGAATTATTTGAAAGTTTTTGCTAAAATATTCATCAGTAAAGTGTTTAAATTTATGAAAAACAATTTAAAATTTAATTTTCGTCTCTAATTTAAGTCTCGTCTGCCCTCCCTGTGAAGAAGAACAGACTGTTTTTTCTCGCCTGTATTTTGTTTGCTTTTTAATTGTTTTTAAATTGTTTATCGTTAATTGTTTACGATTACGGTTAAAGTTATGAAAAAACAATTTAAAATTTAATTCTCATCTCTAATTTAAGTCTCGTCTGTCCTCCCTCTGAAGAAGAGCGGACTGTTTTTTCTTGCCTGTATTTTGTTTGTTTTTTAATTGTTTTTAAATTGTTTATCGTTAATTGTTTACGATTACGGTTAAAGTTATGAAAAAACAATTTAAAATTTTGACTATTTAAAATTTTGAACTTTTATTTCATAATGTGAAATATAACTTGTAGCATTATATATGAGCTGCTTAAGCACCAATAGTGCTGTAATTTTTCATGTTGAATTGATACTATTAAAATTTAAAAGAATATATTAATTTACTGAAAATTATGATATATCTCTAAGAACTATTGAAACAATTTCAGCCCACATACAATGTTGCAAATAGGCTACTTTTTTTAGGTGCGTTCGTAATTATGTAAATACGTAGAACCTATTGTCGTTCAGTCCGTCCGTCTGTCTGTATGTCCACATATAACAACGCAAAAACTACACAACTGAATCGTTTGAAATTGAAAATACATAATTATTACATAAATTTGTCGAGTTATTTCAAATTTTATGAAAATCGGATGCATAGATCAATTACAGGGACAATCAAAAGGATTCCGTTACATTACGGTCAATGGGGAAAAATTGAAATGCATTTTAATAGTTTCAAATTTCAAATACATAATTATTACATGATTTGCTCGAGTTATTTCAAATTTTATCAAAATCGGAAGGATAGTTCAACTACAGGGACATACGAAATTGTTCCGCTGTATTACGGTTAATGGGGAAAAATGTTTCAAATGCATTTTAATGGTGTTACACTCATTCGAACGTGATAAAATTGATATGCATCTATAAAGTACATATTATAAAACACATTTTGCATAATCTGTGTTGCAAAAAATACTAGTTATTCATTTACAAGGCCACACAAAAGTATTCCGTTGCATAATGGTATAGGAAGAACATTGTTTGGTGTACATTTTAATTGTAATTATTTACAATTTTATAAGATTGATATATGAGAGTGATATTTCTAAAACTTCGTTACCGTACGAACGCACCTCATTTGCTACGCTTCACGTGCAATTTCCAACTTGTTTAATATCAGATTTTTTGATTTATACCACTTTTTTGAGGTGGTAAAATTTCCCTCATTTAAATACATAATAATTAAAGTAAAAACAGGGGAAATTTTACCATTTCAAAAAATTGGTGTCGATCAAGAAATCAGATTTTAAAAAAGTAGCCCACTGGCAACACTGCCTAAGTAATATTTTGAAGTTGCAGCAATTAATCAATCATGAAATTTTTAATCCCACCAACACCTGAATTTGAAGGTTTAATACGTATTCTGGAATTTTTAGAATAGGAAAAATTTCTTGTTGGAAATTACTGGTTAAAAAGAAAAAAATACGGGTGTTTGAAGTAGCATTATTTATTTTATAAAAAAAATACTAATATTTCACTTGGAAAATAACGGAACCTATAAGTACCATGAATTTACGATACTCCTTCATTCGTTGCACAGCCAGCATAAAAAGTTTTCATATGTTTATTTTTTAATATTTTGTCTTATATTTTCTATAGTAATAATTAAAAAAATACCCTCTTATCAGCCGTATTAGACGATTTTTTTAAACAACAGAATCCATTGAAACGCATAATATACACACACCCCGCCCCCCAAAAATGAAAAATATCCTTTTTCAATTCATCAGTAGAAGTGCTTATTTATAATTTAAAAGTTCGAAATACGCAAATTTTTAGTTAGAAATGTTTGTCAGGATAAAATAAAAATCGGAATAGAAAAGTAATATAATATATTTATCAATGACTTTTTGTTGAGAAAATCATATAAAAGACTATAGCACCATCGAAATAATCGCCACTCGCGGTTTTCGAGAAATGGCATTCCTGCGAAAGATGGTGAATTTGCCGTCAAAAGTTCTGGCCAATCAGGCTTCTAAAAGGCAAAACATGGTTGGAAAAACCATGTATCTATGTACCAACGAAATATGTATCTATTGAATATGCGTGATTATACAAAGATCAAGGAGGATACGAAATAAACATCAAAGCAAAAGTTACGTATTTTTGTTTCTAGATTCCGAATCTGAAATAAAAAATGGGGGTTATAATTTAAGATTTCAAAGTTGGACACATTTCAACTCCCAGGGGGTCGGTTGCGGGGTCAAATTTAGTATCACCGAGTAGATTATTTAAAACTATTCAATACGTATATTTTTGTTTTCAATCTGATATATATTTCTCGATTTATTTGACCGTTTCCAGACTTTTCGGACACACTGTATATACACTGCAGGTCAAAAGTTTGAGACCACATCAAAAAATCTTTTATATCTATAAATACTCGAGAAATATTTAAAAATGTATTGAAACTGCATGTGTACAACTTCTATAGTCCTTGTGGAATATCAAAAAAATAAATTATTTTGTTAAAAGTAAATTATTTTGTTTATTGAAAAAATGCTTACATTTATACATACTAGAAAGGAAACTTATCTATAATGCATTTTTCTTTCCCCATGAGATTCCCTCTTAAAAGATTTTACTGTATAGCAAATTATGTTAAAGGAAAAATAAAACAGTTGCATATAAATTGAGATTCATTAATAAAACAAATTTACAGATGCTTTTGAGCGTCTTCAAAAGTAAACATTATAAACATAAAAAAAGAAAAAATTATAATAAATCTATTTGCTTACAACTCACTCATACGAAATAATTTTTAACCATACCGATATAAGAAAATAAGCAGAAATTCAATTGGGCAGCCGGGCTATGATTTTAACTTTTTTCAAGCCGGGCCCAAACTTTTTTCCATGGGTAGGTTTGGACCAGACCTAGATGTTTCGATCTGTGCGGATCTCTAGAGTAGACTACCAGCATATTTTGAAAGCATGTTTAGCATAAACTCTGTACGATGCTTTATTATGACAAAATGATAATCACTGTCTTAAATCGACATTTAATAACGGACATTTTGTGGATGGCCCTTATCTTTCTTTCAAAGTGAGTGAAAACTCTTCGATTAGAGGCATGGTAAAGTGGTGTAAATCACGAATTTTCGAGAATTTTGTATTTTAATATCTGTGTGAGATTTTTAAATATGGGCATGAAAATTTTTTTGTTCAGTTTTAGAACGGATAAGGAATAATTTCTTAATTTTGAATTTTGCTCTACCGGGGCTGTATAAAACTTTAAGGAGATAGCCTATAGTTTTCCATAATTATGACTCACACTGTATATATGTATATATATATATATATATACGTTTGTATGTGCCTATTAAACATAATATTATATGTATCTAAATACTCATGCGCAGTTTTGTGTAGGCATTTAAAAATCTTTAAAATAAATTCTCAACTATATAAATATAAAAATGTACTAGAGATTTTCAAAAATATGCAATTAAAAAAATTAAATAAATTAACTATGCATTTATTATTTTTTACTTTTCAAAATTCTTTGTGAGTTGTACATTGCAATGCTGCGAATTCACCATTTCAAACATATTTTTGAAAAATAAACAAAATTGCTGAAAAATAAACTGTCCACTTAAATATTCAATATTTGTGTAAATAGAACTGATAATCACTAGAAAAAAAATCACTAATATAATTTATTTTCTTTTTTTTTCCGTTCCAAAAATCCACTTTTCGCAGAAATAAAGAGATTTTTTTTTAACAATCTGAACTTTATATTCTGTATAAACAAAATGTCACATCCACCAAATTAAAATTTGTTCAATAACTGTAAAACTCATATTTAATAAATTAAATAAATTAACTATGCATTTATTAATTTTTATTTTTCAAAGTTCTCTGTGAGTTGTACATTGCATTGCCACGAATTCACCGTTTCAAACATATTTTTAAAAAATAAATAAAATTGTTGAAACGGTAAACTGTCCACTTTCGATATTAGTGTGAATAGAACTGATAATCACTAGAAAAAAATACTGAAAAAATTTATTTTTGTTTCTTTCCGTACCAAAAAAAAAAAAAAAAAAAAAACTTTTCGCAGAAAAAAAAGAGATTTTTTTAACAATGTGAACTTTATATTATGTATAAGCAAAATGTCACATCCACCAAATTAAAATTTGTTCTATAACTGTAAAACTCATATTTTATAACAGCTGGCTAACTGGTGGATGGTTCAATGTCTATTTCAGGAACATGATCCACATCCGGTAGCTATTAGACTCGGTGTAAGAAGATGTTTGAAAGCAAGAAGTCATGCTTAATTGTTACTTTTCAATTTTTTTTATTATTTCTCTTTATTTAATGTATATTTTTGTATCTTAATGAATTTAAACTTTACAATTTTGTAGTTACCTTCCTCAATCCTCAGACAAAAAATACGAAGGATCACAAAAACCTGTATGAAATTACTATAAAACATCTCCAAGCACGTAATAACGTACATATACTTATGTTATGCACTGCACACATTAAATAAAAATGTCTAGATTTATTTTTAACAATTCTAGAAGAATTTGAATTTTTTTAAAGAGTGTTCTTCATTTTCTCCTACTTGCGACATCGGGACTGAGAAAGTTAATATAATAAAAAAGTAAAGATTAAAAATGTGCTCATTTAAAACCATTTTAGCTCTAATTTAAGGTTGTTGATTTAAATGTATAGTCAAGATCGCAGCGTTCCTAGAATTTTCATGTTTTGCTACCAGTATTTTCAATAAAAATCCATTTACTTAGCAACTATTTTCGTCTTGCCCGTCTGTCTGTCTGCATGTCTGTCCACCTATAACAAAATTAAAACTGACAACATTAATTATATGTAATTATGTAAATGTAATCGTATCAGAATTTTTTCGAATCAAAACTTCGGAAAATATTAACAAAAATTGACCATATTCAATTAAATCCTATCATATGCAATTATTTTATTGAAATCATATGAAAGAATTTGTTTCTATGTTGCATCGTTGTGCGTACTATTTTAGTTGGAGTCATATTATTTTCGTATTACTGTTTTTTTTTTCTTTGTATTTGAAATAAATTTTGGTGTTTATGCATTGTTTGCAAAAGAGGTTCGACAACTATCTCATATTAAACATTAAATAAAACAAAAAAAATATATACTATTCAGAATATCTGGTAAAAATTTGCAATTTCTGTAGAAAAGGTAAATTTCTGAAATACACGCTAAAGAAGGACGTAATCTATACATGTTTTTATTCAAAAATACATAAATATCAGAAATGTAGAACATTTTAAAGTTTTCTGACTTGCATTATGAATATTTGACAAATAAATCAGTTTTAATACATTAATTTTAATTATTTTGTTAATTATTCATTTTAGATTCATTAAGCATGTCATACTAAGCATGTATCTATGTTAAATGCAGTTAATTAATTTATGCATCATTTAAAATAAATGTGATTCTTCTTCTTATTACTAGATATCGCGTAAGATTAACTTATTCTTGAAAAAAAAAATATTTCAAGAATATTTTACTTTTTTTTTCAGTTCCCCCTCAAGCTGTTGTTATAATGGATGATCGAGGTCAGAAGCTGAAGCGGTTAGCAGGTCCTTATGATGAAGGAGCTTCACTTTCACTCCTATGTGAGGCTGAAGGAGGTTAAGAATTCTAAATTCTTTGAGCGATGTAGCTTGTAGCGTTAAAAAAAAAAAAAAAAAAAAAAAAAAACCTGGGATTTTGTTTTGCGTTCTAGCTTATCTTTAACATGTACTTGAAGGCTTTATACATTCTTTCAAAAGAAAGGATTTCATAAAGGATAGCACGTTTTAATCATAACGCCATCTACATTGTAAAGAAAGATATTTTCGTAAAATATTTTTTTTTGCTTTATATTCTTTAGAATTATGAATTCTTGAAAATTGCATCGAAAACAACTTTTGGAATATTTTAAAGCAAACTAGTTTTATTTTGTTTTTATAATGGTTATTTTTAAAATTTCAAAAAAAAAAACTAATTTTAGATTTTTTTTAAATTGTAAAAATATCATTATATAAAGCCGAAAAGTAATATATGCTGTAAATCTCCACCAGTTTAATTTAATTTTGTTTATTTGTTAAAATGTGATAATAAAAGTTTTATAAAAGTGAATAGAAAATAAAATTGAATATATATTTTTAATGCAATAAAGAATATTTCACGTTTTATAAAACTGAACATAAAATTGTACAAATACAAATCGTTCGCAAACATTTCAGTGTCTATAAATATAAAATTAAATTATGATTTAAAACAAATTTTTAAAAAATAAAAATTATGGTTCTTTTGTTAAAAGCACACTTTTATTTATTTATTTTTTTTATTTTTCATTTTTTTTATTTTTTTATTATTTTTTTTTACCGATAGATATTTTTTTTATATACCTATATAGAAAGAATTTTTATTAATTATGAAAAACATGGAACTTAAGTAAAAAACTGTACTGAGTATTTATTTTCCGGTTTTAATAAAGATAATTTTAAAGATTTTTGGGTTTCGTTCATTTCACGAAATCCTTATAGTCTCGTTCCCCCTGGGCCAATATCCCTAGAGTAAATAATCGGCCGACACAATATAAACCAAACCTAAAAAAATCTTATAGCCCTTATAGCCTATTTCTCTGTCTGTCACAAGTTCGTACTCGGAAACTATTTAATTTATAGACTTGATATATGTATATATTTTTTACACACAGCTTAACACAGCCTGTTATACCAAATAATAACAATTTTAAAAGTCTTATATGGTTACAGTTTTTAGAGTTCTATGGATTCGATCATTTCTGAAGTTATCCGCACTTAATAAGGCATGTTATTACTTATTAAGGTGTTAATGAGGTATTTAAAGCGTTTTTTCTTTCTTATTTCCAATCTTATTATATATTTTTAATATAATATTATCTTTTGCGCCATCTAATGAGTTTTTAAAAAGAAAAATATTTAATTTAGATTTTCTGAATATTTCAGCATTTTAAATAGTTTTTAGACAATTTTTAGCGTTGAAAAATACAATTTTTTAATTATACCTCAGCTAACTTTTGGAAACTGGCGAATTTTAAAATATCCGGAAACAACCATATATAATATAACAACAAAAGTATTTGTAAATTTTTTAAACAGTTTTACTTGATTACTTTTAAATTGATTAAAATATATTATTTGACTATTTTAAAATAGAATGGTGGTATTTCTGCTGCCCTTTATATAAGAGATTAATAATTGTAAAAATAACAGTTTGATTTATCAGTTTAAGGATGATTTGTTTGAAAAAATATTAAGCGAAACATTCTATGCGCACACAGTATCACACTTATCCACATGTTTATAATTTTAAATGTGTAATTTCATATACCAAAATCTTTTTACATTTATTTCTCTAAAATTAGGACAGTTTTTTGTCTTGCTTACCATTTTACTGTTTTTAGAGTGCTTGAATGCCAAACTTAAATTTATTTAAAATATTTTTATTTAAACAAAACAAAACAAAATATCTGATAAAAAGTATAACTTGTGTATTTCTTTTTTTATTTATTAGGTATTGTGCATGCTAGTTATATGTTTTATAAAGAGAACATAAGATAAAGCAGATTAATGCAAATTTTCAGCAAACAGTCTTTTACGCCTGCTTAATTTAAAAAATACTGTGAATAGAAGAAAATATATAAAAAAAATCTAATTATAATTATGTTTTATCGCTACCTATTAGTATGTTGATCTTAAAAAACTGATTAAAGAACTAAAAAAGGGTTTTAAAATTAAGATGTGTTTTAAAAAATGATCAAACATTTTTTATCGATTTAATTATCTTTTTTCTGTAATGTAATGTAATGTGACGTAATTTTTAAATATCTCATTTTATATCATAATATTTCTAATCTTTAACATATAAGTAGGTTTGATTTTAAACACTGCAATAATTTAGATAAATTTATAAGTTAATGTAGATTTACTAATTTTAATTTCATGAAAATTAAATTAAAAGGCTTAATTTATTTAAACATATCTATGTATTTGTCACTGTCTTTTATTTAAGGAAATAATTTTACAGAGATATATTTTTCGCTTTCATATTAAATATGATAGTTTATTATAAATTAATTAAATATGAATGTATCTGTGAAAACCAGTTTTAAAATTGCACCTTTCAATTAACAGTCATGTATGTTTATTTAAAGATTTGATCATATTATGAACGTTTAATTATTATAAAAAAAGAAAATGTAGGTCAGGTCAACGCATAATTAAGATATTGTAACTAAATTTAAAAAATCAAACTTTCCTCTTCAGATATTAATTAATTTTAAATATTATCAATTCACAAGTAGCATTCAACTGAAATATTAATTAATTTCAAAAATACTTATACACGAAATATATTATTTTGTTTTTATTCGTAACTTAAAACCAAATAAATGAGAAAATACTTCATTAATTCAAACAAATGGAGAGGCTTTATCCTTTTCAATAATAATAATAAAAGTTCCAGATATATTTCCAGGTGATGAAATTCGATAATGATTAATTATTTTCTCCCAAAGTTTGGGAAGTGAAATATAACTTCGTTATAAAATTTTCATTCTGCAGGAAACCCAGCTCCCATTGTTACGTGGTGGAGATCAGGGGCTTTGCTGGATGATACGTATTTCCGAACGTCACAGGGATTTGTGAGAAATGAGCTTATTATCACCGAACTCAAAAGATCAGATTACATGGTTGAATTCACGTGCCAGGCATCCAACACTAACCTAACGGATCCTGTCAATGCTTCAGTTCGTATTGATCTTAACAGTGAGTAGAAGTTTATTTATTTTATGTGTTTTATAAAAGGTTTATGCTGTGATAACCGAATATGTTCCATTTTAGATGCGAAGAGACCAAAAACTAGTTTTAGAAATAACTTTTGCGCTAAGTTATTAAATAAATTAGAAGTGTGGAATAACTTTTAGTGGATGTTTTTAACAAGGCAAAATGAACGTGCTTTGTATTTTTCATATTTATTTAAATTATGTATCAAGTTCTTTTTTATGTATTTTATATTCATCGTAACTTTTTCTCTACCTTATTCAATAAATTAGAAGTATAGAATAACTTTTAGTGTATATTTTTAAAATGGCAAAATGAACATACTTTGTATTTTTCACGTGTATTTTAATTATATGTCAAATTATTTTTTATGTATTTTATATAAAATTTATTCATTGTAACTTTTGCTGTGCCTTATTATATAAATGAGAAGTAAGGGATAAATTTAATAAACATTTTTAACAAGGCAAATGAACATACTTCGTATTTATCATGTATATTTGATTTATATACGAAATTATTTTTTATGTATTTTATATTTAATTTATGCATCGCAATAACGAATGAAAAAGAACTTATTTTAGATGCTGTATTAAAGTTTTATGGTTGTATTTTGTAATGTATTTTAATTAAAATTTCATATTAAAAATGGGTTATACATACTATTTTTTCAGTAGTTCATAAATATGAATCTCACATATGAGATAAAACTTTAACAACTGCTCTGAAGAAATAGAACACAATTAGTTCATTTTTACTTTATTTTGTTTATAGAAAATAATAACTAATTTAATTATTTTACTAATTTAATTTATTAGCTAATTTAAGCCAGTGACTTAACATCTGTCATTCTTAGATTAGCCCATACCAGTTTTGTATAAATTGTTCCTTCTCTTAACTGCGCTCATATATGTTTAAATTTTTAAATTTAATTTTTTTTCATATATATTTTATTTTGTTAGTTTTAATTACACTCTTTTTTTCTTATATATATATATATGTTTATTTATTATGATACCAGCATTATTTTTAATATTTTTATCTTTAATTTAAAATTTAAAATTGCGTAATTTGTATATTAGATCAACCCACGTGATAGAAGTTATGGTATACAGTTAGAATTTTATCTGCTAATTCCTCATTTATTATGAGTCAATCATGTATTGACAGAGCTTAAAGTTTATGACAATTTAAGGGCCCTGAAATTACTGGTCACACTGTTATGGGTTTACGAAAGCTCTTTAATAATTATTATCTGTAGTCTACATAAAATATTTATACTGCAATGGTTGTTGCGGACTGTTAAAATCTATTGTCTTAGATGCTGGTATGCTTAGTTAGAGAACCATAAATGATATATTAACATATTTTTGGATAGAAGGGTTAATTAAGTGGGTTAGGGGTGAAAGACTTGTTTGGATCTTATGGGGCATGTCATTTGTGACAGTGGATGCGATATGGGCACTATCATTTGGACTTGTGATCATAGTAATGTAGCCACGTGTCATCTAATGTCACAGATCTAGTCCCATAAGCTTCAAACCAATCTTTCGCTTTCTCCTTTTCCCTTTACAAAACCTTCAAAAATAGGTCTTTAAAACTTCTTTCTTCTCTCCAAGAATATGTAAATTTTCTAGTTACGGTTCTGAAACTGAGCATATAGGCATCTAATGCAATTGATTTTTATATTTCACGTAAACCATCGCTAGACAAATACAGGGTGTTTCAAAATTGACCGGTACATTGAAAATCAATAAAAATTAAACAGGCAGCGAGAAAAATACTCCGTTTGTTGCAATATGCTTGGGACAACCGTAATTTTTCAGGCAGACAAACCTTCGAAATTAGTTAAAATTTTCAACAAGAGATGGCGCTGCAGGCGATTTGAAAGATATAGAAAAAAAACGCAGTCTGCGAGTTCGCCATTCTGTAAGTCGTTTTTTCTGCTCTAAGCGTGTGTTGTTCACAAATTGAGAATTTCTTTATGGAAAAATGGTTCATTCCTTAGAACAGAGGATGTTTGACTTGAAAGACTAGGTGTACCGCCACAATCCAGAAACAATTGAACAACTGAAACAGTACATCTCTTCTGCATATAAAGACATCCCGCCTGACACGTTTACAAAGGTTTTTGGTAATTTCGTTCTAAGACTACTCCATATTATTGCTGCGCATGGTGGATATATCATATTTTATCATCATATATCATATTTTATCATAATATTTTATCATATTTTATCATAATATTTTATCATAATTTATCATGTGGAAAATATCATATTTTAGAATTTTTCTGGACTGCAGCCCCACCTGTTGTTGAAAATTGTGACTAATTTCGAAAGCTTGTCTGCCTAAAAATTTACTGCTGTCACAAGCATATTGAAACAAACGGTGTATTTCTATCACTGCCCGTTTAGTTTTTGTTGATTTTTCAAATATACAGGCCATTTTTGAAAAATTCTGTATTTTACATACGCTTTGAAAAACAAATATTGAAACACCCTTCAAAATATATTGTCTAATTTTTCTTCTTTTAAACATCATTGAATTTCTTGAGTGATGTGGAACTTTTGCCGTCATTAATTTTGTATTTTCTTTTCTAGTGAGACCAATATATGTTCGAATAACGACATCTCCTCGTGCACTGAAAGTTGGTGATGATTTACGCCTTGACTGTGAAACTTCTGGATCAAGACCTCCAGCAAAAATAGCATGGTGGCTAGAAAATAAAATATTGCCAAACAATGGAAAACAAACTTTTTATACAAACAGAAATATTTCTTATAGTAGCATTCACCTTTCCCCCTCTGTTGAAGACAACGGAAAGCTTGTTTCGTGTAAAGCAGAGAACCCAGCCTTGCCTAATAGTGATATGCATGACACTTGGACGCTCAATATACATTGTAAGTATATTTTTTTCATGTTTATTTATTTCTGCAAACGAAATTTTTTGTTTTCATGTTATTCCTTTTCAAATAATGTATAATTTTCTTAAATACATTTTTTGAAATAAATATATTGTAATGGAATTATCTTCTACGTCATAAAATAAAGCAATAAATTATACAGTAGCATTTTACATACTATTATTTTTGTATATTGGCAGTTTAAATATATATGTACGGATATATTTCTCAAAACTTACTCACTCAATACACATTTACACTATAAATAAAAAA
The DNA here is from genome assembly GCA_964019185.1 of Maratus speculifer. NCBI lineage: Eukaryota > Metazoa > Arthropoda > Arachnida > Araneae > Salticidae > Maratus > Maratus speculifer. The sequence goes on along the minus strand of OZ025295.1, from coordinate 249,760,926 downwards.
AGGTTGAAGAAATATGTAAAAATAAAGATGTACATTATCGGAATAACGGTGAAATTAATAAAAGCATTATAAAAACGACGATATTTGTAGAACAAAACAAAAAAATTAAATAAAGATAATATTTTATTTTTGTTTTGGGGAAACTATATCATGTTACACAGTTACTTACTAAAAATTGCTAGTAAAATAATGTAATGTACAAAATAATGCTTTTAATTAAAAAATAAAATATATGTAACTCATCTAAATAAAGATTAACTTCTATATAATTTCCTTTTTTATTTACAGTGTTTAATATGCATTAATTATAACTAATGTTGTAGACATATAAAGTTTATGAGAAGGGATGTTTTTTTTCTTATTTTTAATGAAATATTTAATAAAATGTTTAATAAAATATTATAAAATATTGTATTAATATAACACTATTGAATATTTTTTTCTTTAGAAAAAAATTATCTTTTAAAACTAAATTCAGTAATCTTAATTTAAATTTTGAGGAACTATAACTCAATTTGAAGTCAACAAGTGAAGATAAAATTTACATCACAGAAAAAAGAAAAAATATATTCGTGGTGGCTTAATAAATAGCATACATTTACTTGTTTAATCTATACAGGGTGATTCATAAAAGATGGGCAGAACTTTAAGGGGTTATAGTACACTTAAAGACAAATAATATTAAATAGGAGACTAAGGGTCCCAGACGTATTCCCAAGGAGATAGGGGGCATTAAAGTTTAGGGTCCGAAATTTCAAACGATTATAAAAAATGGAAAAATTGGTCGATTTGTTTGCGGTTTTTGCAAAAAATTTTCTTTATGCCAGTATTTTCTTGAAATGAAATTTTAAAGTTCAATTTCAAAAAATGCCGATAGGGGGCGCTTTAGACTTTGGAGTAACAAACAACTATTTTTTAACGTTATTTTTTGTATTTCTTTAAATGATTTCGAAAGCTTAGACTTAAACTTAAATTTTGATCTAAAAATCTGAGTCCTAACGAGTAGTTAAGTAGCGTAAACTGAAATTTGAAATTTGAAACCCTTCTCCCCCCAGAACAAAAATCAGTTATTCCCGATCTTTGTGTCGTAGATTAGGCTCTAACTACTGCCGCGTTTTGCTAAAATTATTCTTTATGTCAGTATTTTCTTGAAAATAAATTTTAAAGAAAATTTTCAAAAAATTCCGATAGAGGGCGCTTTAGACTTTGGAGTAACGAACAACTATTTTATACCGTTATTTTTTGTGTCTCATTAAATGCTTTCTAAAGCTTAAATTTTCAGCCCAAAATCTGAATCATTAGACGTGGTTAAGTTTCTGGGGAGAGGGGTTTGAAATTTCTACTCCTGAGCACAGTTCAGTTTACCATGTCCACACATTGTGTGCTGTGATACGAGGTAAAAAGACACAAATTAGGATTATGTTACCAAAGCATATTTATTAACATGTAATTACAATAAATGTTCAAAATTGTGACCACCAGAGGTTATGCACGCAGAACAACGGCGAAGAATGGAACGGCGAACATTCGCGAAAACATCAGGCTTTTCGAGCACTTCCCCTACAGCTGCGGAAAGTCTGGCGACCAGTTCCTCGGGGGATTCAATGGGTGTCTCATACATAAGAGCCTTCAATTGTCCCCAAAAAAAGAAATCGAGGGGTGAAAGATCTGGCGAGCGAGCAGGCCAAGCAACAGGACCACCTCGACCAATCCATCTGTTCGGAAATGTGATGTCCAGATAGTTGCGGACGTCTCGTACGTAATGGGCTGGCGCTCCATCGTGCTGGAACCACATGACCTGCCGGATGCGTGGAGGAACAACGTTTAACAGGTCTGGCAGCACATGTTGCAGAAATGTGAGGTATGTTTTACCGTTGAGGCGTTCAGGAAGAAGGTACGGTCCGATTAGGTGGTCTCCGAGGATTCCTGCCCAAACATTGATGGAAAAGCGTCTCTGATGAGCATGTGGATACGTAGCATGTGGATTGACATCCGCCCATACATGTGCATTGTGTGTGTTAAATGTACCTTCACGTGTGAAGGTACATTCATCGGTGAAAAGCACAGTTCGTCCAAAATGTGGATTTAGCGCGTTCTGCTGCAGAAACCAGCGGGCGAATGCAATACGATTTGGATAATCCCCTGGAGACAGTTTCTGGACTCGTTGCACATGAAACGGGAGCAAATGTTCATCCTTCAGTATCCTCCAAGTCATGGACTGTGAGGTATCCACTTGCCTAGCCACTGTTCGTGTACTTGTACTTGGCTGCGCCGCTACTACGTCCAGAATGGCTTCTGCAACAACTACTGATTCGTCCTTTTTTGCACGACCTGCATTCGACCGGGAAGCAAGAAATGATCCCGTCTCACACAACTGTCTGTGCAAGCGCTTGAAAGTTTTACGGTTAGGCAACCGCCTGTTGGGAAATCGCTCTCCGTACATTCGTTGTGCCTCTGCACCATTTCCATCTGCCGCTCCGTAAATTAAATGCATGTCAGCCTTTTCCTTATTCGTAAAGGGCACCATCTTCCGATTCATTACTACAGCGACTTACACTTGACTCACCGTTCAGTGGTTTTTATGCCTGAATCGTGTCGAAATTTTGCATACGTCTTCTTCTTCTTCCCCATTTGACATTTGCATACTTTCTGTCTTCTACTTCACCCGGTGACTAGCGTCAGGAATGGAGCTTTAACGTTTGCATGAGCGACGTTTCCAACTGTGCCAGTGCCTTTATGAGTGAATTCCGACTATGCAGTCCTTGATGAAAGTTGTATTTTTGCCTCGTATCACAGCACAGAATCGTTGGGCATGGTTAAGTAGTGCAAACTGAACTATGTTCAGAAGTTGAAATTTGAACCCCCTCCCCTCGCTACTGAACCACGCTCAGCGATTCAGATTTTGAGCTGAAAATTTAAGTTTAAGTCTAAGCTTTAGAAAGCATTTAATGAGACACAAAAAATAACGGTATAAAATAGTTGTTCGTTACTCCAAAGTCTAAAGCGCCCTCTATCGGAATTTTTTGAAACTTTTCTTTAAAATTTATTTTCAAGAAATTACTGACATAAAGAATAATTTTAGCAAAACGCGGCAGTAGTTAGAGCCTAATCTACGACACAAAGATCGGAAATAACTGATTTTTGTTCTGGGGAGAGAAGGGTTTCAAATTCCAAATTTCAGTTTACGCTACTTAACTACTCGTTAGGACTCAGATTTTTAGATCAAAATTTAAGTTTAAGTCTAAGCTTTCGAAATTATTTAAAGAAATACAAAAAATAACGTTAAAAAATAGTTGTTTGTTACTCCAAAGTCTAAAGCGCCCCCTATCGGCATTTTTTGAAATTGAACTTTAAAATTTTATTTCAAGAAAATACTGGCATAAAGAAAATTTTTTGCTAAAACCGCAAACAAATCGACCAATTTTTCCATTTTTATAATCATTTGAAATTTCGGACCCTAAACTTTAATGCCCCTTATCTCCTTGGGAATACGTCTGGGACCCTTAGTCTCCTGTTTAATATTATTTGTCTTTAAGTGTACTATAACCCCTTAAAGTTCTGCCCATCTCTTATGAATCACCCTGTATATTGTTGAGTTCTGGTTAGATTCAACAATACCTAAGACACAGAAAATTTTTTATGTAGAATTATAACATTTTTTCCATCTTAGACGAGAGTTATTATAGCAGATTTTCCATTTTGATTGTTTATACCATGTGAATTAAAAATGTTTTCGCGATCAAAACAGCTTTTTATATACACTGCTGCTCATATTATTAATCAAATATTTTGTTTCAATAAAGATTTTTCTGTTTTATTAGTACGGCAAGTATATGACGTAGAAATTTTAATTGAAAAATCTATATTTTCGTTTTTTAATGTCTTTTCTATGTATCTACAACTGCCATTTCTATCGCCTTTATGTGGGAAAAATCTGACTATGAAGACTATGGCACCAGAATTTCTATTGTATTAGTCAACTATGCCAAGCTAGGGTAGATCGAGTTTTATTTTACTCTTAAAGGCTAACCCATAACAATCATTCTTTGAAAATCGCTTTCCAAGGCCGAAGTTTTATTATATTTTTACCTAAACAATAGTGGAATGTTAAAATAGCAAATAAAGACTTTGTGCAAAAATGTTTAAAGATAGAAAACCAATGATTATAAATATACAAATAGTGTATGAAAATATAGCAAACAGCTGTTTCGAATCTACCATCGATATTCCTCATCATTGGGCTTTTTCTAGCTCGCTGAATTTTTCACTGATGAAGAATCTCGACAGTAGATTCAAAACAGCTGTCTGCTACCTTTTAATGCATTATTTGTACATTTATAATCGTTGGTTTTATATCTTTAAAAGTAGAATGCTTTTTTGCACTAAATTCTAAAAATATTCTTAATTTTTTATCTTGAAACAGCTCTATACATCATGAAACTTTTTTTAGTCTATTTTATAATATAGTTCATGTTATTGAGGACTTTCAATATTACCTTCATTTTGTATAGCATTTTTGATTCATTCAATCATATCTGTAAAATAAGAATAAATTCTGCTTTTCTTTTTTCTTTATTCCTAGATAAATTTCCAAACTAAATAATTGAATAAATGTCTTTGATAAGAATAAACAATCCATAATTTCATTTAAAATTTTAAATGCTTTCTTCTAATACAAATTTAAACGTTTTTGCTTGTGTAATAAATAATGTCTTCAATAAGAAGTAGACATTCTGAATATATTCCAAACTGTTTCAGAAGTTGGAAAAAATTTCAATGAAACCACTGACATTTACTAATTTCTACAATTTATCACTTTAAATTTTGTCATACAAATAATATACTTTTAACTCGATAGTAGTCGCATCTGTTTTTAGATCATTATTAGTCACACTCGGCCTCCTTTATTTCCTGGTCCCCTATAAAGAAAATGTAAACATTTTAAAAAATATATAAAACCTTTTACACTTAATACTCAAGTATTACATTTAAATCTAGTTGTAAGATTGAAGTTTACTTAAATTATGCATTTTATTTTGAGGTTTGAAAAATAGGAAAAAATAACTTACTGGTCAAATAAATTACTGGTCATCAAACTATATTTGAAAAATCAAAACGGATTTCAATATCAATTCATACCGTTTGTCTTCAAAAAACGATTTTTTCGCATTCAATACCCTACATTCGATTTATGTTTTCCACATTAAATATCCTATTTTCGGTCTGGTTTACTTGAATTTGTTAACATTAATACGTGTATTGTCATGTGAAGCATCTTTTAGAATGGATTTTTTTTCTCTTCCTACGCTTTATTTTCGTTTTTTCAAGATTTCAAAATTCAATTTTAATTTGACTTAAATCTTCACTAGAATCAATCCACCTAAATCAATACGTGCGATATTTTTTTTTTTCATGAGTTATATGTCGAAAGTGACCAAGTCCTGAGTACCAGGATCTAAGGTGAAACAAATGTTGTGTCTTCATCTGACTATTCAATTTAAGTTAATGAAGTAAATATGTAAAGTTTGTGACTTTTCATTTTTTTTTTTTTACTTTGGAAAATTTTCGACATATTTTAAGATTTAAAAAATAATATTAAAAATTTGCTGGATGAGATTGTAATTAAATTTGATACATAACTAGACTAGTGTATATATACACAGATGATTATATGCATTCCAGTTTCAGAATTTTTTCTATCCGTCATGTAATCGCGACAAGTCTTAACAAGGGCTGAAATAGCAATTCATGTGGGTGTGATTGAATACATTAATATTGATTTTTACATTATACCACATTTTCTAAAGAAATATGACATAAAGATCAGTGATATAACGGAACAGTAGTAATATATTAGCGTTGCATGTGACAGAAGGGCACTGAAATTCATTCAAACGTTAGAAAAGTCGGACTGTCTAATTATAAGGCGTCAATTCTCTCATTCGCTCAATCTCTTCACTTTTCAAAAAGAAGTCTGTCGAAATCAATGGAAAAAATATTACCTTGGTTTGGTTTCAAAAGCAATATTCAGAAAGTTATCGAACTTTTTAATTACATTTATTTTATATGTGTTGAAAATTCTCTAACACAGGGAAAAACTAACGAAGCCAGGAATTGGATAAAGAGATCAACGAAAATTTTATCAACTGAGTTATTCTAGACTTTCCTCGAAGATACAATTTACTCAGATTTTATTTTAGAACATAATTTGATCTGCATGCCATAGTTCCTTACCCTAACTGATTAAATATACAAGAAAGGAGCTGTCTTGATATAGTGTACGTAATTGTACTATATTAATTATCTTAAAATTGCTATTTGATTTATGTCAAGCAGTATGTTGAAACGGACACAAATGATATACTAGAGCACAATTTTGGTAAAACATTCATATTCTAGATTATAATTTTTCCATTTTCAAAGTTCCATTTTTATTATAGTTGACTGATCATTATCCTGAGCAATGATATTCTGATTTATGAATTATATTAGAAACATTTTCAGTGCTATTCTTTTCAATGCTTACGATATTACTTTCTTTTATCACAAGAATTAATAGTAACAGAAACAGTGTTTTGTTTTAATCTTGAAATATTTCTCTATAACAAATTCCTTTATAACAAGCTTAAATAATTAACAATATTTAAACTTATGTCTATTTATACTCATTTAGTTATCATTTGATAATAAATTTAGCATATTATGAAAAATATACTTATTTTGTTTTTCTGATCAATCATATTGAAAAAGAAAATATGATTGCATAAAAATTTTAAATTTTCTAAATTGCATATATAATTCTAAAACATCTCGGCATTTTATCATCTGCGATTAACCACTGAAGCAACAACATTTGCGTAAAATATCATTTATGAACCTTTCGCCGAATCTCATGAATATATTGATACTTATTATTCTCTTATTATTCTATTCCAGTCCCTCCAGAAGTTTCTCTTCACCTCGGGGCCAACATTAAATATTCCACCATCAAAGAAGGCAACGATGTTTATCTGGAATGCATTATAAAAGCAAATCCACCTGTAACGGAACTAACTTGGTTCTTTAATGATGTTCCTTTTTACGGAAACGCTTCCGGTGGAATTATCATATCAAATCAGTCTCTTGTTCTTCAGAAGGTTCGAAAAGAACACCGAGGGAGATACAAGTGTCTTGCGTCGAATACGGAAGGCCAGGGACAAAGCAAAGATTTATTATTGGAAGTGAGGTGTAAGTATTTTGATACTTAATAGCATGTAGTTATAATGATTAAGAAATGCTAAATATGTCTTTAGATGTATATATTGTTCATTTTAAAATTTTAGGTAAATAAAAAGTACCTGATTATGCATCATTAGTTAAAAGTTTTTTTTTTTCCTTTTAGATTTAAATAATTTTAAATAATAATTTGAATATTCGAAATATATTATGAAAAGAAAATCCCCCTGACAGAATTAGTTTGTTTCTTTAAGGGGTTACTCCGTCTCAGACATCTTAGTCAAGTCAAAAGTCTGACTCGCTAATGGTAGTCCTATGGAAGCAATTAAAAAAAAAAAAAAAAAAAAAATCTTGTTTGCACTTCAATATTTTAAAACTTTTTTTGCGTTGTATAGCTGAGATCGATCTGTACAAAGACAGTTTTTTTATTTTTTCTATTTTGATTACATACTTTTTCTGGAAAGATTCTTTCGCTTTCAAAACTGGTTTCGAAAGTAGAAATTTTCTCATTAAAAATACCTTCAAACAAAATTGAAAAAAGCAAAAAAAAGCAGTTTTGCACGTATGTATTTGAACTACCAAATGAGAAAAAAAATATTTAAAAATATTAAATTGCATGTTTTTTTTTTTTTTTTTTTTTTTTTTTTTTTTTTTTTTTAATGTAATGTTTGATAGTCTCCAAATTTTCTCTGGATTTGATAAATTAGTGAGACCTCTTTAGATTTGGATTTAATATGCTCCATTTTTTTTCTTTTGTTTCAAGGAAAAAATACACACTTTGTATGTATTTCTGTATTTTTTTTTTTTATATTACTCTACATTGTTTAAAAATTTGAATCAACACCATGACGAAAATGTTCAATTTCGTGGTATGCATGCAATATTTTCTCCTCCTATCCTTAGACCAATATAGCATTGGGATATGGGAGATACTTAGTGCAGCAGCCCTTTGATGAACTTCCTTTATATCAAAGCGATTTAACCAAAGTTACAACAGATCTGTACTTCAGCTTTTTACCCTTTAAACAAAAAATTAATATTTCTCAATAAGATGTTATCTCATTAATATCATACTTACTTTGATATTAAATATGTTTTCTTTAAATATGTCTTGTTATTTATTTTTCTAACTGGATATTTTAAAATGCATTGTAAGCATAAAATTACAGAAAAACATAGGATTAAATTTATAGTAGATACCGTTTATTTATCATGTTATAAGATTTTAACGAATTTAGCAAATCGTAATTTTAACTAAAAAATAAATAATGTGATATTAATGAATTAAGTATCTTTATATATTAATATTTTCATAAAAGTTTCCACAGTGTAAAATTAATAATTCATGTATCTTTTTCTAAAAACTCTGCAGATTTATGTTTCACAAAATATGACAGTAATTCTTTATTAATTTACGTTTCCCTTATTATTTAAATTTCTGTAAATATTTATTTTGAAAAAAGATTATTTAACAAGATAAATCTTATTGAAGCTTGGAACAAACATATGCGTAATCATTAAAGCATTATTTTCTTTTACATTTCCAAAATTTTTGAAAGAGTAATTTATGTAAATCCCTTTCATCTTTGCGATTAAAACGAGATTTAATTACAGATCGGGCATTGAATGAATTCTTTTTTCTATTAAATGCTATATTGTAACACTTTTATAGTATTACTATAGTAAAACTGTAGTCACTGAATTTTTAAATAAGTTTTTTGCTCTTTTTCTAATACAATTGCTTTTTACATTAACATTTTTATGAATGATTGCAAAATGTAAATTTCGCTTAATTTATCCTTTTGTTTTTGAAAAATTAAAAGCAAACAACATGTAACATAACTTGATAAATTTTAGTTGAAAATCCTAAGTAAATAAAATTAAATGTGAAGTAATATTGAAATACATCGTATAATAAACTTTAAAAAATATATATATATATAAAATATGTTATAAATAACATCTGCCTAAATAAAAGAATATTGTTGCAAATGGCTAAAAAAGTAATTTTAAAGTTTTATTAAAAAGTTTAAAACATTTTATCGACAAATCACACAAACATTTTAAAGATTTTTTTTTAATTATTATTTCCAGTTCGAGGAATTACAAGAATTTCTTGAATAATCTCCTTTGCATTTTAATAAACATTTTCAGTTACATAAGAAAGGTTAAGAAAGTAAATAAGATTAATAAGGTTAATAAGATATATAAGAAATGAATAAAAGGAGCACATTGCAAAATAATTTTAAATGGTAGTCTAATTTTTTAATTTAATGTTTCACAGTACATTGCGTGCTTTTAGGATTTCGTTCATCTGGCGAGAATCTATTTCTCTGAGTTCTCTATCAGACCATGTGTAACAAAGTACGTACGCAAAACCTGTATAAACCAGAGACTTATACAGGTAGACTTTTACAGGCTCAGATAGTCAGAGAGATATACATTTTGTGTACGTACAAATTTTGAAAAAGTCTATGGTACTTACGTGTTAACGCCACAGCAGCAGAAGTTGTGTTTATGCGCCAATAAAGAGCAATCTCGTTGTTCGCACATGCATGCAGTTATCTTTTGGATTCCTTTTTTCTTGTTTGCTGATTTTTGACTCCTTTTTTGTGCTTTTTTAGTGCCTTTTTTAATGCTTTTTAGTGCTTTTTTAGCTCTTTTTTAATGTTTTCATTTTTATGACACTAATTTTTTTTCTGCACGTGCGAAAAATAAAATTCATCTCTGTTAACACATTTTCGCAACATCTACTGCGGTGGCGTTAATACGTAAGTACCAAGTCTATTATTTTAATTAATCTAATTTTAGCAATTTCATCCATTCATTTTTGCGATTTATATTGTAAAAGAGAACCCAAATTTCAACATTTTGCATGTAGACATCATATGTTAGCGGTTATAAAATTTTGCTTGTAAACAGGAGATTGCTAGTCCGATCCTCGGTGCAGCAAAAAAAAAAAAAAAAAAAAAAGGTATAGCCGGGATTCGTCAAAAATATGTCCTCGAGTCAACCACATCGAGTCCTACATGAATCGGTTGCACATAAAAAGAAATTCATTCCTCTCAAGCATATAATTTTGGATTTATCACTGTGAAGAATTCTTCAATTATGTTTACTTTTTGAGCACGCACTGTATAGATAGGGCGCGTTGTCATTGTGTTTAAATTATATTCTTTCATTTATTATTTAATCTATTTCTGACGGCGGTCTGGGGGCCATTCAGTAGTGCCTCTGGTCTCTTCTGGCTCCGTATATCTACGGAGATTCTAATTTCCTTTTGGCATTCCTGTCTTAGTCCATGGTTGGGCTTTTAGCATAGTTGTTTCACCCTGCTAGGTGGGGCTTGTTGAGCTTAAGCAATTTGATAGGCCTCCCCACCTAGCTGAAATTGAAACTGAAACTGTTTCAAGTTTCAATCTCAAGACCATGGGGGTTATGACCTTAAATGCCTGTTTTGGAAAAGAGCGCACTGTGACGAAACTACTCAGCGGATTTGAACGAAAAAAATAAGAGATGTAAAAAAAAAAAAAAAAAAAAAAAACCCATAGGAATATTTTATATTTTTCGGAAATGGGAGGCGTGTCTCGTACGAATGTCACATATTAGTTCAAACGGTGGTTTAATAAGAAGTTGTGAGATAACATTATGTAAGACGTTTGTCTTAATAACGGCGTGAGTTCTCACTATAACCTCAATATAATTGTTTTCTTTAATTCTTATCATTAATCAGAATTAAATAGGAGAGTAAATGGTACTCACCCGATGAATTCTTCTTCATTTAAGTGTCCAACAATTAGATCCACCCTAAGGGAAGGGAACCGGGCATATTCACATGTTGCTATATCCACTGCACTAATTCATCTTGATAAAGATATATAAGATTATTATATGGTAACTGTAAAACACACACACAAATTATTATATCCACGCTTCTTCATTTTCTACTTTATTTTTTACACGCGAGAAAAACAAACACAGCAAAAGGGTAGTGCTTACATCAAGCTACAAAAACAGAGAACAGAATGAAATTTTAAATCGATGCATACATAAATCATAATGTAGAAACAATTATTAATAAAAAAAGAGTCATTTTGAAAGTTTTGACAGTTTTGTAAACCTGTAATTGTTCACCCGTAATCACTGTTTCCAAGGTCACGCTAACAAGCACTTAACTTTATTTATGATGCCATGATAACTGTCACTTGTTGCACAACGGAGGAAATTATTTACGAATTGCGGAATGTTTCTATCAACTCCTCCTTAATTTCTGAAGTTGTGTTGTCACTCAGATGCAAGTTCTTCCTGTGAACTTCAAAAATAGTCTTTGGCAGGGGTTTTGTAAATAAGTCGGCTAGCATGACTTTTGTTGGGCAGTACACGAGGTTTATTATACCTTCTTGTTTCAAATGTTTTATAAGATGAAATCTTAGTTCTATGTGCTTTGTTTTACTTGAATGTTTTTCAAGCTCTATCATTTTGATAGCCGACTGATTATCCTCGAAGAGTTCTATAGGATATGTTTGTGAGATATTGAGTTCTTCAAGTAAATTCACCAGCCATTTGACTTGATTAGCTGCATTAGCTGCTGAGATGTACTCAGCTTCGGCAGAAGATAAAGCTATGCAGGATTGTTTTTTAGTTGACCAAAGTATGGGATTTTTACCTAGCAAATATACATTACCACTTGTCGATTTTCTTGATTCTGTGTCTCCACCCCAGTCTGCGTCTGCATAAACTTCAAGTATAGGTTTTGACTTTCCATCAATAACTAAATTAAGGTTCTTTGTTGTCTTAAGGTATCTCATTACCCGCTTTACACTGTTCCAATCTTTCATTCTTGGCCTTTCGGTTCTTCGGCTCAAGATATTAACAGCTGCACATATATCAGGTCTGCTCACTGTGGCAAGATATAAGAGTGCTCCGATGGCTTGTCTGTATTGTGTGTTGTGTGGTAAGAGATTGTCGTCATCTTTAAAGTGTGTGTAATTTGTTTCCATGGGTGTACTACACGGTTTTGCTTCTTGTAAATTGAATTTATTAATTAACTCTTCGATTTTTGAAGTTTGGTTAATTAAGTAGCTTTTGTTTACCTTTCGAATGTTCATGGATAAATAATTACTTATATCCCCTAAATTCTTTAGTTCATATTCTTTATTTAAGTTCTCGATTATTTCCTCTATGGCTTCGTCTTTTCCTACAATTAAAAGGTCATCGACGTACGTTATTATGTAGATTGTGTCATTATTCCTTTTCTGTGTAAAAAGACATGTATCGATTTTACTTTGAATGAAATTCATGTTTTTTAGTGTTTCTGTTATTTTATTATGCCACGCTCTCGCGGCTTGCTTAAGTCCGTAGATTGCTTTATTCAATTTACAGACTTTGTTTTCCTGATTTGGTTCAACGAATCCTTCCGGTTGCGTCATGTATATCTCCTCCTCAAGTTCCCCATGTAGGAACGCGGTGTTAATATCTATATGCTTAACATTTAAGTTTTGGTGCAACGCCGCTATTAATAATGCTCTTATCGTAGTGTACGACACGACCGGTGCGTAGGTTTCGTCATAATCCTCTCCGAACTTTTGCGTATATCCTTTAGCTACTAAACGTGCCTTATATTTTTGGATTTTTCCGGTATTGTCACGCTTTAATTTATAAGTCCATTTACAACCTATTATTCTCTTATTCGGTGGAGGACCTACAATTGACCACGTTTTATTTTTCTTTAATGAATTCATTTCGCTCTCCATGGCTTCTATCCAATTCTGTTTTACCGGTGAATTTTCCATAAATTTAATTTCCTTATAATCCTTTGGTTCATTAATTTTGTCATCTTTGACAATATATATTAGCCTATCAGGAGGTACGCCTTTATTTATTCTATCTGAGCGCCTTAGTTCCACAATTTGTTGTTGAGACGCAGATGGTGTTGTTTTTCCGTTCGAAATTTCTATCTCTACGAGATTTTTACAATTGCGTTTTTCGTCTTCATTTTGTTTTTGTTCAATTTCAGGCTTATCATTTACGTATTTGAATTTATTTTCAAGAAATTTTACCGTTCTCGCGATTTTTATTTCATTTCCTCCTACATATATGCGGTATCCCTTAGATTCATTGTCGTATCCCACAAAAATACCTTCAACAGCTTTATTATTTAATTTTTGTCTTCTGGCTTTATCAATATAAGCGAAGGCTTTGCAGCCAAATACTTTAACGTAACTTAAGTTTGGCTGTCTTTCTGTCCATAATTCATATGGCGTTTTTGCATTAGCTTTTGTAGGCAGTCTATTTTGTAGGTGGTTTGCCGTACAGATTGCTTCCCCCCAGAACTTTAAAGGTAGATTTGATTCATTTAACATTGTCCTAGCCATCTCAACTAACGACCTATTTTTCCGTTCAGCCACCCCATTTTGACTTGCGCAATATGGGACTGTATGTTGATGTTTTATCCCATTTGATTTGAGATAATTCTCAATTTCATCTGATGTAAATTCTCCCCCATTATCCGTTCTGATTTCTTTCGGTTTTTCACCAAATTTGTTGCTTATCAGCGCAATGAACTCTTTGAGTTTTTCATAGACTTCACTTTTTCTTTTCAATAGATAGATTATTGTGAATCGCGAGTAGTCATCAATAAAAGTCAAGAAATATGATTTCCCCCCAATCGTGGGTGTCTGAAAAGATCCACAAACATCCGAGTGAATAAGTTGAAGCCTTTTACTTGCTCTATACTGAGCAACTTTCGGATAGGGTTCATCAGTTAATTTCGCCTTAATACACGGTTCGCAATCTATATTATGTTTACAATTGTTTATCTGGATACCTCTTACTAATTCCTTTTGTGTAATTTCTTTAATCGATGTTAGATTTCTGTGTCCTAACCTTCTATGCCATAGTTCTAGACAATTTTTATTGTTGCACGTTTGTGTAATGTTCGCGTGGTTTTCGTTAGCCAACTGGACTTCATAGAGATTATTTACCTTTTGTGCTTCTAAGCAGATTTCTCCGTTAAGTTTGAAAGTGCATCGGTCATTTTTAAATACAATCTCACATCCGTTTTGGGTTGCTTTGCTGACTGATAGTAAATTCGTTTCGATTTCAGGTACTAGAAGTACATCTTTAAGTGTTATTTTATGAATTTTATTATCCGATGTCAGCGTATTTAATTTTACATCGCCTGAACCGTAAGCGATAAGTTTTTTTCCGTTTGCGATAGTCACGTTTGTTTTTTCCCTCGATTTTATTTCTGTAAACATTGATTCAGAGGATGCAATGTGACTTGAGCTACCGCTATCCACGATGAATGTTTTATTTTCTATCCCTTGTGTTATAAATGCATAATCTTTGTTTTCGCTGTTTCTCCATGTGTTGTTTTTTCCTTCATAGCGATTAAACCTGTTATACGATTCCGATGCTTGTTCATTCTTAATATTGTTTTCACCCCTTTGAAAAACGAGTGATGTAGAATAGTGTTTTTTGTAATTTTTGTTGTGTTGATTTTGTTGTGTTGTGTGTGTTTTGTTTTTATTGTGCCAACATTCTTGTGTGTTATGGCTTCTCATTTTACAAATCGAACAATATTTTGATTCTTTTTTAGCTGGAAACTTTTTCTGAGCTTTAAAAGCTTTCGCTGTATTATCAATACTTTCATAGTTTTCATTTCGACGATTAAACTCGTCAATCAGCTTATTTTTAATATATGACGGAGATAATTGTGCTTCTTCTTTACTTTCGAGAGCAGTAATTAAATTATCATAAGACTGGGGCAGAGAGCACAGGAGGAGCGCGGAAATGTGGTGATTATCAATTATTTCGCCTATAGCTGCCAAATGATCAACAAGCTCCATTATTTTTGTAATATGATTTATCATATTTCCATTTTCTGCTAATTTTATACTATATAACTTTCTTAGAAGAAACAATTTGCTTGTGAGATTTGATCTCTCATGGATTTCTTTTAATGCATCCCATGTTTGTCTAGCAGTTTGTAAGTTTTTAACGTGCGTAATCTGGGAATCATCAATAGTTAGATTTATCAATGCCCGGGCCTTCCTATCATTTTTGGACCATTGATCGGTCAAAGGGGTCGGTGGATTATCGGTTATTACATGGAACAGCTCTTCTTTAGTTAAGAGCATTTCAATTTTAAATTGCCATGTACTGTAATTCGTTGCTGTCAATTTTTCAATTGAATAATTATCTTTTAAGGTGGCCATTCTAATCTTATATTTTTATTTGTTTTTTATTCAATATTTTTATTTGTGTGAAATTAGTATATCACTATGTTATCAAATTGATATATCTTTTTAGATCGTACTCATAATCATTGTAAGACGTTTGTCTTAATAACGGCGTGAGTTCTCACTATAACCTCAATATAATTGTTTTCTTTAATTCTTATCATTAATCAGAATTAAATAGGAGAGTAAATGGTACTCACCCGATGAATTCTTCTTCATTTAAGTGTCCAACAATTAGATCCACCCTAAGGGAAGGGAACCGGGCATATTCACATGTTGCTATATCCACTGCACTAATTCATCTTGATAAAGATATATAAGATTATTATATGGTAACTGTAAAACACACACACAAATTATTATATCCACGCTTCTTCATTTTCTACTTTATTTTTAACACGCGAGAAAAACAAACACAGCAAAAGGGTAGTGCTTACATCAAGCTACAAAAACAGAGAACAGAATGAAATTTTAAATCGATGCATACATAAATCATAATGTAGAAACAATTATTAATAAAAAAAAGTCATTTTGAAAGTTTTGACAGTTTTGTAAACCTGTAATTGTTCACCCGTAATCACTGTTTCCAAGGTCACGCTAACAAGCACTTAACTTTGATGCCATGATAACTGTCACTTGTTGCACAACGGAGGAAATTATTTACGAATTGCGCAATGTTTCTATCACATTATACGACAGAACTGTCCGTTAAGCCTAATATATGAGATTCGTACGGGACACGCCTCCCCCCCCCCATTTCCGCTGGAAAATAGAGTTGCTTTTTTTTCATATGATGCATCCTACGTAAAAAGTTAAAATTGATAGTGAATATAAATCATATCCCTTATTATTTCATGCAAGAATATTAAGATGGTCATTGAAATATTTCAATAGATTTTTAATTGAACTGTTCATTTAAAAACTGATAGAAAACGTGTTATTTTCTTTTTAAAAACATCTGAAAAATTATCAAATATTCGTATGGGGGTTTTATACAACTCTTATTTCTTTTGTTGAAATCTTTGAATAGTTTCGGCATAATGTGCATTTTTTCAAAACGGGCACTAAGAGTCACAAACCCCCATGGACTTCAGATATAAGCTTGAAAGTGGGGAGAAATACACTTCTTTTTAAGGGCTATCGATTCATGAAAGATTTAATGTGGTGGATTCTAGGGCATATGCTACTAAGAGACCCGACTATATCCTTTTCATAATAAGGTGGATTTAATTAAAATAAATTTTGTATTTCTGCGAATTTAAGGGTTGTTGTTAACAATATTATTAGGATGTCGTTCATGTGACATTCATAATATTTTTTGAAATCCAACTTTATTTCTATTTTTAAAATTATTTGTAAATTATTAATGATTCATGATTTTAAATTTAGATTTTTTTTCACCTTTAGAAATTTAAAATTTTATTCAAGCCATCGCTTATTTATTTATTTATTTTTAATTTGGATTTCCAAAGAAATTGGAATTTTAAATTTTATTTAAATAGTTTGATTTTAACATTTTTAATTTTATCAAGAAATATATTCCTTTTATAAACATTTTAAATTAAATTTATTGTTGCTACGGTCTATGTAAGTATTTAATAATTAAAAATTAATCACTTTGAACTATTCGTTAAAGGATAAGTTGTAGTGAAAGAAATATTAAACGAGACCCTCTGTGCGATCACATATACCTACTTGTTAGATACATCTCATTGTCACGTGTTATTTGCATTGACCTTGAGACGATTTGCATATATAATTTTTAATATTATGATTATGGCTTTTATCTTCACTGGAACTGAGAC
This sequence comes from Maratus speculifer, assembly GCA_964019185.1. Classification (NCBI taxonomy): domain Eukaryota; kingdom Metazoa; phylum Arthropoda; class Arachnida; order Araneae; family Salticidae; genus Maratus; species Maratus speculifer. The sequence continues at coordinate 249,743,663 of OZ025295.1, read as the reverse complement.
ATGTCAAAAACATTTGTTTTTAATATATTATGCAGCAAGCACCTTTCTTAAGTAATAGAAAATGTTTGTAAAAAGATGGTCTACATTTAAATCTTGTAATTAAAAAAAATAATTGATTTACAAAGCTTTTTATCATAATCTCCTTTACTTACTCCTTTCGGAATTTCTTGAACCTTCAGAAACTAATTATCAGGCATTACACATTATCGTACAATACAGCGCAATGTATACCTTTGCAACATTCAAGCGTAAATAATGGGATTCATTAAATTACCCAATCAAGCGTAGTAGAACGGATTCATAGTTTATGGGATGTGGATAGTTAAGCAGCTTTATACATGGTAATATATATTAATAAATTAAATATTACATAGTTTTGACTTTCACCGTGAGTATATATTTAAATAAAATAATAATCATCTTATGTTTAAACCAATATCAGATTTTTTTGAGAAATATTGTAATTGTCATTAATAATTCTTGTAAACATTTAGTGTATTTGTAGCTATGTAAAACATGATTAATAGAAGAATAATTAACTGTTACTAAATTAGTTAGTAGTAAGAAGGTGTTTAAAAACTGAAAAAAATAAATGATTCTGAAAAATTTTGTTTAAGTTATGTAACTTAACCTGTGCTTAAAAAAAAATAACTGTAGATAATGGTCAATTAATTAGCCTTTACATATATTGCCTAGCTCAATTGTATTTTTTTACTTAGCCCAGTGTAAATTTTCAAAATTATATTGATGCCTTCGCTTTTAGATGCGTTTGTAATTATGTAAATACGTAGCACCTATAGCTGTCAGTCCATTCGTCTGACCGTCTGTTCGCATATAACAACGCAAATATACCCAACCGAATCGTTTGAAATTTAAAATATATAACTATTACAAAATTTTGGGGAGTCATTTCAAATTTTATGAAAACCAGATAAATAGATCAATTACAGGAACAATCAAAAGTATTCCGTTGCATTACGGTCATTGGGAAAATTTTTTCAAATGCATTTTAATCGTTTTAAAATTAAAATGTATAATTATTACATAATTTTGTCGAGTCATTTCAAATTTTATGAAAATCGGATGCATAGATTAATTACAGGGACAATCAAAAGTATTCCATTACATTACGGTCAATGGGGAAAAAAGTTTCAAATGCATTAGAGAATAGTGTTACACACATTCGAACGTAAAAAAATTGATATGAATTTATGAAGTGCGTATTGTAATATACATTTTGCACAATCTGTGGTGCAATGAATATTTGTTATTGATTTACAAGGCCACACAAAAGTATTCCATTGCATAGTGATGTAGGGAGAACACTGTTTGGTGCGCGTTCTAATTGAAGTTATTATTTAAATTTTTATGAGATTGGGAAACGCTTCTAAGGTATACGACAGGTTATTTCTTGTATAGCAAAAGAAGAAGATTTCGTGTATATAAAAGAAAGCAGATAGTATTTACAGGGACACACAAAAGTTTTTGGCTTCTATATTATACCCGAAATGGTGGGCACTATTACATCAAGATCTGAATAATTTTAAGTGCCTCTGTAATTATATAAAAAGCTAGAATGCATATTCATCGTTCAGGCTGTCAGTGCGTCTGTCCGCTCGTCTGTCTGTCTGCTCGCATATAACAAAGCAAAAATTGCCTAACCAAATTTAAAATGTATAATTATTAATACGATACTTGTACGATATTTAAAATATATAAATTTACTGTAATTTTCTCAAGTCATTTTAATTTTTATGAAAATCGGATAAATACTTTAATTAGAGGGACAATCAAAAGTTTCGCATTATATTACGATCATTAGAAAAAAATTGCTTAAAGTACATCTTAATGGTATTAAACTCGTTCGAATATATTGACTTGACATGATCCTATGACGCATATATATATACTAAAATACATATTCTGTATAATGTGTGATGCAAAGAGAATTTATTATTAAACTACAGGGCACACAAAAGTATTCCATTACATAATGCTATAAGGGGAAACATTGTTTGGGGCGTGTTTTATTTATATTAAACTATTTCACATTTTATGAATGTGATATACTTTGCTGAGATGTCATAAAAGTTACTTTCTGTATATTTACAGTAACACACACACACACAAAAAAAAAAAAAAAAAAAAAAAAAATCTACCACTGTACTGTATCCGAAGTACTGTCTACTCTAATAGTAAGATCTGAAAAATTTTCAAACTTCGTTATCGTACGAATGCACCTCACTTGATAAGCTTAACGTGCAATGTCAAACTTGTTTGAATATGAACGAATTATGGTCTTAGAATTAAGGATTGTCCGAAAAGCTTTTAAGATCTAAAACGAAAACAAAATCGATTTTCGGTAATCATCCTATTTTCGGCCAACAACGAAAACGAAACTACCCCAATTTTGTAAAGTGATTGATACATGCATAAATATACATTATTATTAATTAACTATGTACGTTTAGCCCATTTTGTCTATCTCTGCCTGTGATCAAAACATTCTATTTTCTTATAAAACAAAATTTAGTTATCCTCCTGACTGTCGCGACCGGATGTTTCAGCACACTAAGCTGCAGGTTTCACTGCAACATCAGAAATATTTAAGTTAATATAATTCTACAAATAAAACCCAGTTTTGAAAAATTAAGTTAAGATTAATACTCTGAAAGATTATATACTTATACGTAATAACATATTTTGTATCAGGTTGGACAAAACATCTTCTATTAATATTTTTAATACATTACAGAGAAAATAACATTACAATTTTACCCTTTTGCTGGGTAGTCAGGGGGTTTTCATCAACCATATAAAAGGATCATTTAATTATTCGAATGCTGTCTAATTAAAAAAGGTTTTAGATATATTTGCATCATCTTATCTTTTATTATGATTTTTGTAAATCATCTTCTGTTATGTTAGAACCTTAAAAAAAAGTATTCGAAAAGTTTCTGTCATTAAAAGTTTTTCCACTGTTAAGTCTGTAAATTTAATGAACACGAGAAAAACGTCTTAAAATTTCAGTCTTATAGTCAGTGCTTACTTTATTATTTGCACTCACATATTGAGTGAATCATTTCTTATAGTCATAAACAATGAAGTTCATAGAAATATAAAAAGAGTGTATCATTTTAGTAGAAGCACTCACAACAATGAGTAATATTCAAAATTTTTGAAGGAAGAAACGAGATTTTTGGGAATCAGATAGTTTCGGTCAAGTTTTAATACGACCGAATTTAAGCAGAATTTTCGCCAAAAACGAATATTTTGCAAAAATCAGATTTGGAGCCGAAAATGTAAACAATGTCAAACTTTCAGTTGATCTGTATTTGCTATAAACGTTAAAAACAAAATGCGCTGCGTCTTACTGGATCTAAAAATAAATTAACCTATCTCTCTCATTCTATCTCTTTGTATATTTAACGTTACATTAACGTAAAATTGTTAGCTATCTCTATTTTATTGAGTAATTTAACCGATAAAATTGTTGTTACGTTACAGTAATGTGAAATGTTACACGAACTATATTAGTTTAATTTGAGTCGGTATATAAATTAAATTACTACATGAAATTAGAGGCAGTATGTTGGCAACAATTTCATGGAATAACGTTACATAATTTAAGTATTTATTTTCATTTTATTTTATTTTGCTGTGCATGCAAAAAGTAAATTTAAGCTAATTATTTATATATTTTCTTAAACATGACTTAACGGCTTTTTTTTTATATAAATTGACAGTTGATTCATTACATAGATCTTTTATGGTTAACACTCAATTTTGTGAAATAATATGCCTTTACCTACATATAAATATCATTCAGAAGAATGATAGAACAAAAAAAAAAAAGAGTAAAATGCTCAATATAAAAAACAGATTTAAAACTTCTGAAAATTTTTAAACCAGTTTGGTCATGAAAAATGTTGCTATTTCAAAATCAATTAATGAGCTATTTAGATAATGCAGTTTAAGCTAATAACAGCTTTGTACAAAATTATGTAATATATTTACATATAGATTTTTGGAAGAAGTAAATCTGTTATACATACATATATATATATATATATATATATAAAACATGAATATTTATTCTAATGCATACAGCCCTAGATCTATTTCGGCTGCTGAGGCAGCTATATGAATAACATCATTCCGCCAATAATGCTTGTTTGATATATTAATTGTTGCTTGACATATAGTTCAATAAAGAACTTATAATTCTGTAATAAAGACTAATATATTTTTAAGAAACATCTCTTAAAAAATAACAAAAGTTTAATAGTGTATTAAAATAAAATTCATATATAAAGTTAGTTTAAATAATGGGTTACACATTCAACTAATTAATATGTATATATAACTGCATTATGTCTATTCCATGAAAAATGAAACATTCATAAAATTAATAAAAATATTTTGCTGTTGTATGTGGACCTCTATTTTTTGATTAAATCATCCTTAATAAGAAATTACGTTTGGTAATGTAATGCATAAAATTTACATTTACAAACATTCTTAAACAAATTAATACAAGCAGTGTTTGGAAGATTTAAATAATCTGATTACGTTTGTAATTAAAAAGAAAATCTTCACGGTCATTTTATTTTTCTTTGTTTTGACCGATTACTGCATAAAAAACTAATATGCTTAAATTTCTATAGTTGCATATTGAAGTTAATTATATTGATTCTTTTAGATGCACCAACATGTAGACCAAGCCAAAAGAATCTTTATGGTGTAGCCAGAACAGAAACTGTAAATATTTCATGTGAAGTCGAATCGGATCCATCTGATGTTACCTTTCGATGGGCTCTAAATAACACTGTCGAGAATATGGAGTTGCATAATTTCACATCTGATGGAGTTAAAAGCACTCTCACTTTCACTCCTAGGACAATGTTAGAATTTGGTGCTATTTTGTGTTGGGGAATTAACTCCGTCGGAGAACAAAAGGACCCCTGTGTTGTAAGAATCATTCCAGCTGGTGAGTTTATGAGGAGTTATTTTTTATTAAAAAATATGAAAAGAATTTTTTTTCCTTAAAACATACAAATATATTTATGTAATATTTGTGATAAGAAAAAAGTTTTTTTTTTAAACGTAACAAAGAGATACTCGTTGAAAAATATTTTAGCCAATTTTAAAATTCATGAATAACCATATACAATCAAACTTTATGGTAATGAATTTTATTTATACCATGTATTTCTGTAATTACAGAAAAAATATATATATCTTCATTTTAGTAAATGTGAGAAAATAATTTTTAGCAATACTTGTATAATAACATTGCAAATGGCTTGTAATTAACATAGAGGTATAAATCGCAAATCAAAAATATTAGATTTTAATTAAATAACAGTAATTAATATTGTATGTTTTTTATATAATTATATGCTTAAGGTTTGAATTATTCCATTTCTTCGAATGGTAGGTTTCATTCCAGATAGTTAAAACAAAATTGTCCTAAAAGTTTTAAATGTAAAATTAATTAAAAAAGACAAATAAAAGTTAAGAGCATAAAAAATATATACTTTATGACAAAAGTTCTAATCAAATAATGTATGTTGTGCATTTAAATTATGAATTTCATTGTGTTTTACAGTTATAACTTGCATCTGCAATCAATATTAGTAATTACATTAAATCAAATTTAGTACCTAATGGATTTGATTCAAGCTACAAAAAAATGCAGTAAGAATGAAAAATGTAATTGCTTGCGGCAAACGAAACCTATGCAATGATTTGTTTATCATACAATTTAAAATGTTTTAATATACATTTGCCTAAAAAATGAGTTAATGCACATAAAAAAAAATATTTAAAGGCAAAACATGAATTATTTTTCAAAAATTACTTTTAATTTCCCAGAAGATTACTTTTTCTAAAAAGAAAAAAGTTAGTGGATTTTATGTTTAAGGTTAATTTAAAATGAAAACAAAAAACACTGTACTTTTTTTTCTGTTATAAGTTAATACATTAAGACACATATTATAATATTGCAGAAAAAATACAAATATTTCTGCATAAGTAGTTTTCTCACCAGCAACTCGTTACATCATGTTGTATTTTAACTATGCTGAATACGTACCTCACGAAATAATAGTTTTATGCATATCCTACCGTCTATATCAGCTCGAATTGAACTAATTACAACTCTTTAACAATAGTGTCTCTCAAGTGTACTCACAAGCGTGTGCACATGACCAAGTATGCACACACACACACACAACTTTTAAAAACACTTCGACGGGGTAACGCATCACGTGTTCTTCGTATGGTTTACATTTAAACAACATCTTTCTTTCAGCCTTTAAAATAACTCTATTTTCTACTCAAACAAATTACTTTGACAAACGAAGAGGCAATAGAATGTATTTTATTTCGTATCACATTTTTTTTTTTTTTAATCATGCACTTATGTTTTGTCAGAATGTTCAATCTGTTTATATAGCACAAAATATACTTTAAATGTTATCGATTTTTTTAAACCTTTTAATTCAAATTTTCGGTATCATTATACATATTAAATTTTTATTTAACACCTTGCACTATTGATCATTGAAAATTTAGGTTTATTGCTTAAAGTTTCTCTATACATAAAAATTCGTGAGACATAAATACTTTATTGTATGTTAGTGAATGTCCAAAATCATTAAAAAACTATGCCAATTCAGTGTTAGCGGAAATAACTAAATGTTATCTATCACATTATGACACCTTATCAACCTTCATTCATTGAGATAAAATGAAATTTCTAAAGATGCCTTTCGATTTGCCCCTAAGTTGTTGTACTTCGACTTTAACATGTCATTTTCGGGATATTTGAAAATTATCACAATTCAAGCAACCTTACACCTTTCAATCACGTCCAACTATGTGCTAATGAAGGGTCCCATACTACATTTAATAATATAATCTTTTTAAAGAATATTATGATGGTTTTTTCTTTTACGTAATCACGTATCACGTTAATGAAACTATAACTAAAATGCAATAATGCATCCTTAAGGGGAGTCGGGACACACAAATTTTCAAAATTTCTAAACATTTATTGCATTAAAAATTTCTCTATTTTTTATGCTTAAAATGACGTTTAAATCATGTTTCTATATTAATTAGAAGAGAAAATATTAAATTATTCGATTTGGTTTGTTTTCAAAATCTATTTTTCAAGCAATGATTGTCATTGCATGTGTTCTTTTGAAAATATGTTTAACACAAATTCTCGAATTTAAAACGCTATAACTCAGAAACCGGATACATGCTTTGAAATTGGAACAATTCTTCTTTGATTGTTTCACTTTAATTTTGAATTAAAAAATTAAAAAAATTACTTTTGAAACTATTTTTTAAATAAAACTTACATCATTTTTTTTCAAACTTTTAATCAAAGTTAAAATTTAGATATGTGTGATTATTTTAATGTAAAATAATTGAAATTCTACAGGTAACATTTTGAGTTATAACGATTTTAAATTACTCCGCCTTTTTAATAAATTTTTAATTTAAAAATCTTTAAAAAAAATATGATAGGTTATATCGTGTGTTTTCGTTTTTAAATATTATGGTTAACAATCACAAAAGATTCAAAAATTTAACTCTATAAATAAAGATTATTTCAAAATGTGTTCCGAACCTCTTTAAATGTAAAACTTCAACTTATTACACAATGACAACTTGCAAAATGTTCGTGAAATTAATTTATTTAAAGTTGAAGGAAATTTGAAACCGTCAGCGATGTTTCATCCACGTGAAAAATTTATTCACGCTTTCTAAAAATATAAAAGGCATCTAATTATCGAGAAATCACTAAAGCTTTCACATATCCAGGATTAGAAATCATTTTTATAATTTACTATTCTTAACAGAGCTTAAATTTTCGGTATTTACATTAAGTCTTTACCACGACATATTTTTACCTATTTTCAAATCATACGACTGCATTCCTTGCAGATATTTTTATGAAACCAAACCATGTTTACGTAAAGTAAGCAATTTTGTAAAAATAGCTACAAATTCAAAATATTCAGTCTGACGAGCTCTAAATAGGATGAACAGAGTATTTATTTTTAAAAGGCTTGCGTGTGCGCATTTTTCAGCCGCGTGTATTCATTTTAAAAAACCTAATAGAGAAATTATGTCGATGTTTGTTACTATTATTTAATAATGACTGTGCAATAAGGTATGATTTATAAGGAATGTCAAAGAAGGAATTTAAAGAGATGATGAAAAAGGATGTAAAAATATATGAAATAGAGTACAAGAGTGGTATCATAATGTTAAAAAAATAAAATTCATTCATATAATGCATACTGGTGAAACATGAATATCATTAGTAAAGTGTCGTATAACACTAGATAATTTTAAAATCAGATAAAATTTAGCTAATTTTTTAATTGGGAATTTTATGCACAGGATCAATTAATACCCTTAAAGAAAAAACTTGTAGATAATTATAATAAATTATTTAAAATGTAAAAATATAAATATGAAAAATATCAACACATATATTTCACACAAACAAATACACACATATCTATATCTATATTGGCCCCACCAGTGGCCGAGAGGTTCGGACCTCTCAACTGGTAGACGGCAGGTGCTGGGATCGAACCCAATCGCGGCTGTCGGCCTAACCGTTCGGAGTTTTCCGTGGTTTTCTTCGAAACTTGCGTAAATACGGGTTAGGTTCCCTTAGAAAGACCCCCACGGAGGGCACTCCCCCTGGTCCTATATCCCATTAGCGTAGATAATCGGACGACAAAAATCAACCAACCAACCAACTATATCTATATTGTTTGTTTTTAAAAATATCATGCAGATTATTGATAAAATAAAAACAGGGATAAAACATATAATATTAAAAAGCTATTTAAGGAGTGTGAAAAAACCCTCTGCTCTTTAAAAATGTTGCTATTGATAAATTATTTAGCGAACTATTTAGGTAACGTCGTTTAAACTAACACTTTTCTTTTACAAAATCAAATAATATATATACTTATATAGTTTCGGAAGAACCAATTCAATTCTACATACTACAATATATATTTATTCTAATACATATATCATCAAATCTATTTCGGCTGCTAAGGCCGTTATTCGATAACATCATTCCTTCAGTTAAGCGACTTGGATATATTAGTTGAAACTTGAGCTACAGTTCATTAAATAACTAGTAATTCTATAACGTGGACTAATATATTTCTAAGAAACTTCTCTTAAAAAACTGTGCATATTGCAAAATATTAATATTGTATTAATATAAAATTCATATGTGGAGTTAGTTTAAATAATAAATTAATTATTTAGATATTCAATGCGTATTTAAGTGTACATTTTGTGTAATCCATGCAAAAAATAAAATAAATAAAAATAAATAAATAAATAAATTTACCATAAACAAATAAATTATTAGTCTTGCTATTGTGTGTGAAATTCTATTTTTATCATTCTAAATTAGAAATTAATTTTGGTATATTTGTAATAATAAAAATTTTCAACCTTATTTTTTTCCAAATTTTTACAATATCTAACTTTTTCCCTGTCTTTATATAATATCTCAACATAGTTATTAGATTCATTAATCTACGCTTTATTTATTTTATTTTATTTAAAAAAATCTTAATTTGTTTAAGAAATACTTTACCTAATACCCCATTTATTTATTTTATTCTATTTCATAATACCTTTTATTAACGTTCTAAAAATCCTTCGACTACGCACTAATGCCCTGCTAATGATGCTACAACCGGATTGCGCCATTATACCTCCGTGCGACTGATAGAATTATTTTTTTCGTTGTGTAAAATTTGTATGGGATAATGACGCGCTTTACACTAAAGTTATTGGTAACAAAAAACGTTGCCGTAAAATCCTGTATTCGTACGCACATTGGGTTATAACGCGTTTTTTTTAAAGCAGATTTCTGCATTTTTTTTTAACTGTAATAGAACCCTTTCATCTTGTGAATAAAAATCTTTATTGCTGAATTTCTATGGTTAAAAAAACAGCTTTCTGTTCGATTATGGCAGAATCTTAAATCGGTACGAAGTTAAAACTTGAATATTTGTGGAATTGTTTACTATACTATGAAACATGAATAAATGTGTTTCGAAAAGATTTCTTCTGTCTGACTTTAGTGAAAATATCTCAAGGAATTCATTCTTTACTTTGCCACTGTGGGCCACATGACTGCTGATACTGCAATTGAGTAGAGTATTCCTGGTAAATGGTTTAGAGTAGAATTTTACATATATGTAACGTATAAAACATTGCATTTACAAACACAATTTAAAAAATCAATGCAGACAGTATGTGGAAAATGAATCATCTAATTTCATCTGATTGCGCAATTAAAAAAAAATCTTCAGAGTCATTTTAAGGAAAGATAAGCCTGTATGTAATCCTATATGAAATATTCGAGACCCATTTCCTCAGAATCTACTAGACCGATTTTAATGAAATTTTAAATCATCTGTGTTCACTGAATTTTGCTCCAGATTTATGGCGGACAGTTTTTTTCCTTCGAGACTTTTTATCTGAAGATTGTTTATATTTCTACTAAATTTGTGAATGAGCCATGTTTCGTAGAAAAAACAATGCTCCATTTTTAAACTGCTATAACTCAGTCAATTTAATCGTAAATTAATGAGACTTATTTTTGTTGCTGTTGTGTTACATGTAAGTGTATTAGGAAAGTTTTTCTTAATGTAACTAATAAGAACGGGGAATGGAACAAAAATAAAACTTCGTATTTTTATTATTATTATTATTATTTTAATAAGAAACGTTTTCGCTTTTAAATTATTTATTTTCTCATTTGAAATATTTTCACAAATGGAACTATTTATCTATATCAAATGGTTTAGGAATTAGCTTTTGGATTATTTCGATAGTGGCCCCTGTATATAATCCATTTCCCGGCCCATAAGAATCATTTTGTCACTTTAAAGTAATAAAAATAGCATTGAATTATACATATTTAAAGAAACAATTATTCTTTGCAAATATTAAAAGAAATTAATTCCTTGATGGTTTCATTCTTAATAGTTTGATTTAAACAAGAAAAAAAAAATTTTAATTGTGCATTAATATATATATATATATATATATATATATATATATATATATATATATGCATTTCATGTGAAAAAAAGTCAGTAAGTTTGGCACCGGAAACATAATATCACAAAAATACAATTTAAAAAAAAGCTAAATTCTATTCAGTTTTGTATTCTTGAAAGAAAATCCCTCACTCCAAGAGCTGCGCTAATTCCGTCAATTAGAGAAGTTGCTACCTCTTAAATAGAAATGTAGAATTGTCTTTTTTTTAGTTCATTATTTATTTATTTATTCTATTTTATTGCTTAAAAGACCTTCCACGATTTATTTATGTAAATCTGCAATAGTAAGTTTGTTATTTATTGCATATTGTGTTACTGAGAAGAAAGGTACCTTGGGATAATAACGCCAGGCGGGGTAATAACGCCAAGTGCTTATATTTAGCATAATTATGAAATAATCAGGTAAATGACACCCATGTGCTCTGCGCAGAAGAGTTTTGAGTCATATAAATCGCAAAAAACAGCTTCAAGTTAATTTGTTTCATTTTTAGATCTTATTGTTTTTACAAGCAACTAAAATTAACGCTTGATCTAAAATTTGCATGATAAGGTTTTTGATGTGAAGACTATATTTTTTATCCGGAAATACTTTGTTTATTACATAAATTTGTAGTGTATTTCATGTACTTTCAAATTGTTGTAGAAGATTTTGGATATCTTCTCAAGATAATTTGCAGTTTAGGATTTACTGCGCAATAAGTATCCAAGGGTAATAACGCCAGGGATTGGCGTTATTACCCCGGTTGATTCCCAACAGTGGCCGAACTATATCCGAAGGGGGTTTATATATAAATATGGGAGAGCATTATCATCATTGTTGAAATGGTAAGATTAAGAGGGGGGGGGGTGCCCAATACTTAAAAATATTGTCTCTATTTTATTTTTTATTATATTATTGTTTTTTTTTTTTTTTTACTAATGTAAAAAGTAATTTTTAACTCTTGTAAATAAAATTATATCAAAATGTTTTCGAGATTCAAATTCGAATATCTTCAAAATCAGGTTTCTATTAAATTTCCACTGGATTGTTCAATTGAGTTCGAAATTTTAACTGTCAGCTTTCTCAGCGTTCGGTTTTTCAAAACTTTATAAATTTAACCTTTAACGGATGTGACATTAATTGTAACGTATGAATGTGATGCGGTTTGTGAGACCGGAAAACTGAAAGATGAATAAAACGCGGGAATAACTCATAGGATTGTGTTTTTGTACTAAACTTTTTATACAAGAGTATTATACTTAATATTCACCTATTTAATCTCTGGTGATAGTACTAAAATTCCAAATGAAACAAAATTTTGGTAGTGTTTGCAGTTAAACTGAAAATTACAAGTTAAACTAAAAAATTAAAAGAAAAATAATGGTCTACGAGACCGGTAACATTAGTTAAAGGTTAAAAGGCGATCCATGATTAAAAATCATAGAATACTGTTCCTGCGCTAAACTTTTTGTACAGAATTAATTCTAATTAAATTTAATTTATTCAAATATTTCTAACAATATTACGAGAACTCCAAACGAAAGAGAATTTCAGTTGTAACTATAGTTAAACTGGAAAATACAAGTTAAATGCTATTTTTTGGGAGGGGGGAGGGGGCACAGTGTTCAGTCAGATTGCTAACAGCAGTTAAAGGCTAATTTTGTTGCTAATATAGAGATAATATATAACCATATGAATTATGTATAAAATTGAATAAGATATCTCTTTGGAATAATATTTTTTAATCAAAAATTTTATTCAATTTATTAAAAATTTATTAAAGTATGTTCTTTAAAACGTCGACAATTTAACTGTAGGTTTAGAGAATCCGCATTAGTGTGGAATTATGGGTTAAAAACTATTTACTAGATTACTATAATAGTATTAACCCTTAACTGCTGTGACAAAAATTGTCGCATAACTTACTGTGAGCGGCCTGTAAGACCGCTTAATCTAAATATGAATAAAATCTTAAATTAACTTTTAGAATATTATTTTTGTATTGAACCTTATATACAGGACTATTATAAATAAAATTCAGCTATTCAAAAGTCACTAGAGATAGTAATAGGACTCCAAATGAAACAAAATTTTCCCGGTATCTATAGTTAAGCTAAAAATTGCAAGTTAAACTCTGAAACTTGAAAAACTCAGCGGCATGTGAGACGCTAACAACAGTTAAGGTTTAACAAAAATATTTATTACATATAACTCTAGTTATTATAAAACTTCACATGATTAAAATATTACATTATGAATGGTTAAAACCATGCAATGTTTCTTATAATCATATTTAAGCGGTTCTTTTTAAGCAAAGAGAGACACAGGGTGTTATATTCTGTTGAAGCTCCTCCTCACACCTTTTTCTTTCACTTTCACAAAAAAATCAATACTTTCTATCGCATAGAATGCATACATGGGAATATAAATACTGATTCAAATTATCCGTGCAATATTTCTAATAATTCTATTTAAATGGTCATTTTTAAGCAAAACGTAGTTTAGAATCTGATATTCTTTTGCCTCCTCTCCCCGCCACCACCACACCTTTCTTCTTTTTTTTTTCAGAGTCACAAAAAAATTGTACATTTTCAATAGCTTAGATTGCAATTTGTCAATTTCTAGAACTGTAGAGTTTGTATTTTTAGAATTGGGCAATCTATATGCCATTATTCTATCTTATTTTATAGTTTTGTTTGCATGGCGTTATTACCCATATAGGTGGGTATTAACGCCAGATAGCATTGGTCAAGAAAAAGCGCCATTACATTTTATGTATACATATCTGTTAAATTATTTTATTTTATATAGATAGTCAAAGAGTTGCTGTATCAGATCCTATATTTGTTTGAAAAATACAATCTAAAACTAAGCCGCGAAAATTGGTAGAACCTTAACGTGGCGTTATTACCCCAGGGTACCTTACTTGCACTTCTCGCTTTGTGATTTGTCATGACATTTCGCACAAAACAATGCAAATTTATTGATGACTTCTTCACAGTATCTCTATTACTTTTCAATATTTATACCAAAGTACGCTATAGAATGCTAAATCGATCTAGGATTTTTAATCATTGATTTTTCAACCTGGCAATTTTGACTGGCTGTGTGTATATATCATATTTAACATATATAACTTTTACGTTTTGGATATAATCTTTAAATGATAGTAAAAAATATAGGTCAATTTTTGATTTAGTGATACAGAATATATATGAATCAATTATCAAATGTTAAAAAATAACATGACCTAACCCATCTTTTGTCTGTTAGTGTAATCTAATAACATTTTAAAATATGCATCAATTTATAAAAAATTGGTGCTGTTAATTTTCAATTCTTCTTTTTCACAAATTTTTTTTATTTATATGTTTACTACAAACTGTATAATGTGCATAAATATTTTAGAATGATAGTAATTTAAATTTATATTGCAATTTTAATTTTACTTTCAACCATTTGTTAGCAATTCTGGCGAAATTATATTTCTACTAAATTAGTAAACATCCCCTACATTTCAATATATTTCAACTTTTGTTAATTATTTTGTTAATATTCCAAATTTCACATTGACACTAGTATTTTGTGAAAAAAAAAATCGGTTTTGGATATACATGGAAAAGTGCATTAAGAGTTTTTCAAATAAATTTGGTTATTATTCCGGTGCAGTTGTTATATTAAGTGGTAAAAAATCCAACCATCAGCGTTCAGAAGATTGAACAGTTATTGGTTTGTCAATTTTAATATTAGAATAATAGGATTTTTTTTTTGTCTTACTTGCCATTATAGCTCCAATTGTTTTCCAAATTTATGTTATAGGACTTGTTGACTTTATAAAAATTTATGTTTCATATTTTTTAAAGACTTAATTTTATTGACCCAGATAGTTTTTATGATAGCTGTTTACCTCATTTAAAACTTTTTTGTAACTGGAAGTATTTGTTTATGACTAAGAGTTATGAAATTAGCCTTTTGCCACCGTTGAAATTGGACACCCTAAATTGCACATATTTATCCAATTTCTCCAAAATAATCATATAAATATAGTTAATTTTTAAGAAAAAGCAATTCCCGCTTAATAAAATATTCATTTATTTAATTAAGTGCGAGATATATCTTAAATGTGGAAAAAAATGGGTAATTGCTTCTCCTCCAATCACACCGACCTTTTAGAAACAGATAAATGCTCGACTTTACTACGCAATCTATAAATACACACTTAAAGCCATGATAAATATTGGTACAAGAATTTAAAAAAAAAATCTAATTATGACTTTAAAAAGAAGTAATTTTTTTCTGACTTCACAATGAAGACAGTCATTATAAATATACCGTATTTACAGTTTTAAGTTGCCAGATCTGTGATATTCTTTGGAAATTTGAACAAATTTCGAGCTAGAAAATACATTTAATAAAATGTGCCTGCTTTTATTTAATATTATAGTCTACTCAGAAAATAATCACAGCAGGATAATAATTTCAAGGGATATTTAAAAAAATATGAAAATTTTACTAACCATTACAATGTCAAAGTTTTAGTGTTTTTAACTAAAATCCTAATCATCTAAATGTATTGAAGTTTCGGCTCTAGACATATATGGATCAGTTTTAAAATATAGTATCAAAATTGGGTGTTGCTTCAAACGAAAAAAAAGTTTGGTCTGGTTTTTATTTGTAGATTTAAGCACCAAAGTAACTTGTATATAAATTATTTAAAAATGGTCAACATTAATTAATTTTTTAGTACCAGTAAATTTCTTCTAATTCAATAAGTTATAGAGTTAGTACGGGATAGTTTGCTTTTGTGATTTTTTTAAGTATAAACATTTTTAATTTGTGAGTAAAATCTCACTTTAAAAACGTTTATTTCTATCGCATAAGTCTCTAAAATATAATTAAAAATTGACTACTATACAAAAATGCTCTTAAATTTCGTTATTTATAAGCCCTTTATACATGATTTCTGAAAAAAAAGTAAGAGTTTTTGTAATAAAGATTCTACGCATAATAAACATCAATTATTTTATTATTAATCACTTTATTAAGTTTCTCGCGTGATATCATATCATATATATTATAAAGCAGAAGTTCTGAAACTTCCAAACGAGTGTTTTCAAAAACTACCCGATGGATCTTTTTGCAGATTATGTCATTCGATAGGAAATATTTTTGCGGAGGTTTATGATACAAATATACAGGGATAACTCTGATTTTTCGTACTAAATTTCGTATTTTTCGGTTATTTTTGACGGAAGGGTTGCAACAACTAATTTTTTGGCGATAATTATATTTCAAAAAAGAAATGAAATGCTTTCTCTAATGTAAAATAATATAAACATTTTGAAAAAAAAAAACCTGTTAATTCATTGATTTAAAATAAATAATGATAAAAAGAAAAAAAATCCGTTTAATGCATAATAATATTATGAAAGGAAAATATTTATCTTTAACGAAAAAAAAAAAGAATATTTATAATATTTAAAAAGTAACTCAATGTGAAAGAAAGTTTTGAAGTGACACAATATTTGGCTATTTATTTCTTTCGAGCCAGATTAAAAGAAAACAACATCTCAAAAATTTCATTAGGTAAAACATAAGTATTTTTTTTTCTTTTTTTAAAAATATTTTTAAATCTAATTTTCCCGTTATGTGTTTTACAGAAGAAACTCGCAGAATTAATTTTTTAAAAAAAGGCTGTAATTGTTATTTGTATGTTGTTTGTTCAATTGGGTGTTTCAATCTACTTTTGTCGCCAATCAATGCGATTCTAAACAAAAAAAAAAAAAAAAAAAAAAAAAAAAAAAAAGACGGAGCGTTGTTCGCAAGAACTATTCTCTCTCTCTCTCTTTTAATGAGGGAGAGCATTTTTAGGAGAAAACTTTACATTTAACTTAAATACATATATAGCAGTTAATACCACAAAAATGAATAATATTTAAATTTTAGGGTAAATGTCTGTCCACATACATAGATATTGTAAAATAATTTAACTGCAACTTTAAAAAAAAATTTTGGCACAGATATCTCATACGCACTACATTGGCGCGATTTGTCTCTTACGCCAATACCATATATACATCTGTGTAATTAACTGACGCCAAAGAGACATTATTTTGCTTGATATGGCAACCCGGATGTTATTGTCTATTTATTAATAAATTGTCTATTTACAATTTTTTTCTTTTTTTTTTCCAGTTATATAAACTATTTTAATCTAGGCACATTTGTCATACATGCGCCACATTTGCGCGACTGCAATAAAATGGCGATTTTATGCCTCACTTGGTAACCTAGCTGTTGTTTATTTATTAATAAATTTTTATTTTATTTTATTTTATTTTTTAAAGGATATAAATAGTTTTGTTTTATAATTATTAACTAAACTTTTTAAAATTTATTGTTATTTTCTATTTAAAATAACAGAAAATAATTGTAAACTATATATGTAACTGGTATTTGAAAACAAAATTTTCTCCGAATCGGCATCAAAAAAAGAAGAAAAAAAAAAAAAAAAACGCGCTAATGTGGTGAATATATGTCATGTATACATTTTTTTTACTATACTACAGTATTTAAACATGCTGTATAAATAACGATTATTGTTTTTTCCAAACATGTTTAGCACTGATATTATATACACACTGAGGTATCTGACTATCGCCAAAACGGTGTTATTTTGCCTGATATGGTAACCCAGCAATAGTTGTTTCTGTTATAATAAATTGTTTATTTACTTTCAATTTCTTTTTAGAAATTCTACAAATTGTTTTGTGCTATAGTAACTTTTTTTTATTTATTAATATTTTCGTTTTAAAATAACGAAAATAATTTTTAAAAATGCATATTTCTTCGCTATTCTAAAACGAGGATTTTGCCGCATTGGTATTGGAAGGAAATCTTGCAAATCCGGGTTTGTGCCGGAGTTTTTTGTGAAATATGATATTTTCAAATGTAAATTGAATGCTACTTGATTAATACGTCGTCGGCCAGTTTCGCCAAACTATTCAAATTTACATAAATTCATTTTAAATAACGAAAGAACATTAAACATAAATAAAAAATACAAATTAAAAGTCGAAATAAAAAGCACTTATGACGTAAAAAAATACGTGTATCATGTGTAATATCGATTGCTATCATACTTACGATCATCGATTATTGACATTATTCCTATAATCTGCTATTAATTTTTTTCTCGACAGAATAATCAAGTAGTAACGTACATTGTACAAACTCCAGTTAATATTATACAAAAATAGAGCTAAATAACTAGATTTAGGTGCAAATGCACACACCCATGTTGTAAGAAAGAGGCACAAATGTCATATATGCACCACGTTGGGGTGATACATTTCTGGCGCCACTTTAACGGAAACTTCGTTTTCAAATGACAGATACATTTCTATTTTCTATTTTACTTTTCTATGTATAGAGCATAACATTTTGTATCATTTTAAAATGCAAATGAAAGTAAATAAATAAATAGTTCATTAATAAATTAAAAACAAAGCTGGATTACCATAAGAGGCATAAAATGTTCATTTTGTTTCAATCACGCCAACGTGATGCGTATATGACATCTGTATCAAAAAATGAATTTCACACATTCAAAAAACATTCACCTTATTTTTCCAGGGAAAACTTTATTTAACTTTATTTATTCTGCTGCATTCCAAAAACGGAACACTGTAATAGATTTGTCAAGAGCAGATATACGTTGCGAAATATAATATAACATTGATAGTGGGTGTATTAAGGTTTCCACAGATACCCATATCCTCAAGCTGAGAGGTTTAGAGTTCAAAAGCTATCAAATGAAAATGAATCAGTTGAAAATTGTTTAAATTCAATGGCCAATCTCTGCGATCATAATGCTCGCTATTTTAGAAGTATGGTGAATACACAATATTTAAATTGCTCTTTTCATAATTGCCTCATTTATCTATCAAACTCTACAATAAATGGTCAACTGAAATATTTTTTTCTTAAAAGCCCGAATTTTATCGAATGCATAAGCTGATACAACAACATAATATTTTATTATTATTTTAATATATTTTGGCGTCAACGGGCCTTGATTCCATTGTTGTTGTTTTTATTTTTGGCTCAGTTTTGTTTTTTCTAGCTCGCTGAGTTTTGCACTGATGAAGAATCTCGAAAGTAGATTCGAAACAGCTGTTTGCAAACTTTTAATGCATTTTTGGTGCTTTTATAATCGTTGGTTTTCTACCTTTAAATACAATGGCGTTTTGTATGATTTTCAGAAATGTGAAAGAGCATTCGAGGTGAAGTTGCTTTAAAAAACACAATAATATTCAATATTTTGTTTGATTCATGTTTTGTTTTGAAAAATAGACCAACGCAGCGGGCTTAGCCTGCTAGTATATTATAAAGCAGAAGTTCTGACACTTCCAAACGGGTGTTTTCAAAAACTACCCGATGGATCTTTTTGCAGATTATATCATTCGATACGAAATATTTTTGCGGAGGTTTATGATACAAATATACAGGGATAACTCTGATTTTTCGTACTAAATTTCGTATCTTTCGTTTATTTTTGACGAAAGGGTTGCCAGTACTTATTTTTTGGCGAAAATTATCATTACTAAAGAAATTAAAAAGGATATATCTGTTAGAAATATTACAAACATCTTGCAAATAAAGGCAGAAAATATTTACTGATAATAAAATAACTATTGATAACAATAATAATAATAATAATAATAATAATAATAATAATAATAAAGAAAAACCATTTAATGAGACATGATATGATAAAAAAAATATTTATCTTAAAAATAAAAGAAATATTTGTAACGCTTAAAAAATAACGTAAACTATTACATTTGATGCAACATTTGGCGACTTATCCTAGCGTTAGAATTAAAAAAAATAACTTGAAATTTTGATTAAATGAATTTTGAACGATATTTATTTTCCTTTCTATTATTTCCTTTCTCTTTTTTATCAAATTTCGATAGTATATAACTTACTCCAGAGAAAGGCAGATCTAATTATAAAAGTAATTGTGAGTTACATGTTTGTTTCTTTGAGATTTTTTTTTACTTTTGTCGGCAAAGAATTAAGCCAAAAATGCATATGTCTAACATTAGGTCGCAATAAAGTTGTTTTTTCCAAAAGGAGATTTTTTTTAGTATATTTTAGTATTCAATTGTAAGTTCAATAAACATAAGTTAATATTTTAAAAATTGTAATCAAATATTGTGTGAAATTCTGCCACACACATATATATTGTAAAATAATGTCATTCTTTTTCAAAAGTTTTTCACCGTAATTTTGAAAATTGTAATCAACAAACAACCTTTTTTTGCGCCATTTTGTCAAATTCTCTTCCAGGGAAAATTAGTTTTAAAATTTACAAACTAAACAAGGAAATCTATGCAATTTAAATGAAATTTATGCAAATTCGCGTTATTACTATCGATAAATTCAACATTTTGAAATAAATATTGGCTGCTGAAAAAAATGGCACAGATGTCATAAATGCACCACATTGGCGCGATTGCAGCAAAACTTCGATTTTATGTTCATATGGTAGCTCGGCTATTGTATATTTATTAATAAATTAGTTACTCTTATTTATTTTTTTTAATGATGTAAATTGTTTTATTTTATAATTTTTAACAAAACATTATTTATTTATTTTTATTTCCTTTTTAAAATAATATAAAACGATTAAAATATATATATATATAATTGATATTAAAAACGAAGTTTTAGCCAAATTTGTGTAAAAAAAGAAAAAAAATGCACAAATGTGGTGCATATATGGTATATGTGCCAAAATATTTTACAAATCTGTTTTAATTAGCCATTTCTTCTTCAATTTTCTTCATATTTTTCCTGCGTTAGATAATATTTAAAATGATATTGGACTAATCTTCGATAATTGAACCCCGCCAAGTAGCATATGTACTATATTATTGAAAGTTTTACTGGCACAGATATCACCGAGGTAAGTAATAGACTTTAAATTGGCATTATTTTGTCTGACATATTAACCCGACTATTAATGTTTATTTATAAATAAAATGTTTATTTACTTTATAAATTGTATAAATTGTTTTGTTATATACTTATTAATTAAACTTTTTCATTAATTTTTATTACTATTTAAATAATATAAAATAATTTAAATATACACATGTAACTGGCATTCGAAAACAATGTTTCCGCCAAATTAGCATAAAAAATTATCGCGCCAAACTCGGCGCGTATGACATCTTTGCCGTTTTGTTTGTGTAATTAAGGAGACTTCTAGATCATCAACGATGTTGTAGAAAATTTAGCAGATTATTTTACTTGAGATTATTAAATTTATGGTTTTTCATTATGAAATAAACGAAGAAAAGAAATTTTACTATTGATGCAAAACAATAAAGAAAAGTAAAGAAACAGTTTATTTGTAAATAAACAACAATAACCAGATTACCACGCAATCCATAAAATCACAATTTTGTTGCAATCGCGCCAATGTGATACATACATGACACCTGGCCAAAATATTATTGGCTATATTATTATTTATATATTTTTATATTATCTGGTACTACTTAATTATCCCATCGACCAAAAAACTGCTGCATTTAAAATATAAGATTAAATGTCAATAATGGATTATCGTAAATGTTACATTCATTTAACATTAAACATGTTACATGCGTTTGTTACGTTATCAACTATTTTTTTATTCGACGTTTTATTTGTATTTCCATAAATATTTTAGTAATTTATTGATTCTTTTGTTATTTAAAATAAAAGTTGTATCCGTTTGTATAATATGGTGAATCGTTTTGCAATATGTATAATTTGGCGAAATTGATCTATGGAATAATAAAGTAGTACCTATTATTTGTTAAAATTCTATCTGGATATTTAAGTTGACAGAACTCGCGTACTTTTCAAGTCTCCGTAGAGGCATTCGCCAAGCTGTCGTTAATTCTGGGTTTTAGCCTTATGTATTTTTCATCTGCAGTTATTTTACTATCACTAAAAAAGCAATATTTGCAATGCGCAGGAAAAATCTTCGGAATAACAATAATATCGAATAAAAAAAAAATACTTGCAATTAATTTATCAATCATTCAGGTAAAAAAAAAAAAAAAAAAAAAACTTTAAAATTGGCTAAGAAAAAATATACATGAAATACCGACAGTAGAAAATTTTGTTTTTAATGTTTATGTTGCAGTTTTAATTAATATTTAAGCCCTATCAACAGAATTTTATCAAAAATTAACTATTAAATACTACTTCATTACCCCGTCGAACCCCCGCCCCAAAAAAACTATCGCCAAGGTATAAGATTAAATGCCAATAATAGATGATTGTAAACTTCACTTTCATTTGACAATAGACACGAAATAAGTCTATCGTTATAAATGTTTGACGCCAAAAATCATAATGGAATTGGTTACAAGCTGAAGTTTTATTTTTCTACAAAATTTAGCATACAGATTATCCCCTATTTAAAAGCTACATGTTTGCAACTGGTTTTAAAAAATGAAGAGGCAATGAAACTGATGTAATTTTAATTTTATTCAAATAATTCAGCTTTAAAACACACCTTTTATGCTTCATTGTTCTAATAAATATATAAGTTAAACACTCTTTTTTACATATTTTGCTATGTACTTTGCTGGAACAGACCAAGATAGGGAGAAAATTTCAGTAGACCTGCCAGGGGAGGACGGTTATTAAAAAATGTAACGCAACATGTAATGGAGATTGTATTTAGGCTACCAGATCTACACATAGTGCAAGTTCAGATTCGGGAGTTTAAGAACTAACATATGATAATGTGCGATATGAAAATTAATAGAGTTTGATAATCATTGAAATTCTTTCTAACAAAATAATGTGATGAGTAGAGAACATTTTGATTCCTGCTGTCATAACGGTCTCATTTTCATATCAAACTCTACTATAAATGATAAAACAAGAGAGATAGTACTTGATTACCCAAATTTTGTCCAAGCCATACAATAGTGCAATATCGCAATGTCATTGACACTGGCATCGTTTTTAGCATTGCAGAAGGACATTCCAGGTGATGGTATACACTGCTTTAAAAACGAAATTTCAAATCACCATTTTGTTTGAGTCAAGATTCGTTTAGAAAAATGGACCAGCGCAGCGGGCATAGCCTGCTAGTTTAGTATAAAATTTTATTGAAATCGATATTAAACATGTAAAGTAATAACCTTATAAAGATTTTAAATAAATATAAGGTGGTCTGGGGTAATAACGCCAGGCGGGGTAATAACGCCAAGTGCTAATATTTTCCATAATTATGAAATAATCTGGTAAATGACACCCATGTGCTCTGCGCAGAAGAGTTTTGAGTCATATAAATCGCAAAAAAACAGCTTCAAGTTAATTTGTTTCATTTTTAGATCTTATTGTTTTTAGAAGCAACTAAAATTAACGCTTGATCTAAAATTTGCAAAATACGCTTTGTGATGTGAAGACTATTTTTTTATCCGCAAATACTTTGTTAATTACATAAATTTGTAATACATTTCATGGATTTTCAAAATGTTGTTGAAGATTTTGGATATCTTCTCGAGATAATTTGTAATTTGAAATGTACAGCGCAATAACTATAACGGAGTAATAACGCCATTCCTTGGCATTAATACCCCGGTTGATTCCCTACAGTGGCCGAGTTACATCCTAAATACTGATTCAAATAAACACAGTTAAAACTGTGCATTTTTTCTAATAATTCTATTTAAGCGGTCTTTTTTAAGCAAAAAGAAGCTCACGGTCTAATATTTTTTTGCCTCATCCTCCCCCCCCCACACACACACCACACCTTTATTTTTGTTACACTTTCACAAAAAATGAACATTTTCAATAGCTTAGAATGCCATTTGTCAATTTCTCAGTCTGTAGAGTTTGTATTTTTAGAATTGGGCAATCTACATGCAATTATTCCATCTTACTTTACAGTTATGTTTGCAAGGCGTTATTACCCATATAGGTGGGTAATAACGCCAAATAGCATTGGTCAAAAAATCACACCATTACATTTTATGAATACATATCTGTTAAATTATTTTTTTTTATATAGATAGTCAATGAGTTGCTGTATCATAACATATATTTGTTTGAAAAATACAAACTAAAACTGAGTTGTTAAAATTGTCAGAACCTTAACGTGACGTTATTACACCAGGGTACCTTATTTAGATTAAACGTAGAAAGAAAAATTTATGACATGACTGAAAAGTTTTAAACCTCAAACTATCGATCTGGGAAGATAAAAATCGATTTAGAGTACCGGGTAATGGAAAAGTGACGACGAACTTTAAACATCAATTATTTGAAAACGTATCAAGATACAAAGGTACGGTTTGCACCAAACGGATGGAAAAGAAACCTGATTTTGTGTTCCAAGGAAAAAAGTAGTTCTGTTAGAATTTGTTGAACCCTTGCAACAGGCAAAAGTGACAGTCTGGTGTAGCTTCATTACGGATTTCATAATTGGTCCATTTTTTTCGAGGAAGTCACTGAAACGGGTTTCACACTATGTGACTTTTGACTCTCGAGATTCTTCAAGTCAAAAATGTACCGCGACCAACCGGCATCACTAGCAGCTCTGAAAGATGCCATTCGCCAAAATGTTTCTGCAAAAACGCAAGAAAACCTACTAAATGCTGTAAACTCTGTGGTGCCTCGTCTCAAAAGTGTACTTCTAATTTATAGAAATCACATTGAACTTTTTTTGTAGTACTAATTAACTGTAATTAAGCTGACTTGTAAGTTAACTTTTTTTTTTATAAATCATCTTTTGACTCAATAAAACATTATAGAGTCATCTGTAGATCTCCCACACAACTATTTTTTTTATTGCTACGCAAAAACCGGTTTTTTTTTCATCCGTTTAGTGCAAACCGTACCTTTTTATCTTGATTCTTTTTCGAATTATTCATTTTTAAAGTTCGTCCTGACTTTTAGATCACCTGGTATAATGCATAATAAAAGAAAATAAAATGTTGTATTGAACTACTATTTTAATTTTTGTTACTAAAAGAAACTAATATAAATTTTGAATTAGATTTGCAACTATTACGATCCAAGTAAAAGATTACGATATAAATCATTATTCAGCAATTGTTTGTTTTAACATAATAATATAAAATTCTATATTTTTTATCAAATAAAAAAATATCTGCTGTATCAAATCAGTATTTTTTGCCTTTTGCGAATTTTGTTTTCGGGTGACGTTATAACTACTTTGACATACCTCTTTGACGTGTTATTTTTCATATTGTTAATTCATATACTTAATTCATTATTCTATAGATATTTTCTCGGATTTCACTCTATTAACGTCTATCATTTAATGTAAATTTAAAACAATGGCAAATCGAAAACTTTTATAAATTTTAAAACCATTGACAATAACACAACGTATTGTTAACATATTTTTATTTCGTTACATTTGCTGCCAAAATATGACATTTGGAAATGCTAACGGTGGAAATCGTACTTCTGCATTGCTTATCATTATATATTCAAGTGTTATTATTTTTTTATTTTTTCTGCTAAATTTTCGCTTTATTTAAAAAAATAATAATAAAATAACAAATAATGAATAATGAAAAATAATGAAAAATAACAATTTTTATCATATCAATCTTTTTAACATGCTACAGATTTTTCTGACACAAATGTAACCTTTTGCACTTAAAAATGCACAAAGTATTATTTGATTTTCATATCATTAATGAAAGGTTTAAAACTTTTCAGCCAGCGCACAATGATGCAATTTTAACATATAACAAAGTATTATATGTACTAATGTATCCGCTTTTGTAAATTCAGTTTAGATTGATACTATGTACTTATTGATGTAGATCAATTTTTGGAATTAATAGGCCCGCCAGATCCAGTTCGAAACTGCATAGTGTCAAACAAATCACAAAACTGGTTGATGGTAGAATGTGAAGCTGGATACAATGGTGGACTAACACAAAAATATCATCTTGATGTTTACAACTCAGCAGTGGACCATTTACAGGTCAACATAACATCTGTCGATGCGCCTATATTTTCTGTATCCAGGTTACCTGCAGGAACACCTTTTGTGTTAGTTATCTATGCTTCAAATGAAAAGGGAAAAAGCAACTCTGTTGCTCTGATGGGAAGTACGTTGGCTTTAGAAAGTACTGAAACTGGTAAGTATTGTTCTTTGAAATTCTCCTGTGATATTTGTATACTGATCTATATCTGTAGTTCTTTGAATTTTTTTAGAATCTTTCTTACGCATTGATTTCAAATAATATTTCAGATTTAATTAATTAAAAGTCATACAGCTAATAGTAACCCAGTGAAAAAGTATGTATGCCAGTAATGAATATTTTTTGACATATTAGGTTTTCGCCTTTTAAGCAATTATAATCGATTGCCAATAACCCTCGTTCAAATTCCAGACTTGATCACTTTTTCATTCTGTTCGCTGAACGCTTTTTAAGCAATCTCTATATTTTAAAGACCAGGCTGTTTTTTATTTATCAGCCCTGATCTTTTTACTGGTCCGATTTTATTATTATTATTATTATTATTATTATTATTATTATTATTATTATTATTATTATTATTATTATTATTATTATTATTATTATTATTATTATTATTATTATTATTATTATTAAAAGCTTTTTAATGAAATTTCTTTAAATCACTGGCAATCGGAATATTTCTATTGCCACTGCCTAGAAAAGAAAAATAATGAAAAATATTCAGGCACGTGACTTTTTGAACGTTTCTTTTTTTAATTTAAATAGTTTTGGTAAAAAATATTTATACACGTGTACTTTTGATAAGCGAATAAAAATTAATATTTTCTTTGAGAATATTGTGCATTGGGTTTATTTTCTCTTTATGCATTTTAATTTTATTGATGCTATTTTTTTTCATTATAATGAAATAGAAAAAAAATGTTTTTGTTTTAATATATACTGATTAAGCATAAACATTTGTATATAAAGTGCATGTGAAAAGTTTTTTTTTTCTTTTTTTGTGAAAGTGGCCACATGCTTAGTTTAAAATATTTGCCTTGACACATGCATGTAGAGAGAAATATTGATGTGATGGTATCAAAATGACGTAATTTACACTGAATTTTCATTTCTGGGTTGAAAAAATAGTAATTGGAGACTTAATTAATTAATTCATTTTGATTACATTTTCTTTCTTGTTGAAAAAAAAAACAAATTTATTAATTTTTTATTACAGAATTCAGAAAAGTATTCAGAAAGAATTATACGAAAATTAACATGAAAAAATGATTTAACAGTAAAAAAAGATTTGATGAGTGGCTTACATGCTATAGGAATATTTTTTGTAGATTTGTTATAAAATCACTTAACAGTTCATATTATAACATTTCTTATTACCATTTTATTGCTAATTATTTCTTATTATCATTTTATTATAGCATATCTTGATGAATTTTCTGTTGTCGTCAACAAATAGTTGTCTACTTTTGAAAGACATCCATAATCCAAGTGAAATTTTTAGAAATGTAAGATGACGATAACAACGAACAGCTCTATCGCTTTCACTTTTATAGTACTTACATAACTTCTAAATCTTAATACAGTACAGTTTCAATTGTTACATGATAAGATAGTATACAATTAGCAATTGGCTGACATTTATTTTAAAACTGACTCTCAATTTTGCGATATTTTGAATTATTTTTAAGCATGAATCATTTTCTTTAATCTTTTTTAAACAGTTTATGGAATAGAAGAAGAAAAAAGATAAATCATAAAATTAGATCATCGATAGAATGCAGACTTTTATCACTAACCTTAAATCTGCTAATCAAAATATATTAAGTTTATATAGAACATAAAATTAATATGATATCAAATTGTTTGAAATATGATTTGTATCAGATTATGGCATGAATTATGTTTAATTATTTTTTAAATATCCATTGGATGTGTTACATTATAATTAGAAATGTATGCATGTTTGTGGAAATGGACCAGTTATCCCAATTATGCACAAAAATGAGGAAACCATTCAATGAAATTATCAGACGAAAGTATTAAAACACTGTTTCATCTGCAAATTGTCCTAAATATTACTAAAAAAAGATGCGTTTCAGAAGAAATGAAACGAAGAATGATTGTTGAGAGCATTTTATTTTATTTTATTTTATTTTATTTTTGAACGTCAAATTTCAATACGGGTTCCACCTCGTATAATTAAAAGAAATATTTATATACTACTATAGAACATCCATCTTGCTCTCTTAAAAAGGTCAGCCAAAAAAAAAACTCAAATTGACCCGAAATCAACTCATCTTACGTTTTAGAAGGCACCTTCTCGAAAGGAGTTCATATAACTCGAGTGAATGAGTTGTTTTTAAGTAATTTAAATCAAGATGAGCTATTTAAATAACCAGTTTAATTCAAGAAGATTCAATCGTTTGAAAATCAACTCATTTACGATCGAAAAACTTACAGCTCTTTCCTGAGAAGCCAAATCAACTCTTTCGTTTTAAGAGTGTGCGTAGCCAGTTAACAAAAACAAATAAAGTTTCTACTAAGTTATCCCCTCGACCAATTTTGCCAAAATATAGAAATCGTCAAATTAAAGCCAAATTTTGCATATTGACATAATTTGTATTTTAAATAACGAAAAAACAAGTTATTAGTACAATATTAATAAAAATACAAATAAAAAATTGAAATAAAAATCACTTAATGACGTTATAAACACGTGTGTCGTACTTAATGTCATTGAATCTGACATTCACGATCATCCATTATTGGCATTTAATCTTATAGTTTGGCAATGATTTTTTGGTCGACGGGATAACCTAGTAGTGCCCAAATAAATAAATACAGCAGGGAATTTAGTGAGTTAAAATGAGCCGTTGTAAAGTGTCAGTTTCTCTTTATTTTTGTGCGGTTTCAAGTCATTTAATTTTACTTAGCATACAAATTATCGACTTTGTCGACTCTTACTGACCTTTGTTTAGCAAGATAATAAGTTAAATTGGTGTTAATCAATCGAAATGAAAACACTTCTTGAAAGCACCATAAAATATGCTAAAATACGTTACGCTTTCGAATGAACTGGGGCTTTCTTCGTCAGGTGCAAAGAAGACGTGCATCTACTATGACGCACTTCTTTCACATGGCGGTTATGGATTTCTGCTCCTGGAAATCCATGTACCCATTTATAGAGTACAACTGCGCAATCGACCAGTTTTGACCACGCTTTCAAAATTCACTTTCGCTCCATATCGTCTAGGGCCAGAATGATGCAGAGCCCAGTTCTTTACGAGGAGTGCTTTTTTGAATCTTATAAAAATGTATAACAAATTTCTCAACTCAATTAGAACATATGTAGAAAATCAAAGTTACGTCTTATCTTTAATATTTCATTAAATTTTTGTCTTTGATACACATGTCTGTCTACAGTTTCCAGGGGAAAGTTCTTTTGACATCCCTGTGGTATTAATGAGGCAATATGTATAGATTATAAATTTTTGAATAATTGTATATCAAGGACATTTTATTTAATTTATTTAGAAAAAGCTCAAATAAAATAAATAAAGTTGTTTAGACTCAGACTTATTTTCAATTATATTTTACGATAATGTATTTTTTTTATTCTCATGAAACTGATAATACATGTTTAAACGAAAAAGAAAATATACACGCATATTAAAAATAGTTAAATATTGTAATGAAATTCACTTAGTTTTATAACGATATACTATATATATATTTTAAAAAATAATGTTTTTTTAGAATTTATCAAAAATAACAATTTTATTGACTATCTTAAAATTTTGTGCAACTCATGAAATAACTTCTCAGTTACGCGAATTTAACTCAAAATAATGCTTGCAAACGATAATCTAATCAAAGATACAGAATGTAATAAATACGACTTTTGTAATACGTATCAATCAGCTGAATTCTTACAAAAATCGATATTCCTCATAGTTTTAAAAACTGCATATCCATGTCATTTTTATAAATCCCGATTCTTTTAATACTCCTTTTTTTCCACTTTTCAGAAGCAAGCTTCATGGGCACGTTCAGTCCTTTGGTAGCCGTCTTACTCGCTGTATTAGGTACTCTCCTACTTATAGGCGTTGTCGCTTTGGCACTTGTTCAAATCCGTAAAAGGAAACCACGGAAAGGTATCATCTTTTACTTTCCCCGATTAAATAAGATAATCAGTTTTCTTTTCTGTTATAAGTCATACTCAAATTATGGGCTTGGCAGTTACGATAGTAAAAGGATATTTTTTTCCTAGCTTATTAAATTAATCATCATTAATTCTAAAATAGAAAAACGTCCATAATTTTCCGGTAATTAGGAAAACTATATCATTAAAGTGACTTAATATCTTGTTATAAATGATTTAGTTTTCATGTTGATATACGTGTGATATTTTTTAAATTTTAGCATTAGTAAAATATTCAAATTTAGTACGATATAATCTTTTGTTGTTTCATGAAAAAAAAAATATATATTACACATGATGGCTACAGAGTAGTTAAAAAAACAGAGGCAGAGAGAGAGAGAAAGTTAAACAGCAATATATTTTTATAGAAATGTTTGATTTATTTAATGTCACTGTAATGTAAGTCGAATTTTTCTAAACGATATTCTTGGTGCAATTCTCTTTTTTACACTCTTTTTCCAGATCTGTGTCTGATTTCTTGCTCGAATGTTTCCCATTTTCTACGTGTCAAACATAAAATCTTAAGCGGATATATATGGTATTAAAATATTATGTTTCTTTAAAATGCTACATGATATTTATTTCACATAACGGGCGGTAATAATAGTATCATATATTTTGTAAATTGTTTTCGTAAATTTTAATTATATTCCTAGTTTAAATTTTTTTTTGTCAATATAGGCTTTAAGAATGTTTTCGCCAACACACATAACCATAAGTTTCTACTTATTTGTATGCTCTTAAAGCATATTTTTGATGGAAAGAGTGAGAATAGTAGGTGAGCATCAATGTAATTTTAAGTAAATACTTATTGTTGTTACTTTTTTTTCTTTGATCTGCAAATTAGTTTCACGCTCACAATTGTACTTAGTACTTAAATATATCCTAAATTTATTTTCCCTACTTACATCCAAATTAAACTTTTATCTTTTCGGGTCTGGTGTAATTTAGAGTGCATGTTTTTAAATTGGGTATTATATTGTTTTAAGAAATATTTTCCTATTATTTAAATGTAGTAATGCTAGTACGTGGGTATGCATTTGCTAGATGATTCCGTTTATGTTTATACATTTAGTAATAATGATAATTTTCATTATTTGCTTAATTCTCTTTGCGTCATTTGCGATTTTCTTTTAAACATATATTCACTCTTTAAATTAAAAATAAATGTTTTAAAAAAAAAAAAAAAAAAGAATCATGTGTAATAATGCTCAAAAACGTAATAGAAAATTATAACATAAGATAAACCTTATTATAATACAATATTTTCTAAACAACTCCAAAAATTTATCATTAGCCTATTGTCAAGTGAATATTAATTAAACAGTGCGCAAAACAGCAACATTCATTATCTTTCGGACAATGAAATATTAGTTCAGTACTAATTAATCTATTGGAAAACTAATGTTAATGTTACTAACATAGAAGAACTTTTTCTATATATATATATATATATAATTGGACTTGAAAAGGTTAAGAATATAACTAATGTATAATTTTTAATTGGGGTAATTTTTTTCATTACATTAATGTTTGATTTTCATCTTAAAATCTCTTTTGATAAACTGTACAAATTATGTACATTTTTTTAATCATTTATTTCTATTTTATAACGTAGGATAAGTAACGGTAATGGGGAAAATGATCATGTATTCAGGAGTCGCAGCGTCCCTAAAATTTTGCTGTTTTCTACCACATTTTTAAAACGATTATATTTATTGTAGAATTTCATAGTAAATGTTAAAGGAATTTCAGAGAAAGATTTTTGATTTAAAATGCTGGTAGAAAAGTGCGAAAATTTTAGAGAAGCTGCGACGCCTGTGTATTGCTACTAAGATATCGGAAATAAATAAAACATAAAGAAAACTAACTAGCTTTTTAGGATATATAAATTTGTAATCTTTATTTTTAAAATAACTTTCTCTTCTTAATTAATTGAGAAAGCTATTTATATACTGAATTACTTTTTGCTACATGTACATATATTTTTTATTTACAGGTCCTTCCTCAATTGAAGAGGATAAAATAAAGTAAGTAAAGTGATTAAATATTTAATTTTTCATTTAATTTAAGGGGACAAGGGACCTTTGAAATCCATTTTTTTATATTTTTAAAATTGCAGTTTAAATATTATTCAAAGGGTATATTATGTGAACTATAGCATATATTTATCACAAAAAATGTAATTTTTTTTTTTTTTTTGAAAAAAATAGGGAAATTTTTGTAATATTTTTGATTTAACGGGAATTATTCAAAATGTCCCATGCGCATTACATATCAATAAAAATCTCCAATAATATTTTTACAAGTTTGATTTACATATATAAATAAAACTGTGCATTGAATTTTATATATCTGAATATAAAGGTAAAAAAAAAATTATTTTCTCAATTTTTCTGAAATTTTGAGCATTTTTGAACCCATTTTTACAATTAACCACCTATAACTTTTGCAATTATTTTTATTTTCAAAAAACCATGCACAGATTTATGAGATATATTGTGATAAATAACTATAAAAAATTTCAAAACATTCAGAGAAAAAATAATGCGCATGGAGCATTTTGAAAATTTTTCGTTAAATCTAAAATATTACAAAAATTTCCCTATTTTTTTCAAAAAAAAATCTTTTTTACATTTTTTGTGATAAATATATGATATAATGCAATAATCTACCCTTAAATAATATTTAAAGTGCAATTTTAAAAATATAAAAAATAATGATTTTAAAGGTCCCTTGTCCCTTAAGGTGCCTTGCTTTCACCTGGTGATGCAATTTTGCAGTATGTCGCATTTAATTTTTTTTGTCTCAGTCACTGTAAAAAATAAATGGATATTTTTTTAATATAAATAACTTAATATTTAATATATTTAAAATATACATTTTAATATTTTATATTAAAATTTTGTTTTATTTTTTATGTTTAATTTTGATGATTTTTCAAAAATATTTTGATTTTTATTCACAGCGCGCAAGATTGTGGAGAAACTATTAGTTCAAGAACAACCATAAAAATTCATATTCATGTAAAACTAATGTATCTTGAACGCATACTTAATTTATAAACAATTTTAATTATTTATTTATGTAAAATTTAAATCTAAATTATAAAATTAAAAAAAAAATCATTTCTTAATACAAAAATTGTTTATTTTAAATCAATAAATAAATAAAATGATTACAAATGAAGTATACATTCAAATACAGTAGTTTTACATCATTATCAATACATTGGGTAGCTCTTTAATAGATAGTTTTGATACAACATTGCGCGCAGCTGATGCAAGTAAATAAATAATTAAATTTTCATCAAAATTAAATATAAATTAATATAACAAAATTTCAATACAGTATATTAACAAAAATATTTTAAATAAAACAGATAATAAGTTGTCTATATTGAAATTTTTATTCATTTAAATTTTATAGCGACTGAGAAAAAACAACTGTGACATGTTTCTAAATTGCACCTTCAGGTAAAAAACAAGACCCCAGAGGGCACTTAATAATTTATTATAAACTTTAATTTTCTTTTAAATAACATTAATATTAAAACACATCTTGTCTTCTCTTTAGAATTACGAAAACAAGTAAAAAATTATCAGAAGATATTGTAGAAAATACAGTTGCGTGTCCGGACGTTGTTCCCCCAAATAATGGTATATATTTCTATTTTTATTACAATACTAATCTGCTTTTTGTTCTTTTGCAACACTTTTTCTAAGACTTTTCCGGGATATATATTGCAGAAATGTGTATTCCAATCAATTAAACATTAAACTCTTATCTCGGTGATTCAGAATTGTGAGATTACGTTGCCACCCCAATAATAGATCCATGTACATCTACGGCACATATACTACTCGATTGTAGATGATATGTCATTTTAATCTGTGTAGTATCCTGTTTAGTTATGAAGTTATGAAATCATACGCTGGTTTTAATTTCGTTATGAATGGAAATAATCTACTTTATATAATACGTATTTATATT
This sequence comes from Maratus speculifer, assembly GCA_964019185.1. NCBI lineage: Eukaryota > Metazoa > Arthropoda > Arachnida > Araneae > Salticidae > Maratus > Maratus speculifer. The sequence goes on along the minus strand of OZ025295.1, from coordinate 249,709,310 downwards.
ACGAGGAGACTAGCTTTATATTTTATTCGCACAATAATTTTCGAAAAGTACATTTAATTGTTTTAATTGTCTATTTCACTTTAAAATATTCTCAAAACGTAAAAGTTTTATTCTGTTTTGGTACGAGGTGACATAAAAAAATAATCCTCTGTAATTCAAAGACAACATTTAATTGGATATGAGACGCTTAATCTGACACAATTAACTGTTAGTTGATATGATTATTATTTTCGGAGTTATAAGTTTATTTCTTTCATTACTTGACTATACCGCCGACCAAATAACGATCGCCAAACTGTAAGATTAAATGGCATTAATAGCTTAGCATTAATACCATATTTACTGAACTTTAAACATGTTACACGTGTTTGTTACGTACTCAAGCAATTTTTAATTCGATGAATAATTCGTGTTATTATTAAGCTTTTTCTAAGTGCAATATATTTGCTTTTTTGTTATTTAAAATAAAAATTTTGCCAATTTGTAAAATATGCGAGTAACTTGGAGATTTATATAATTTGTTGAAATTTGTCAACAGGATAACTAAGTAGTTTCCGCAATTCCGTAATAGAGCATTACTGCATATTAAAAACATTTAAATATGCGTTTAAATTTTACTTTGAAGATGTAATAGATTACACATGTTTTATTTTAATGTTTTATATTATGGATATACATGATGGGTAAGTAATACGATGGTCCCCAAAGAATAGTTTTACTTTGCGATGCACAAACGTGCAACACCCACGCTTACTTTTTCAGCTCTAAAAAAGAGTACTTTAATAAATAACCTTTTATCACATTTCAAAGAAACATAAAATAGATAGAATTTTTATCTTGCAATTGTTATAGAGAGCAAAATTAATTGAAAGTAAAAGCCTGGAAGATTATGAAATGAATGATAAGAACTATTTTTCTCGAGGAAATACAATCTGATGTCTACTAACTTTTTCAGAAAAAAATTATCACAGCATATGAGAAATCTTCTGTTCATACCCTCAGTAGAATTTGAAAACTTTTTATATTGAAGTTACATATTATATTGGAAAACTCAAAGATTGAGAAATTCTTCTTAATGGTGTGCACTAAACATAAATACATATTAAGTGTTTCATATACCTTTTGAACAGTACACTATACTGAATATGATACTGTATATAATAGTTGTAATGGAAAGAAAAATAACTTTTTAAGGTCTTATCGTAATCTTATAATTAAAAATTAAAATTCCCTATTATCTTAAGAACGATATCACAACAAATGTATCTCATCTGAGCTTGTAAAACAAAGACAGCAGTAGTTATGTCTGTATAATTATATTTAACCCAGATGTGTAGCCGAACATGCTTGTGTATTATATTACGCTATGCAAAAATGCGCAACATAAACGCTTGTATATATCAACTCCAAAAAAGAATATTAGAATAAATAACCTTTTATCATATTTTAAAGAAGCATAAAATAGATACAATTTTTATCTTGCAATTGTTATTTTGAGATCGAAAGCCTGGAGGATTGTGAAAAGAATGTTAAGAACTATTTTTCTTGAGAAAAGATAATCTAACTTTTTCAGAAAAAAATATCATAGCATATGAGAAAACTAGCTTCTGTTCATACCTTCGGTGGAATTAGAAAAACATTTTATAATTCAGTTACATATTATTTTGGAAAATGGAAAGATTGGGTATTTCTTTTTTGCGATCTGCATTAACCATAAATACATATTAAGTGTTTCATATAGCTTTTGAACAGAGAAAAATAATAGCTATACTGAAACAAATGCATAATGTTTTTAAGGCCTTATTGTAATCTTATAATTAAAAATTAAATTTTCCTATCATCTTAATAACGATATCACAGAAAATATATCACAGCTGAGCATGTAAAACAAAGATAGCAGTACTTACGTCTATATTATTATACTGAACCCAGATTTGTAACCGAAAATACTTGTGTATTATATTACGCGATGCAAAAATACGCAACATCTACGCTTTTTTTATTAGCTCTAAAACTACAGTACTACAATAAATTTTCTTTTATCACATTAAGAAAATGTGTGCAATTATTATCTTGCAGTTGTTATTTTGAAAGCAAAAGACTGGAGGATTGCGAAAATAATGATAAGTTATGTGAATAAATAAACAATGATAAATTACATGAAAATAGTGATTGTAAAACAATGGCATTGATAATTATATCTATGTATTTTACACTTATCTCAAATTTGTAATCGATCATGTTTGTGTATTTTATTACGCGATGCAAAACCGCGCAATACCATGCTTATTTATATCAGCTCTAATATAAGAGTACTAGAACATGTAAAATTGTATCATATTCTAAAAAAAACATAAAATAGACACAATTTTTATCTTGCGTTTTTTTTTTTTTTTTTTTTTTTTTTTTTTTTTTTTTTTTTGAGGGCCAAAGTTCAGAGGATTGTGAAAAGAATGATAAGAGCTATTTTTCTTCAGGAAAGACAATCTATTGTCCACTGACATTTTTAGAAAAAAAAATATCACGGCATATGTGAAAACAAGCTTCTGTTCATACCCTCAGAGGAATTAGAAAAAAAGAATTGTATTTCAGTTACATATTGTAATAGAAAATTGATAGATTTAGGTAATTCATCTTGGCGACTGATAAAAAAACATAGACATATATATTAATTCATATATTGTTTGCACATGCAGCAGAGGCTAAATGGATTTAAAAGTATGAAAAATACATAAGAAAATAAACATAATCTATAAATCTATATTATAAAATGAATATGTACATACATGTGTGCGTGTGTATACACATACAGGGTATTTCAAAAATGATCGGTATATTTGAAAAATCAATAAAAACTATAGGGGCAGCGATAGAAATACACCGTTTGTTGCAATATGCTTGGGACAACACTAAGTTTTCAGGCAGACAAGGTTATGAAATTAGTTGTAATTTTCAACAACAGATGGCGCTGCAGTCTGAAAAATAAAAAATACGATATTTTCCACATATCCACTATGCTCAGCAATAATATAACAACAATAAAATCGCCTGCATCGCCATCTGTTGTTGAAAATTGTAAATAATTTCGAAAGTTTCTTTCTCAAAATTTACTGTTGTCCCAAGTATATTTCAACAAATGTCGCATTTGTATCGCCGCCTGTTTAATTTTTATTGATTTTTCAAATATACCGGTCATTTTTGAAATACCCTGTATATCCTTGTATAATTATAATGGCTATTTAACCCTAGACTAATATTTGAAACAATCATTTAGAAGACATTTTGAATATATTCATTTTTAATAGTTTCTCGAGTGATTATTAGAATTCTCATTTTCTAAGTAATGACAAAGCATTGTTATTTTTGAACATGCTAAAAAAAAGATACAATAAGGGGCTAACGATAGATGTTTTAGTGTTTTACGAATAATCTATTTTTATTTTTTAAATTTTATTTGGCTATTGTTTTTTATTTCTTATTCGCCAAAAAATCAAAAACCAATTGGTCAAAAGCCAGCAGGAATTCTGATTACAGCTGAGCTTGTAAAATTAACTTATATCTATATATTTTATACTTCACCCAAATTTGGAACCGAACATGCTTATGCTATTTATTACGCGATACATAAACGCGCAATATCTACGCTTCTTTCTATCAGATCTAAAAAAAATAGTACTAGAAAAAACAATATTTTATCATACTTTAAAGAAATATAAAATGTATACGATTTTTTATCTTGCATTTGTTATTTTGAGAGCAAAAGCCTGGAAGTTTCTGAAAATAATGATAAATAATGTGAATAAATAAATAATGATAAATAATATTAAATTAATGATTGAAAAATAAAAGAAGCAGGACTTATATATTTATATATTATTCTTAACTCATATTTGTAACTAATCATGCTAGAGTACACTTTTATGCGATGCAAAAACGCGCAACACCAACGCTTGTTTTTATCAGCGCTAAAAAAGAGTCCTATAATAAATAATTTTTTATCATACTTTAAAGAAACATAAAATACATATAATTTTTATCTTGCAATTTTATTTTGAGAACAAAAGCCCAGCTGATTGTGAAATGATGATAAGAACTACTTTTCTTGATGAAAGACAATCTGATTGTAATGTCTGGGTGACCGACAGCAGAACTATAGATGCTGGATTATAAGTATTTTTAATATGCTGAACTATATACAGGACACAAGCTATATACAGGAGATGAATATGTACAGGATTAATTATTACCAGATTATTCTTTAGCTTTCTGAAGAAAACTTCACTCGGGTGTTTCACACACCCTACCAACATCTAAACACTCCAACACACTTACCCGCGCTCCTCTCTTCACCTCTCTTCGATTCTAGGTGAGGGCGCTAGTCTCTTCACTTCGTTTTTAATTTTTTTAATAAAAGAGGTTGGGAGGAGAATGGTTGCATGACACTGATGTCCAGTAACTTTTTCAGAAAATTATAATTACAGCGTTTGAGAAAACAAGCTTTTCTTCATACCTTCAAAGGAATTACAAAAAATCTTTATATTTAAACTACATATTATAATAGAAAATAGAAAGATTAAATAATTTTTCATGGCAAACTGCATAAAACATAAATACATATTAAATGTTTCATACATATTTTGCTTAGTGAAAAAATAATAGCTTTACTAAAACAAATGCATAACATTTGCAAAGTCTTGTCGTAATTTTATTATTAAAAATTAAAGATCCTGTTATCTAAATAACAATATCCTAACAAACATATAGCAGCTGAGTTTGTAAAATAAAGGTAGCAGTAGTTATATCTATATATATTATACTGAACCCAGATTTGTAACCGAACATGCTTGTGTATTTTATTACGCGATGCAAAAACGCGCACACATCCACTCCTGTTTATACCAGTTCAAAAAAAGAGTACTAGAACAAATAATCTTTTATCATACTTTAAAAAAACATAAAATGCATACAAAATTTTATCTTGCAATTCTTATTTTGAGAGCAACAGCCTGGAGGTTTATGAAGAGAATGATAAGAACTATTTTTCTTGAGGAAAGATAATCTAATGTCCACTAACTTTTTCAGAAAAAAGTATCACAGCATTTGAGAAAATAAGCTTCTGTTCTTACCCTCGGAAGAATTAGAAAAATCTTTTTTACATTAAAGTTGCATATTATAATAGAAATCAGGAAGATTAAGTTATTATTTTTGGCAATCCACGTAAAACATAAATATATATTAAGTGTTTCATATAGAATTTGCACATTGTAAAATAATAACTATACCGAAACAAATGCATACCGTTTTAGTCTTATTATCATCTTATAATTAAAAATTAAATTTTCCTATTATCTTAATAACGATATCACAACAAATATATTACAGCTGATCTTTTAAAGTCAATGTAGCAATCCTTATATCGATATATTTTATACTTAACCTAGGTTTATAACCGAATATGCTTGTGTATTTTATTACGCGATCTAAAAACGAGCAACATCCAAGCCTATTCGTATCAACTCTAAAAAAAGTGTAATAGAATAAATAATCTTTTATCATATTTTAAAAAAACATAAAATGGACACAATTTTTATCTTGCAATTGTTATTTTGGGAGCCAAAGCCTAGAGAATTGTGCAAAGACTGATAAGAACTATTTTTCTTCAAGAAAGACAAACTGATGTCCGCTAACTTTTTTAGAAAAAAAATCACAGCACATGAGAACACTAGCTTCTGTTCATACACTCAGTGGAGTTAAAAAAAAAGTTTTTTACATTTAAGTTACATATTATATCAGAAAACTGAAAGATTGTGTTATTTTTCTTGGCGATTCGCATAAAACATAGATATATATTAAGTGTTTCATATATCTTTTTCACAAACAGTAGAAGCTAAAGTTTTAAAAATATGAAAAAGACATTAGAAGATAATAGTCTATATTATGAAGGGAATTTATTGACATTCTACAATACCTCTAACACCCCGAAATGAATTAACGCTCATTTAGTAAGGTTAATTTTACTAAACCCATGGTTGCATTCAAAAGGGAATATCCTATAAATTGTTATTAAATATTTTTAGGCCTTTTCAAATTTTTCAAATTCCATGCGCTTTAATAAATTTATTAATAATAGCTAATAACAGATTAAGCGAGACATAGCTGAGATTGTTCAGTAGCTTTATTGTTTTGAGTCCAACCCTTAACGCTATTTAGTGTCTTTCATTTTTGCAAATTCGCATTTAAATTTGCTCGGTATCAAATTTTTATATTGTCCCCCCCCCCCCTCAAGAGAATTAGATATTCGGAACGTAGGTAGGGGTCGCGGACGAAATGTGGCTGCTGTCGCGGCGGTAATCATATAATATAAAAAGTTAAATTTTCCTATAATCTTAATAACGATATCACACTAAACATATTACATCGGAGCTTGCAAAATAAACGTATCAGTACTTATATCTGTATATTGTATATTTAATTCAAATTTGTAACCGAACATGCTTATGTATTTTATGTCTTGTTTGTATCAGCTCTTAAAAAACAGTACTAGAATAAATAATATTTTATCATACTTTAAAGAAACATAAAATAGATACAATTTTTAACTTGCAATTGTTATTTTGGGAGCCAAAGCCTAGAGGATTATGAAAAGAATGATAAGAACTATTTTTCTTCAAGAAAGACAATCTATGTCCCACTAACTTTTTCAGAAAAAAAAATTATCACAGCATATGAGAAAACAAGCTCATACCTCGGGGGAATTAAAAACCTTTTTATATTTAAGTCACATATTACACAGAAAACAGGATAATTGAGTAATTCGTTTACTATCAGCATAAAACATAGATACATATTAAATGTGTCACAAAGAATAGAGTAATATTTTTATAAGAAATCTTTTATATCTAGTAACACACATATGTTTTTTAGAAGAAATGTACTAATTTTTCAGACTTATTTAAAGAATAATCAATTTTTTGAAATCTTGACGCAAAAACTTTTAAATGTTTCATAAAGTTGAAAAGAATATTATATTTGATGTTTAAAGGACGAAATGTTATATTTTATTTGAATTCTTACATATCCAGTAACATACATATGTTTTAAGAGGAATTTTACTATTTTTGTATCCATATAAAGAATAATCATTATTTGAACTTTTAAATGTTTCATACGATGTTTGTATTTTATGATATAGTACTAGAATCGTTGATTTTAAATGAAACCATGCGAAATACTATTCTTGCAGATTGAAAATGTAAGTAAGTGTATTATAAAGCATCTGAGATTTAATTTTATGTTTCTGCACTAAAATTAAAAATATGAAGTTTTTATAAGACTTTTTAAAAGAAATGTATAAATGACTCCATTTTGAACTAATATAATACCTGAAATAATTGGTAAATACATGAAAATATAGTTATGTATACAGGTGTTAGCTAAAAAGGAGAAAATCTTTGGGCTTTTCATTTATTTTGTGACGTATTAGGTGTTTCATATATCTTTTGAACATACAGAAAAAGTTAAGGTATTTAAAAATATGATTAAAATATAAGAAGATAGTATATATTATAAAACGAAATATACATATAATTATACCCTTACGTAATTGTAATGCCATACTGAATATGGTAACAATTTCGAAAAAAACTTTTCACTTATGTGCAATTTTCTCACTTCTAAACATCCCACAATTTCAGTTTTTAGATTGTCAAATTGAGGAAACACTTTACTTTTTAATGCATTTTTTTAGTTGTGTCATAATTTACTGATAGTTTATTGGTTCTAAAATAATTAACCGTGATTGTTTTATAACATTTCTATTACTATTTTTACCATTTTTTTCTTTCTGCTATTTTTTCATCCGCTTGAATATAGACACATTTGCACTTAAATCAATGTTAAAAATTTAGTATTTGTCTGCGGCTATGACTTTACTATAAAATAAAAATTTCATTAATATAGAAATTGAATAAGTCTACTATTAAATGTTGTTAATTACTATTATTATTTTGGCTATTATTACGATTACATTTAATAATACCTTTATGTATTAAAGAAATTTAATTTTATTAGGAAAAGTTTTTATCCATTTTGAAAAGAATTTATGTTAAAGTTAACGAGAACAAATACTAAAATATAAATATTTTCTCATAAAATTAGTAAGTTAATTTTTCTGGCTTTTATCAATCCACAGCAAAGTATCAGCATTTGTATTAAAAAATTTCCATAAGCTATTTACAAAATAAGAATTAAAACATTCCTAAAATTTATAACTTGTGTTTTCTATTCAATAAAAATTTGTTTCGATGGAGTATATCTCCTTTTTTGTAATTAACATACTATATCGTATTCATAATAAATAGATAAGTCATAATAAATAGGTTAGTTATTTCTATTCATTTACCTTTTTTTTGTTATAAATTGTTTATATATAATAAAGCTAGATGAACTTCAATATATTATAAATAGTGTCATATTTGAGCATGGCTAATTGATTTTATAAAAACTGCCGGACCCGATAGACGTTGCCCTGGCACCGATTCCAAAAAATCAAATAAATGTATATAAATATAATAATACGTATGATAAATACTACGCTCTTAGTTTAATTTCTTATTAAAATTATGTAAGTAAATATTTTTTTTTACTTTGCAGCAGTTTTTGAAGTCGGTTCAATTTTTGATAGAAAGTTTTTTTTTTCTTTTTAGTTAAAAGTTAAAAATTTTCTGAAGTCTTTTAATTAAAATTACAATATAGGAAAAAATATTGCAAATCATTCACGTACGTCAGGAGTGGGGTTCGAACGCACGATCTCTTTCTTCGAGAATCAGAGATTAAATCTGGCGCCTTAGACCGCTTGGCCATTCTGTCCGCACGCTATTTAGCGAACTTATTCAACACTTTTAATTAGCGAAAAATCACTAACTAATTGTTTTTGCCTGATTACCAAAAAAGCACTGAATCAATTTCGATCAAATGTGAATCTGAACCATTCCCAAATGCACTGGATCTCACACAAAAAATTTCATTAAAATCGGTCCAGTCAGTTAGGAGGAGTTCAGTGACATACATACGCACAGAAGATTTATATATAAAAAGATTGTCATGCAGTTGTCATTGAATTTATTATTTTTGTTACATGATATCGTTCACCCGCCAGAAAAGTGACACATCTCGACAAAAGTAAATTTCACTGGAGAGTCAAAAGAAAAAGTACATGATTTAACTGTAACATGAAATTATAGAACTTAGCTGTGCATGCAGGAATAAAAGTGCGCATAAAAGCATAAAATCCTTAAGAATAAAGGTGTAGAACGATGTTAGGTGTGTTGGAGTTTTGGATAATTTTGCCTTTCCCACAAAATTCAACTCTCTTCTGTGGTCACAAATGGACATGTAGCATAATATAGCGATTTAATGTGTAGTTATCTTTATGAACACTTGAGTAGCAAGACCTACATATAATATACCTATTAATGAAATAAAGCGCAAAATGTGTTTTTACGAGATGTGTCACTTTTCGTGTAGGTGAGCGATATGTACTGCATTCCAGAAACATATTTTGCCTTATTTTTTTCCTTAAAAATAATGTTACCATAGAAAATCAGCATTTAATTAAAGCATGTCAGGGAAATAAAGACCCCAGTTAAGTTTTCTTGATTAAAAGGGTTAAAAATTAGAAAGAAAATTTAAATCTTTCACTATATAAATCGGGTTTTATATTAACCGTTTACGAAATTCTCGTGCATCAGATTAATTACACTAAAATAATAGAATGTTCAATGCTGATTTTTATTTAACCACTTTACTCATCAAAATATTTGAAAAAAAAAATTCAATAAATGCCATTCTTTATATCTCTTTTATAGTATCTTTAACCTCTTATAGCCGGTTTTCAAAACAGAAATTCTTGCCTAATCAAATCAGAAAATCCTGAGATTAAACAATACAAAATTTACAGTATAAAATTACTGGTGAAAATAATAAATTATGATTGTATATGGATGTCTGTATGTGATATGAGGAAATATGAATTGCAAAACCACGTTGCTTGTACAACATGCTGGCAAAATGGGAAAGCGGTAAAAACTAAAATTTTACTTTTCTAGCAATGTTTCCCATGTTTGTTTCTTTTCTTTTCTTTTTGAAATAAGGTAAATGCACCAGTAGCATAGTAACTCCCTGATGCTCCAGTAGGGCCCCCTAGAAGTTGGCCTCTCCATTCTTGAGTTTAATACATACTGTACAGAAGTTATATTTTTTTTTACATTTCTACACTTAAATATACACAATAATGAAATCATATTTAGGAGTTTTGATGATTACGTAAAATAATTTTAACTTCTGTTTAGTTTTTTCATATAGTTTGTAAAAACACCATTCCAGCTCAAAAACTATGAGAATACTGAAGTTGTCCTTTGCCAGATAATAGATAATGATTCCAGCCAATCAGCAATTAGTTTGTTATCTGACAGGGGTGACTAGAAAACTTGTTTTTGAACTTTGAAAACTGGTGGCCCACTATTGGTACACTTACCCTAATTCCCTTTTCAAGTAAAAATAAAAGTATTTGGACATGTTTATTGTGTTTCACAACATATAGAAAATTCCCGATCATAAGATTTATTTTATTATATTATCTGTTTTTAACATATGGTTTTTTCCTTTTACAGTATGTGATAATGAAAGTTTAGAAAGTGCCATGATAAAAGAAGGTCAGTCTCCGGATAGTGCAAAGTGCAGTAAAAATTATAGAAATTGTGTAGTAGCTCTTAAAAGATCGTGGAGTCTAAAAGTAAGTATTATCTTTTAAAACAGAAAAACATTACATTATAAAATTAAAAACAATTGAAATTAAGAAATAACTGAGTAATAGCAACTTATTTAACCTACAAACTTTTTTTAAAGCTAGTGCCTACATTTATATTTTAATTAATAGTGGAATTTCCCTTAATCTCTCTGATTAAAAAAAATATGTTTTCAAATTTATAATTTCATGTTTGTAAAATAAAAAATGAATTGTTTGAAAAATCTTTTAACGTGTTTTACACCGGGAAAAAAAGACGAATAAACTTTTTCAAGCATTTTACCTTTTCTTTTTATGTATAACGGTAACAGCAAAATTTAATGCATCAAAATCTATTACAGGAATTTTTGTTGTTACCCGTTACATAAAAAGATCCAGATATCCCAGTTTCCTAAAAAATGTTTTGTAACTTTACAGATTTTTTCACAGTGTACAACTAAAAATATTGAGTGAAAATAAAAATAAAATATTGCACAATTATATTATACAAATTTTATTACGCAGCGTATACATTTAATTGAAAATTCTTAGCATAAAAAACGAGGAAAAAAACTTGCAATAAGCATAGATTGTGAAACACTTTCCAAAGCATTCAGAATAGTTGCACCGTTTATTAAGTATAATTATTCTGTGTAATACAACATATAGAAACATATAATACATTTTAAAACCCAGTTTTAGCTATTTCTATTTACAGTCGAAAAATTATCGAGTTCCTAAAGCAGCCATGCATATGATATGTAGATTCGTATAGAATATTTATATGCATGATAAAATTTGGTTCATTTAAGAAATACTTATACGAGCTTTATTGAAAAATTCCTTTTGACAATTTCCGTTAGTGAGAGGCTGTGTAACTATAACGTTATCAACTTTTTGGTAATTTTGGACCTCCTCCCCTCCCTTCAAATATCATGCGTTATCTTCCCTTGAGACTCCTGCTCAACCATGATATCGTTATGGAAGTGTAATATATATTTTTTTTATTCCTAGAATTCATTTCTTTGATTCGAAGAGATATACAGAACTGGTTACCATTTTATTTTCGCATACTTTTATGATTAAAATGAAGAAAAATTAATGAAATATCACGTTGTATATGAAAAAACACTATATCAAATAACACTTAAAATAAATAGTTACATTCAAATAGAATTTTATAAAAGTTTTTTCTTACATAATGAATTCAGCGGTAATAAAATCCTGTTGCATATGCCCATAACGAAGGAGGGGTGGAAGACACCAAAAACTTTTATGAACAAAACAATTGGACATGACTCATCTTCATTCTATTTAATTTATTAGTAAACCAGTCTTCATTTCAAATATACTTCTCACATGGGTGCTTGAACCGTAATTATATATGCTTAGACATATGAGGAAGAATATGAATGTGAAACGTTCGGGTACTCCATATTTTAGAATTAGATAGTTTGATAATAATGTAGTGATTTTAATAATAACTTAGTATCATCATAAAAATGGATAAGAGGATAAAAGAATAACATGCTATTTTGTACCAAGGATTATGTTATGAATAAATGGGGAAAAATTTGATTGGATCAAAAATGATGTCAAGATACAATTCCCTTCCCCCTAGATATTACTTACGCTATCATATATCAAACCCCTTTCTTCCCCCTAAAATTATAACGTTATATTTGCACAGCACCTAAGATAAGTAAATTCCTTTTTTGCAGCCTTGTATATGAGATTAAAAAAATACATATACAAAGAGTAACACGCAAAACGTTAGCTAAATTTAATAGCGCATACTGAATATTAGAACGTACTTGCTGAAATTATTACACAGAGACAATAGTAATGTAACAGATTTATTTTGTGATTTAAATGAACGATATCAATGAATGACAAATTCTATGAATATTCATTCTATAATAATCATTTCGTAGTAAAATTTAATGATTTATATCAGTTTCAATACATTGTAAATAGCGTAGTCTCATTAAAATATGCTTGAAATATTTTTTCCAGTATGCCATTAGGATTTATTTAACCCCCATAACTTTTTTAGGATATTTAATTGTTATAAATCTGAGCAATTTTAGGATTTTTTTTCTTTCAAGTACTGTACATCTATATTCCACAATATAACACGTTTTGATGATTTCTTTTTCTTTTCTTTTCTTTTCTTTTTTTTTTTTTTTTTTTTTTTTTTTTTTTTTTTTTTTGTTCAAATGCTCACAAATGCTACAGATTAATTCTTATATATTTTTGTTCATTTATGTAGAAAAGATGTCAAGAAAAGGGAGACATAGAAGTTTCTTTAGCCGATTTAAATTATCAAGATGATTTAAAAAGAATACCTCTTCCACTATCACCAACAACAATAGTACAACCAGCACCTTGGTATGAAGAAGAAAGCAGTAAATCTTCGGGCAAAAATGTTGTCTTAATAGTAGAATCGCACAATGACGGCGGTGCAACACACAGAACACTGGTAAAGATTTCCTGATAATCTGGCTAATTCAAATTAAATGTAAATATTAAAAATAATATATAATATTTACATAGCTTGTGCAATACATAATAGTTCTAAAAATCTGGCCTAAATATACTTCAAATTTATTATTTTGTTTAATTAATATTAATTTGATATTACTTTTTCTCTGAAAATAGCTCAGTCTTAAATATTTGTAAGAAACACTTAGATAAGGTACCCTGGGGTAATAACGCCAGGCGGGGTAATAACGCCAAGTACTTATATTTTGCATAATTATGAAATAATCAGGTAAATGGCACCCATGTGCTCTGCGCAGAAGGGTTTTGAGTCATATAAATCGCAAAAAACAGCTTCAAGTTAATTTGTTTCATTTTTAGGTCTTATTGTTTTTACAAGCAACTAAAATTAATGCTTGATCTAAAATTTGCGAGATAAGGTTTTTGATCTGAAGACTATATTTTTTATCCAGAAATACTTTGTTTATTACATAAATTTGTAGTGTATTTCATGTACTTTCAAATTGTTGTAGAAGATTTTGGATATCTTCTCGAGATAATTAATAGTTTAGGATTTACTGCGCAATAAGTATCCCGGGGTAATAACGCCAGGGATTGGCGTTATTACCCCGGTTGATTCCCAACAGTGGCCGAACTATATCCGAAGGGGGTTTATACACTATATTGCCATTGATTATGGGACACTTGCGATTTTAGACATTTTACTAAATATCTAGAAAAATACATCAGGAATCATCTCGAAACTCTTAGTGTATAAATATAATAGTATAAGTCATACATCTCCGTGAAGATTTTTTCCCGAAACTCCAAAGGGGACCGTCAACAAATTAAAAAAGAATGAATATCTTTTGAATAACCCTGTCAAAACTAATGTAGCAAAAGCGCTCAAACTCTAGATTGTGATTGAATGCCTTATTGTAATAAGCCTTGTTCATTTTTATGCAAATAGCATGCATACTCGCAGAGTATTTAAGGTTTTTATAAAAATGATCCCAAAATTTTCCAAGTTTTTTCCTTATAATTTTCAGAGTTCTTAATATAAAATATTATTTTTTTCAGAAAATATGACAAACAACATTGCACACAGTACCTGTAATCAGAATTAAAAAATAATGAAAATTGTATAAAAAATGAGTTGGTTTACTAAATAATTTTTTACTGCGCATGCGTCAACGATATCAAAATTTCATTTGCATATTATGTTAGCTAAATGTATAGAGCAACTTTTGTGAAAGTCACAAAATCATAACTTGAAAATTCCGACAATAATCGTCAAATGAATAAGTCGAAAATCCGTTATTCTCAAAATGAAGCAAAAACAAGAGGGGTTGTATCCATATATTCATTGATTAGTGTCAATATAGAATACACAATATGGGATGTACTACTGCATTTGTATAAAATCCCTCATTTTTTTGCTTCATTTTGGAAACAACGGATTTTGTCCTTTTTCTATAGACGATTACTTTCAGAATTTTCAAGCTATGATTTTGAGACTTTTACAAAAGTTGCTCTATACATTTAGCTAACATAATATGCAAATGAAATTTGGATATCTTTCACGCATGCGCAGTAAAAAATTATATAGTAAACCTACTCATTTTTCATACAATTTTTATTATTTTTTAATTCTGATTACAGGGTACTGTGTGCAATGTTGTTTGTCATATTTTCTGAAAAAAAATATTATTTTATATTAAGAACTCTGAAAATTATAATGGAAAAACTTGGACAAATTTGGGACCATTTTTATAAAAACCTTAATTACTCTGCGAGTGTGCATGCTATTTGCATAAAAATGAACACAGTGTATTACAATAAGGCATTCAATCATAATCTAGAGTTTGAGCGCTTTTGCTACATTAGTTTTGACAGGGTTATTCAAAAGATATTCATTCTTTTTTAATTTGTTGGCGGTCCCCTATGGCGTTTCGGTAAAAAATCTTCACGGAGATGTATGACGTATACTATTATATTTATACACTAAGAGTTTCGAGATGATTCCTCATGTATTTTTCTAGATATTTAGTAAAATGTCTAAAATCGCAAGTGTCCCATAATCAATGGCAATATAGTGTATATTAATATGGGACAGCATTATCATCATTATTGAAATGGTAAGATTAAGAGGGGTTGCCGAATACTTAAAAATAATCTCTCTATTTTATTTTTTATTATATTATTATTTATTTTTTTTTTTTTACTAATGTGAAAAATAATTTTTAACCCTTGTAAATAAAGCTATATCAAAATGTTTTCGAGATTCAAATTCGAACATCTTAAAATCAGGTTTCTATTAAATTTCTACTGGATTGTTCAATTGAGTTCGAAATTTTAACTGACCGCTTTCTCTGCGTTTGGTTTTTCAAAACTTTATCAATTTAACCTTTAACTGATGTGACATAAATTGTAACGTATGAATGTGATGCGGTTTGTGAGACCACAACATTGAAAGATGAATAAAAGGCGGGAATAACTCATAGGATTGTGTTTTTGTACTAAACTTTTTATACAAGAGTATTATAATTAATATTCACCTATTTAGACTCTGGTGATAGTACTAAAATTCCAAATGAAACAAAATTTCGGTAGTGTTTGCAGTAGAGATGGGAAATATGGTTATTTTTGGTTAACAGGTTACATCATTCCACAGTAGCGCTGGTAACAGGTTCCAACATCCTGTTTTTTTTGTAACAGGATACAATAAACAATTTATAAACAATTGCTAAATATGCTCCCAAACGGACAACACATGGGATATGAGCCCCCAAGGTGGTGCCCTCCGTGGAGGGAGGGGGGGGGGTCTTTCTAAGGGAACCCAACCCGTATTTACGCAAGGAAATCCAAAGTTCGAAGAAAACCACGGAAAACTTCGAATGATTGGGCTGACGACCGCGATTGGGTTTTGTTCTAATCCAGCGCCTGCCGTCTACCAGTTTTGAGGGCAGAATCTCTCAGTCACTGGTGGGGCAACAACATTTAAGAAAATATCTATAGGCACATATATTTTTGAATATAAAATAATGTATCCAATAGGAAATACGAAAAGCAGGAAAATTAGAAAGTACAAGAAAACATATTAAGAAAACTTTCTTTAACATACAGAGGAAAACGAATTTTTCAAAAATCCATTTTCCGTATACCGCGTTTTCTCAATCAGCACTGTTGATGTTTTAAAATCTGAGATGAAATGCATTACTGAATTTTCGTACAGCAAGTCAATGCGTGCTGCCACTACTAGAGCGGCTGCAAAACATAAAACAAATATTAACTGATAGGACAAAGAAACTTGTGAGATAGGACAGATGGTAGAGAATGAAATTTTTTCCAGACTCAGTTTTTTTTACTAGTTTCTTAATAGCAGATATGTATAGTATGCAAGATCGATTGTACGCTATTATGAAAGCAAAAGAGGGTGCTACAAAAAATTAACTACCATTTACTTCATATTAATAAGGTAATATTGTTGCGCAAAATAAAATATTCAAATACTTTGAACTCATCTAAATTTTATCCTACTATTTTTATGTCTTTCAGAAAGCTGTAAACCTAATATATTGTACTGTATTTTATATTTTGTAAATATTAAAATCTTATCTAAACATTCCAGAATCAATTTATAAGAAATTTAATTGCATTTACTTAGTATAAAAATGATTAAATTGAAAATAATTTTTTAATAATTTTTCTCAATTATTTTAATATTTGGAATATGAGTTGTATTAAAATGGTTCCAAAGTTCACTAGCTCATACTTTTTTATATGGATCCATACATAAATAAAAAATAAGACTTATTTCCACAAAATTTTCACCCCCTCCCTAAAAAAGGTGACATTTTTGGAGTGTCGACAGAAGTGAAAACTTGGACAATTACGTTTTTATTTTTTGAATTGTCAGGACATATTTTTTTGTAATCGTCAGGAAACATTTTATTGTGCAGGAAATACTTTTAAATAATGTGTTTTTTATTCATTATTATAAAGTACTACTACGAAAATTGCATTACAATTTTCATTTAATACGCAATTGTGCGTGAAAAATAATGCATATTGTTTTACATAAAAAAAATTGCAATAAAAAAAGACTGAATAATATTTAAATGGCGCAGATGTCATACACACATCACGTTGGCACAATTTTTTTCTGATACCGATTTGGCAAAAAAACCTCGAAGAACTTTAAAAAATTTAAATTTCAACCCATTATGGGTCCGTAACGTGACCCAGAATAACGGGAGAAATTTTTTTATGCTAGATTTGTAATATATGAAGCATAAGCTTTCGATAGACATATTACATCAAAAAATGAGAAACACCCCCCCCCAGCCCCTCCTCCCAAAAAATGGTCCTATAGGGAACACCCCCCCCCAGAAGAGCCTTTTAGAAATCAAATCCACAAATCTCAAATTCAGTCTTTCTGATATTTAATAAAAAAGAGAAGAAATCATTTTTTATTTATCCTCTTTCTTCAACAACCGCGAATGAAAACCAAACAGGAAACGAAACTTTAAATCAAAAGTCGTTAACGATAACAACATTATCCTCAGACAAAACGTTTGAAAATAAACAACAGTTACGAAGCGATAAAATGTTCTTTTGTAATGTAAAAAACTACATTTTTTCAAAAACGGGTGGAAAATCTAACAGAAAAGAACTACATAACTGAACTGAATGTAAAAACTGGTGAAAAATCTAACAGTTATTGAATTTGCGAATATTAAGGAGTTAGTTCTTTTGTGGTTGCATACGCGTAACCAGCTTTTTGAACGGGTGGGTGCCCAGAATTTTTAACCTGAACTTGCTGGATACAAACAATATCTTATTTTATATAGTAAAACCTTCTAAAACGGAAGCCTATAAAACAGTTTTAAATTCCGTTTTAGACAGTTTTTTTTATCTTAGAGTGTATAATTGTGAGATTTTTTTAAATAAGGGTTTTTAAGGGAGTTTTAATAAGGGGGTGGGGACGCAATTTTTTTAAATAATTGTGAATGGGTCTGCGCAAGCAGGGGGGGGGGCTGTCCGGGCTGTACTTGCTGGATACAAATAATATCTTATTTTATATAGTAAAACCTTCTAAAACGGAAGCCTATAAAACAGTTTTAAATTCCATTTTAGACAGGTTTTTATCTTAGAGTGTATAATTGTGAGATTTTTTTTAATAAGGGTTTTTAAGGGTGTTTTAATAGGGGGGGAGACGCAAATTTTTTAAATAATTGTGAATGGGTCTGCGCAAGCAGGGGGGGGGGCTGTCCGGGCTGTACTTGCTGGATACATACAATATCTTATTTTATATGGTAAAACTTTCTAAAACGGAAGCTTTTAAAACAGTTTTAAATTCCGTTTTAGACAGGTTTTTTTTATTTTAGAGTGTATAATTGTGAGATTTTTTTAATAAGGGTTTTTAAGGATGTTTTAATAAGGGGGGGGACGCAATTTTTTTAAATAATTGTGAATGGGTCTGCGCAAGCAGGAAGGGGGGGGGGCGCTGTCCGGGCACCCAGCCCGGACATTCAACATTGTTCGGCAAACGTCTCAAATGAAACGATTAAGGACGTTTTTAATGAATATTATTATTATTTTAGAGGTACAAAAAATGAAATCTTGATTAAAACAAGTGAAGGAAGATGATGTCATTAAGAACCATGTGTTATTTATTTAACAGGGACTTTTCAGTAACATATTAATGCAATATTAGGTTCTAGCGTAGTAACACTGTTATTTATCCTAATACGATAAATAATGCCCATCCCTAGTTTGCAGTTAAACTGAAAATTACAATTTCATATTTATTTACTTAGAACAGGTGTCACAAATAAAAAATTAAAAAGTTGACATGTTTCGGTTCATTCATAAGAACCGTATTCATAACACATAAAATCAGTAGAAAACTATGTGTTATGAATACGGTTCTTATGAATGAACCGAAACATGTCAACTTTATAATTTTTTATTTGTGACACCTGTTCTACGTAAACAAATATGAAATGTTTTTTATACGTAAATGAAAAAGGTGAAGTGATTTTGTTTTAGTTTTTAGTTTTGAAAAAACGAAAGCTAACAACAGTTTTAACATTGAAAATTACAAGTTAAACTAAAAATTAAAAGAAGAATAGTGGTCTACGAGACCGGTAACATTAGTTAAAGGTTAAAATGCGATCCATGATTAAACATCATACTGTTCCTGCGCTAAACCTTTCGTACAGAATTAATTCTAATTAAATTTAATCTATTCAAATATTTCTAACAATATTACGAGAACTCCAAACGAAAGAGAATTTCAGTTGTAACTATAGTTAAACTGGAAAATACAAGTTAAACGCAATTTTTTTTGGGGGGGGGAGGGGGTACAGTGTCCAGTCAGATTGCTAACAGCAGTTAAAGGTTAATTTTGTTGCTAATATAGAGATAATGATATATAACCATATGAATTATGTATAAAATAGAATAAGAGATCTCTTTGGGATAATATTTTAATCAAAAATTTTATTCAATTTATTAAAAATTTATTAAAGTATGCTCTTTAAAACGTCGACAATTTAACTGTAGGTTTTTAGAATCCGCATTAGTGTGGAGTTATGGGTTAAAAACTATTTACTAGATTACTATAATAGTATTAACCCTTAATTGCTGTGACAAAAATTGTCGCATAACTTACTGTGAGTGGCCTGTCAGACCGCTTAATCTAACGATGAATAAAATGTTAAATTAACTTTTAGAATATTATTTTTGTATTGAACCTTATATACAGGACTATTATAAATAAAATTCAGCTATTCAAAAGTTTCTAGAGATAGTAATAGGACTCCAAATGAAACAAAATTTTCCCGATATCTATAGTTAAACTAAAAATTGCAAGTTAAACTCTGAAACTTGAAAAACTCAGCGGTATGTGAGACGCTAATAGCAGTTAAGGTTTAACAAAAATATTTATTGCATATAACTCTAGTTATTATAAAACTTCACATGATTAAAATATTACATTATGAAAGGTTAAAACCATGCAATGTTTCTTATAATCATATTTAAGCGGGACTTTTTAAGCAAATAGAGACTCAGGGTGTTATATTCTGTTGAAGCTCCATCTCACTCCTTTTTCTTTCACTTTCACAAAAAAATATTTTTTTTCTATCGCATAGAATGCATACATGGGAATATAAATACTGATTCAAATAATCCGTGCAATGTTTCTAATAATTCTATTTAAATGGTCATTTTTAAGCGAAACGTAGCTTAGAATCTGATATTTTTTTGCCTCTTTCCCCCGCCACCACCACAGCTTTCTTTTTCTTTCAGAGTTACAAAAAATTTTTACATTTTCAATAGCTTAGATTGCAATTTGTCAATTTCTAGAGCTGTAGAGTTTGTATTTTTAGAATTGGGCAATCTACATGCCATTATTCCATCTTATTTTATAGTTTTGTTTGCATGGCGTTATTACCCATATAGGTGGGTATTAACGCCAAATAGCATTGGTCAAGAAAAAACGTCATTACATTTTATGAATACATATCTGTTAAATTATTTTATTTTATATATATAGTCAATGAGTTGCTGTATCAGATCCTATATTTGTTTGAAAAATACAATCTAAAACTAAGCCGTGAAAATTGGTAGAACCTTAACGTGGCGTTATTACCCCAGGGTACCTTATATTATTTTTCTTATTAAATTATAATAAGTACAATATTTATATTGAAATATAATAAGAAAATGAATAATGGTATTATATGTGGCATATTTTTTGCTAAAAGTTAAATCAGATGCCATTGTGAATATAATGTCAAATTTAATGATTGTTAAAAAACAATTTTAACAATATAAATTTATTAATTAATAAATTTCGTATTCAAATAAATTGCAAAATGTTGCAATCTAAATAAATTAAAATAAAGATAATTATAATTAATGTTAAGACAGTAAGAAATATCGATTTAATTATTCATAAATTAACATATTATAGTTCTGCATAGTCTAAATGGAAAATTCTTTAAAATGATTATTCTTTATTTAGGTTCATTTGCAAAATGTATTTTTAACTCTAGCTTACTAATTATTTTTATAAATACGTAACCGAGAAATGCATTTAACAGCAGTTTTTATTTGTCTATTCTTCATCACGGTAACACAAAATTTTTTTACAGAATTTTACATTTGCAACCATACACGGATCTTAGCCTAGTTTGAACCAAATATTGGAGCTCAATAGCTGCCCGTGTAACATGACAAAATGTTGAACCAATATTTGGAGCTCCTGTTGAAGCATAGCTTCAAAAGTTGGAACAATGTTGAAATAGGAAGTTTCAAATGTTGGTACGAGATTTCACCATCTTATAACCGCAGCTACTGAGGACTAAAATTTGGTTCATTTGGTGCCAAAATTAGTTTTTGGACAAAAACTTTTAACAGTGTAGCAATCACGACTATTGTTGTGATTGGCATTAAAGGAGACAACAATCCCTGTATTTTGCAAATTGTAGACCTATACTTTTTAAATAACTAAATCATAAAAAAGAATAATTCATTGCCAACAATCGTTTTCAAAATTACTTATTTAAAAAATATATACATAAAAAATTAGGACATTTACCTAATTTATTACCTCTACACTGATAAAATAGCACATGACTAGAATGGGTAAACATTGACGCATGCAAAATGCATTCATTTGCAATACCTGACTACATATCAACTAAATAATATTTACGTATGTCAATAACTATAGCGAATTATTTACCATTATATCTCATTTTCTTTTATGTAAGAAATCATTTTAATATATATATATATTAAGCATAACAGCTTATTATGAAACATTTTAATGTAATAAATTTTCAATTAAAGGGAAATTACTGAAATACTAAATTACTATTCTTTAAAAAAGTAAACTTAAATACTACATTTATAATAAAAGGTAGTTCCTGAAGTCTATTATGAAATTGAAAATATCTTTTTGTCTCATTATCTATTTTTTTTTTCTATTTCAGGTTCCTCAACAGAACACGACCCCATTTTGACATGTCTTAAAGAACTGTTATTTTCAAAATTATATAGAAAGTTTCCAGAACAAGGATTTTAAGTGTAAATCTCTTTCATGGTGCGAATATAGCAGCTTTCGACGAGGTAAATAAAATTTGGTTAATTGATTTACATAAAATTATCGTCAAATTACTCTTATAGAAAACATGATAATTGAGCATGTTAAAAGAGGTCTGCACAGACGCGAGTCGGCGAAATGGAGAAAAATATTCCGACGGGTGAGACTAATTCGGCAAAATGATAACAATTGTTATAGCCCATCGGGCATAACGGATAAACAGAATTCACCCAGATAATATAGTTAAATAGATCATAGTATTAAAATGTTGAATAATATAAACTAAGACAGATTTGAATACATTTTTTGAAAATAACTAAAACTTATGGACAAAAAACAAAAACAAAACAAAACAAAACAAAAAAAAAATAAAAAACATTTAAAAATACAAGAGTAAACGTTTTGCAAAGCTACACGCAAGGCTTCATCAGTACAAATAATTGCGTTGAGAGAAAGCCCAAAAATTGCATTGAGAATTGTAATGAAAGTCGTAAAACATTAAAAATTCCCTAGGGTAAAAATTCACTGTTATAATATAAAATATTGTAATCAAGAAATTAACCATATTAACCAAAACGTTTGAAATCGAAATCAATTTCCGGATGTAAAAAAATCGCCACGGAACTTGAAGAATGGCTAAAAATTACGTTGAAAATTGCATTAAAAATAGCTAAATATTTGGAAGTCAATGCTTAAAAAAATAATATTAAGGCAGGGCGGGGGATGGGGGGTTATGATCGAAATCATTCATAAATTACAAAATGTAGGCATGGAACGCCAAAATCATATTAAGAGATAAAACATTGCATAACTACATTAAACAAAATGTTTGATATCAAAATTGGTTTCTCAATGGTAGAAAATCGCCAAGGAACTTAAAAAAATGGCTAAAAATCGTATCGAAAACTATATTAAAAATCGCTAAATATTTTAATGTCATGACTGTAAAAATTTAATATTCAGTCGAAAATATTGTAATCGGAAATCGTTCATGAATAAGGAAAAGTCAACACGGAACACCTAAAATCCCCCAAACTAACTAAAAATTACATTGAATATGAATATCGCATTAGAAATTGGCAAAATTCACAAAAGCGTGGAGAACAAATTGTACTATTTATGCTAAAAGTTAGAAACCGAAATTCTTTTACCGATGTCAATAACTGTCACAAAACTTGAAAAGTCACTATAAAACAGATTAAAAATCAGTAAAATTCAAAAATCCGGACAAAATTTGCTATAGTAAGATAAATATTTATATTAAATACCTGCGGACATAATTTACCATAATGGGACAAAACATTGAAATCTGAACTCTTTCATTAGTTAAAAAATATCGACACAAAACGTGCTAAACATTTTATGAAAATACACAAAAAATCTGAATCATTGATGTCAAAATTTACTACATTAAGCTACAAATTATTTAAAAATTTCTTTTATTAATTGTGAAAAAATCGCAGTGGATTCGAAAACATCTAAAAGTTGTATTCAAAAATTCATTACAAATCGTTTCAAATTTTAAAATAGCGGGGGACAACATTTACATTAATAGAGTAAAATAGTGTAATCTGAATTATTTCTTAAATACGAATGAAAAAATCGGCGCAAAGCGTGAGAAATAATGAAAACATTGCTAAAAATTGCATTAAAAAAACACTAAATTTCAAAATTCGTAAATGAAGTGTAAATGTTTGAAATTAATTTCCTTTTCGAAATTTCAAAAAATAGCCGTGAGATTCAAAAAACCAATATAAAACCATTGAAAAATTCATTAAAAATCGCTAAATGTAAATACATCCCGGGAATAAAAAAATATTCTAGTCGTGTAAAACGTAGCAACCTTTCTTTTTTACATGAATAGCAAAAAAATCGATGCAGAACACAAAATATATCTAAAATCACATTGAAAATCGACAAAATTAAAAAAAAGTAAATGGTGAAATTTACCATATAAGGGTAAAAGTTTGAAAACAAAATAATTTTTTAATTGTTAAAACACCACTGTGGTGGGGATCGAAAAAAATAGTACTAAATCGCATTAAAAACGCACTGAAAAATGCACTAAATATCGCTAGTTCTTTTTTAAATCGCAGTAATCAGAATTTCATCAAACGGATAAAACATTCTAATCGGAAATCTGAACTATTTGATTATCCGGTTGACCAAGAAACTATCTGCTTCAAACCATAAGATTAAAGTACAATAATGGCGGATCGTAAATTCCATATTCACTTGACATTAAACATGTTACATATGTTTGTTACGTCATCAAGTGGTTTTTACTTCTTATTTTTATATGTATTTGTATTAATGTTTTTCTAAATTATCTCTTCTTTCATTATTTAACATAAAAATTACATGTATTTGCATAATTTGGCTTGTTTCACGATTGATATAATTTGGCGAAATTGGTCGACAAGATAATCATGTAGTAAAAGGAAATCCTTTGTAGACAATAAAAGTCGACACGGAACACAACAATTCTTGAAAAATCGCGTTAAAAATCTCTAAAATTATATTAGACTAAAAGTTTGAAATCAATCTTTACTTCCGAATATCAAAAAATCACCATAAAACTCGAAAAATTTCTAAAAATTGCATTGAAAAGTGCATTTAAAATCACTAATATTAAAAAATCACAGGGATCAAAATTTACTCTAATAGGGTAAAACGTTGTAATTGGATATATCTCATGAATGACAAAAATCCGACATCAAACGCAAAAAATCTCGAAAAATCGCATTAAAATCAGCTGAAATTGATAAATCTTAACAGCTAAAATTTAATACATCAGCCTGAAAGTTTTAAGCAAAATTCCTTTTACTAATAACGAATAATAACGGCAAAATTTACATTAAATAATTCACTAAAAATCCAAACATCGTTGCACGAAATCCAAATAAATTAAATTGAAAAGAGAACAAAATTCATTAATTTAGGTCGAAAGAATGAAACCGCTTTCCATTTCGCTAATGTGGAAAAATCGCTTCGAAACTACTAAAATTCGCATATGAATTAAATTAAAAAAAACTAAAAATCGACCTTCAAGATGTAAAATTTCATACATAACTTCGTGCAGCGGTCTCTCTAGAGCATCATCACCAGTACTTTAAAAATTTTAACATGCGTTATAAACTACCTTAAAGTGTAAAACAGATCTCCTTATTACATTTCCTAATTTTGTTCGCGCCCTTCCTTACACGCACCCTGAAATGTACCACACTATTCTTTGTTTACATTTTTTATCATATATTATAAACCATTTTAAAATTTAAAATAAATCACCTTGTCATGGCTGCCAACTACTACGCCTATTTGAAGTCAAATAAACATGTTTAAAACAGAAATTTTTGTAAATGTTTAACAATATGTGCTGTAATGCCTGACACTGAATATATTTGGTATACATTTTACTAAAACATTTTTGTGGTTCCAAACATGTTTATATGATTTAAATAGGCGTAGAAGTTGGCAGCTCTGCCTTGTTATATTTCCAAATTTGAACAAAATCGCGTTCTGTTAGTTCCATTTTTCACCACCAGCTAGCATACTCTATTCCTCAAAAATTTATCAAAACGATACTCTGTTAAACAACCTATCAGGTGGTATATCACTCGAGGGGGTAGCGGTCTTAAGCAAGAATTTGAGATATTTTATGAAATTGCTATTCGAAAATAGCGGTAACTAAATTTTTGACATTTTAGGTAAATTTCGCAAAAAATACTACTTATTGCATTCTCAACAGCTTAAGATTTTGATAGAACAACTATGAAAAAAATAGATGTTAAACGCAAAAAATCTTTAAAAAACGTTAAAAATCACATTGAAAATCATATTAAAAATCGTTAAAATCTAAAATTCGTAACAAACACAAAACTTAGGTGTAAAAGTTTGAAGCGGTTTTCTTTTTAACAATTTCAAAAAAAAAAAAAAAAAATGCAAAATGAGAAAAAACACTAAAAATGACATTAAAAATTTGTTAAAAATTTAAAAATCGCTGTACAAATTCCGAATAAACTTTGCTGAAAAGAGAAAAAAATTGCTATTTTGGGTTAAAAGAATGAAAACGTATTTCTTTCACTAATGGGATTAAACTGCAAAAAGAACGCTAAAAATCGCCTAAAAATATTATAAAAAAAATCTAATCAAAAAATTGAAAATCGAGCTTCGAGGTGCAAAATTACATGCATAAAAGTACCTTCCCTCCACATTTTGTAACTCTACGTACAACAGACTCTTCAGAACAGCGCTGACATACACACAAACTTGTCTCTTTATTGTTATAGATTTAAAACATAGTATTCTATTAGTTCCATTTTCCACCACCAGGTAGAGCACTCTATTCTTCAAAAACTTTATCAAAACCATACTCTGTAAAATAACCTATCAGGTGATATATAACTCGAGGGGGTTGTGGTCTTAAGCAAGAGTTTAAGATAGTTTATGAAATTGCTATTCGAAAATAGTGGTACCTAAATTTTTGACATTTTAAATAGATTTCACAAAAAAATACTATTTATTGCATTCTCAACAGCTCAAGTTTTTGGTAGAACAACTATAAAAAAAATAGATGCTAAACGCAAAAATCTTTAAAAAACGTTAAAAATCGCATTGAAAATCGCATTAAAAATCGTTAAAATCTAAAAATCGTAACAAACACAAAATTTAGGTCATTAGGCTAAAAGTTTCAAACGATTTTCTTTTTATCAATCTCAAAAAATAGCCTCAAAATGAGAAAAAACACTAAAAATCGCATTAAAAATTCGTTAAAAATTCAAAAATCGCTGTACAAATTCCGAATAAACTTTGTTGAAAAGAGAAAAAAAATTGCTATTTTGGGTTAAAAGAATAAAATCGTATTCCTTTCACTAATGGGATAAAACCGCAAAAATAACGCTAAAAATCGCCTAAAAAATTATTTTAAAAAATCGAAACAAAAATTCGAAAATCGGGCTTCGAGGTGCAAAACTACATGTAAAAAAGTACCTTCCCTCCAAATTTTGTAACTCTACGTGCAGCAGTCTCTTCAGAACAGCGCTCACAGACAAACATCCTTCTCTATTTATTATTATAGATTATATAATCACTGCAAAAAAAATCTTGACACTTGCGATTTTAGATGTTTTGTTAAATATCTAAAAATATACATAACGAATAACTCCGAAACTTCAGATGTATAAACAAAATAGTACAGGTCATATATTTTCGAGACGATTTTTTTCCAAAATCCAATAGGGGACCTTCAACAAATTGAAAAAGAACGAAAATCTTTTGAATAACCCTGTAAAGACTGTTGTTGTAAAAACGTTTAAATTGCAGATTATGATTAAGTGCCGTATGTTAATAAACTGTGTTCATTTTTATGCGGATAGCATGTATACTCGTAGAGAAATAGAGGTTTTTATAAAAATGGTCCCAAATTTTGCGAAAATTTTTGCTTATAATTTCCAGAGTTCTTAATAAAAAAACAATGTTCTTTTCGAAAAATAGGAAAAACAACATTGTGCTTAACATCCTGTCATCAAGATTAAAAAATATTAATAATTATATGAAAAATAAACAGGTTTACTAAATAAATTTTCACTGCGCATGCGTCATTTCAATAAAATTTTCATTTGCATATTGTGTTAGATAAATATATAGAGCAACTTTAGTTAAAGCTTAAAAATCATATCTTGAAAATTCTGAAAGTTATCGTTGATAGAAAAAGATCAAAATCCATTATTCCAAAAAGGAAGCAAAAAGATGAGGAGCTGTAATCATATATGAGGAGCCCAGAAGCCAAGGGGTATAAGTGACAAAATTGAAAAAAAATGAGTTAAGTGCACACACTATCTGGAAATAAGTCTATTTCTTTCTAGGAAACAAGTTATGAGTGATTTTTTAATTATATACTGAGTTTTTGGGATCAGTTACTTAGCCTCTTTCCCAATAGTGTGAAACGCTTGGAGGCCAAAGGGTATAAGTGCAATTGTATCTATTAACGTCTACAGCAGAAGCGTCACCAACGGCATACAAGGCCATTTGCTTTTTTATACATTAAATAAATGCATTTTAACTGTTAACATGTGAGAAAATCATGCTTTAAGTGTAGATTTTGAAATACTTTCCAACATTCTCTAAAATCTTTAACAATTCGCTGCCGATCACGCGCCAACATTAAGGGGCCACTCACAAGCCAGCGCGTGATGTGGGGTAATGTCTCAATAGCCAGTCAAGCGCTGGCACGGGGAAATCTTTCACTGTTTCTTTGTTATAAAAAGTAAATCGGCTTCTGAGAAAATCCACTTCTACAGTGCGGCATTTACTATCATCACATCTTCACGTAAGCGGCAGCGAACGTGTTAAAAATCTTTGCTATTTAGTGTAATAGAGTGTTAATTGTTCTGTAAACAATCAAAACTTATTTGGGTTCAAAAATCTTCTAAATATTCTTGAATTTTCTTTTTAAAAATTTTATTACATACTTAGAATTATAGAATAAAGAAATATTGAATTCAAATTATTTACATACTATGTACAAAATGTATAATATGTACAAAATATAAATGCTTTTACCTTGATAATTTTTGATCATCATACTAAAAACTGGAAAGATGATACTTTATGCATTTCTGCGTGCCTTTTCATAAAATTAACATAATTCTTCAATAAAACTCAAGACACGCACGACAAACAAAAAATATAAACATTCTCTCTCTCAAAAAATTCTTTTTCATTCTATCAAAAATTGATGCCAACTTTTTTATCTAAACTTTTAACTCATCTCGTAAGATAAAAAATATAAAAGCAAAGCAGACGAAAAAACAGTATCGCTTCCATAGCAACGAGTTGCGTCTTATAAATAAATTAAATATCACAATTGCAAATATGCAAACGATTTTCTGTGAATAAACTGGGATAACTTAATTTATCAATTCCTAACATACTCCCACCTTTAATTTAGGCGGAAGCCAAATTAAACTTAAGATCACTTTTGATCAAATTAAGCCCTAATTCAAAATAAAAAATATGCAAATAAATAAAGATAATAACTAAACAATAATAAAATAATAATGAAACATTTAGAGTTCTAGAAAAGTCAATTCAGGGTTTTAGAAAAGTCATTTCAGAGTTCTAGAAAAAGTCATTTCAGAAGTCTCTGTACTACTCTACCACTTCTAGTTTTACTGTTACTCACAGTCTGGATTACAGGGTCATCAGGACTTGATATCTCTAATGAGTACAGCTTACGAAGTGGACGCACCAAGGTCCCTGAACTTGTTTTAACTTCAGCCACTCTAGCTGCTCCATCTCGACTTGGGAAAATCTTTACAATTTTTCCTATAGGCCAATAAAGTCTCTTTTGGTTTAGTTCTATCAAGACTACTTCACCTAGTCTGACAGCTTGTCCTTTCTGTTTTGATTTTTGGACCAATTCAGCTAAATATTCTTTTCTAAATCTATTTCTAAGTTGTTGCCGAATATTTTGACAGTGTTTATATCTAGATTGAAGTTTCTTTGAATCTATTGCATCTAAATCAGGAACACCTATTTCTTCAATGTCTTGCAAAAATGATGATGGAGTCAAAGGTATAAATTTATCTGTTTCTTCAAAAATATAGGTTAGAGGCCTTTTATTTACTGTTGCTTCGACATCACATAGAACAGTCATGAGTTCTTCAAAAGTTAAAGTTGAAGTGCCGAGTGTTCTGATCAAGGGAATTTTAACACATCTAATCAGACGCTCCCACCATCCACCCCACCAAGCTGCTGCTGGAGGGATGAACTTCCATTTAATAGGAGACAGTTCTTTTGAAGAAACTATTGCATTCCAATCCAATGATTTTAAAAGGTTATTGGTTCCTCTAAAATTTGAGCCATTATCAGAGTATATAGTAGTCGGCCTTCCTCTCCTGCATATAAATCTTCGAAGTGACTGAATGAATCCTTCCGCTGAGAGACTGGATACAAGTTCCAAATGTATTGCCCTATATACTGCACATGTAAAAAGTACAACCCAAACTTTGGATCTTTGCTTTACGAAAAGAGGGCCAAAAAGATCAGCTCCAACAACTTCAAAAACTTTGGAATCTCTGACTCGATCTAGAGGTAGGTGGATTGGAGGTGTAGTATATGGTTTTGTAGAGTATCTTTTGCATCTGTAACACTTAGACAATTGACTTCTAATGATGCGTCTAGAAGAAATTATCCAATATTTTTCTCTCAAAATGGATCCAACTGTTTGAAGTCCAGCATGACAATTCTTTAAATGACATTCTTGAATCAGACAATTCACTACATGATGTTTCGATGGTAATAAAATTGGATATCTGAAAGAAAACTCGTCATCTCGCTCTAATATCTTTGTTTTTACTCTTAACAAACCTTCTTGATCTTTCATAACCTTTAATCCTTTTATTGCATCAGTAGTATTACCAAAACTTTCAGATTGTATTATTGACCAGAGCGACCTTTCCGCATCTTCTTTTTCTTCAATTGACAATTCTGATGGAAAACATATATTTCTGTTTCTGCACTTCATTATGAATCTCTTCACCCAACATACGACATTAATAAATCTACCAAATTTTGAAATTCTACTATATATCATAAATTCATGTGACTTAGAACATAAAAGAGCAGGCACTGAAATTTTCTTCTTTTCCATCATTACTAATTCTTCGTTGGGGCTTGTTTCTGAATGTGGCCAATTTTCTTCTGATAACTTCAACCATTCTGGTCCCTCCCACCATCTCATCTTCAGCAGCTGTTTAGGACTACATCCGCGAGAAGGTAGATCAGCAGGGTTGAGATGACCAGGTACGAAGTTCCACTGTTGAGATTCGGAAAATTTACAAATTTCTCTAACTCTATTGCCTACAAACGTTCCCCATTGATCATTTCTTCGAATCCAAGCGAGAGCAGTCGAAGAGTCGGTCCAATACTTTACTGGTATGGAAATACAATTAAAGGCTTTCAAAACAAATTTAGTCAACCTTATTCCTAAAATACAAGCAAGAAGCTCTAAACGTGGTATGGTTATATTTTTCTTTGGTGCAAGACGAGACTTAGCTCCTAAAAGTTGTACAAAGACTGCGTCTTTATCTTCACAACGTAAGAAAACTGCTGTTGCATAAGCTCTGGTACTTGCATCACAAAATGTATGAATAGACCATTTTTCTTTACAACCATAGCCTACACGTCTATTTATCTTCACGTCATTTAAATACTTGAGTTCGCTATACCATTTTTGAAAATTATTCCGGATTTCTTCTGGAAGTGGAGCATCCCAATCTAATTTCGTTGACCAGGCGTCTTGAATTATCAGTTTGGCTGGCAACAATGCTGGGGCTAAAAATCCTATTGGATCGAAGATCCCCTGGGTTACAGCTAATATCTTTCTTTTCGACAGATTTTCTATCTCATCACTAAATTTATAAGCGATCTTCAAACTATCTTCCATTGTGTCCCACTTCAACCCTAAAACTGGAACTATCGTTGTTACATTTTTGCTGAGCACCTTCTTTTCGTTAAGGAAACTGCTGTCTTCACTTTTAATTGGTCCGAATTCCCACATTCTTAATTCCATTTTCGCATCAGCCATAATTTCTGTAGATTTTGAAATAAAATTTTCTAGTTCAGGCACATTGTCGACTGAAGTAACGCAGTTATCTATATAGTATGATTTCATAAGCTTCTCAGCTATCTGTTTGTTTTCTTCATCAACATTACTCAAATGATATCTTATAACTGCACCTAGCAAAAATGGGCTACAAGTTGCTCCAAAAACTACTCTATTGTGTTGATAAACTTGAAATTCGTCAGGACTCTTCCACCATAAAAATCGCAAGAAATGCCGATCTGATTCTTTGACTTCAATTTGAAGAAATGCTCTTCTTATATCGGCTACTACCCCAATAGCTTTCTCACGAAATCTTATTAACACTGCAGGAATTTGTGGTAAAAAATGTCCTGGAATCTTGAGTGCTTCATCTGGTACTTTACTTATAACGCCTTCTTCTTCCCATTCATAGAAAACTTTAGCATATTCTTCAAACATTTTCATTGATTTTAATTTCTTTGTTGAATTTATCAATCTTCGTTCAGCTATGTGTCTATTTGAAGGAATCTCACGTTTGCCGTTAATCCAAAGAAGACCTACAATATAGCGACCTTCTATATTTCTATCAACTTCTTTTATAAAATTATCATGAGCGAGTTCTTCTTCTTCTGCTTTAGACAAAGTTTGACAGGGATCTGTTATACCGATTGTCTCTAACTTCCATAATTCTGGAATCTTCATATCTTTTAAAGCTAGGTTCGTGATAAACATAGTTCCATAATTTAGACAAGACTGTGATGTACTTTCTAAACGACCACAAAGTGTCCATCCAAACTTTGTCTCTATTGCTGTAAGACCGCTCTTTAACTGTTTTACTCGACCTGTAAGAAGTTGTCCGTAATAATTGCTTCCAATCAAAATTTCAATTTTTGGTCTTCCTGTTCCTAAATCTGTAATCCACAGTTTATTTTGTTTAAGCTCTTTAATTACTGATTCTTTCGGTATCCGAGGAATATTATTACAAATTATATCTTGATCCAAAAGTTCTAAGACTTCTTTCGTTTGTTTCTGTCTATCAGAAGAACTTAACTCAACTTGGAATTTATTGTGAGATTTAGCTTCTGTTTGTGTACCACCAAACAATGTATGCACAATAGCTTCAGAAGAAATGGGGTGTAAACCTAGCTCTTCAGCTGTACCTTTTAAAATATAGCTCTTTTGCGACCCACAATCAAGTAACGCTCGTACTTTCTTTGTTATTCGACCT
Organism: Maratus speculifer; assembly: GCA_964019185.1. Taxonomy (NCBI): domain Eukaryota; kingdom Metazoa; phylum Arthropoda; class Arachnida; order Araneae; family Salticidae; genus Maratus; species Maratus speculifer. Next base: position 249,676,114 of record OZ025295.1, on the reverse strand, counting down.
TTAATAACTATTTCTAAAGTCATAAGGGCTACTTCAGCAGAACACTGCTTACTTGCTATGGTGCTTTGAATTACTTCTGGGGTCTTAGCTGTATTTTCTGGTTCTTTACACATTGAAATTTCAGGGCATAATAACTCGGTATGGGGTTTAGAACAAACGTGGCAACGAATAAAAACTTTGCAAACTTTAGCGTGGTGACCAAAACGAAGACATTTTAAACAGCAATTTTTATTCTTAATTTTGGCCTTCCGTTCATTAAAGGAAAGAGATCTAGCCCTAACACAGTCCTTGCTTTCATGAGATTTACTGCAAAATAAACAAAGGCGTTCTTTTGCGCTAAATAGCCCTGCCGCAGTAGGTATTTTACTTTCTGCTTTTCTTAACTTTTCTTTAGGTTTGTCTTTAAAGCCCAGCTCTATAAAACTCGATTTGGCTAATTTGAATCTTTCCTCGTTTGCAACTTCTTGTTTCAGAAATTCCATCAAACTTACTATATTTGCTTTTGTTGACAATGCATTATTATTACTAACAGTGTTTGATGTGATTGAAATATTATATCGCTGCCATGCTTTTAATACATCTTCCGATAAGCTAGATTCTATCATGGGATAGAGCCACGCCGAATTGCTTTCTAAACTTAAACCCATTGATTCTAACGATCTTAAATATGCCTCGACTTTCGTGAATAAATCTGATAAGGGAAGTTTATCTTTGCCGTGCGCCTGTACATTAGCTACAATCAATTTTAGGAATTCTCTAACGTACACTTCTATTAGTAAATCTTTATTTCCAAAACGCTCTTGAAATGCCTCGACAGCTTTGGAGTAATTAACTGCAGTCATTGGATAGCTCTCTAACAAACGCCTGGCACTGGTTCCAGGTTCTACCGATTGTATAAGATACTGAAATTTGTCACTATTATCCAAATCTATGTCTTCATGAATTTTCTGAAACTGGGACCAAAATGAAAGATAATTCATTAACTGCGAATCGAATGGCTTAATATTTAGTTTAGGTAATTTATAATGCTTTGATTTGGAATAACCGTGATCTGTGCTTTTTTCACTATCATCTTGATTACGTTTATTTGTACCCAGTGCTTCGCTAACTTTACGCTTAATGGTAATAAATTGATCTGAATAACTTTCATTTTCCACTACTTCATTTTCAATAGCCTCTTCATCGCATTTATCATCATCTAACATGAGTTCAATTATAGCTTCATCAATAGATTTAATTTCAAGAATCAAATTTTCTAATTTACTAAAATCGTCTGAAATTTTACCCTTATCTAATGACTCGCTGTTAATTTCTTCATTCAAAACATTTAAAGTTCTGGTAAATGACGAACGTAGCGGCGTACGCTTTTTCTTTAGCTTATTCATCTTAGAAAAATTAAATAGTAATGCACAGCTTATGAAAACACTATACGCTATAAAAACAATTCAATATCTCAACATTATTATTCAAATGTCCGTGCTCGGGGCGCCAGTTTGTTCTGTAAACAATCAAAACTTATTTGGGTTCAAAAATCTTCTAAATATTCTTGAATTTTCTTTTTAAAAATTTTATTACATACTTAGAATTATAGAATAAAGAAATATTGAATTCAAATTATTTACATACTATGTACAAAATGTATAATATGTACAAAATATAAATGCTTTTACCTTGATAATTTTTGATCATCATACTAAAAACTGGAAAGATGATACTTTATGCATTTCTGCGTGCCTTTTCATAAAATTAACATAATTCTTCAATAAAACTCAAGACACGCACGACAAACAAAAAATATAAACATTCTCTCTCTCAAAAAATTCTTTTTCATTCTATCAAAAATTGATGCCAACTTTTTTATCTAAACTTTTAACTCATCTCGTAAGATAAAAAATATAAAAGCAAAGCAGACGAAAAAACAGTATCGCTTCCATAGCAACGAGTTGCGTCTTATAAATAAATTAAATATCACAATTGCAAATATGCAAACGATTTTCTGTGAATAAACTGGGATAACTTAATTTATCAATTCCTAACATTAATGTCCATAACCAAGTATGTATTCTAATAATTTTGAACAGCCCTAGGTTTTATCTATCGGTTGCTATGCACTGCATAATGGGGAAATTTAGTTTAGCAAGAAAACGCATAACAGTTTTTACTAATAGATGGAAACACACTTGTATACTTTTGTTTATTCTGTAGTTTACCTTGAACCTTTATTATACGCCAGTATTTAGCTAAATTTTAGTTAAAACTGAAACACTCTTAAGACTACTGAAATCACATTTCCAGAAATTTTCATAAATAGATGACAATGCATAAAATTTTGTGCATGACCCTGTATATCATTTTATCAATGTTTTGCAAGCATTTCTTAGCAAACTGAATGTAGTTCAGCATAGAAATATATTACTTATTTAAAAGCAATCTTTAAGAAAATTACGCTCATATTCAGTAACCTTTACGAAATATTTTGTATAGCTCTGTATATGAACTATAGAATTTATATGAACTTATGCATGTATATTAATGTATAAATTTAGTGAAACTTAAAAGTGCAAATCATAATTAAAAATGCATTTCGTCCATTTATCAATCATCATCGATAATATGCAGTACTTCGGATAGAATATATATTTGAAAGCTTTTTTGTGTCCCTGTAAATACTGAGAGCTTCGTATTATGCGCGAAATAATTTATATTAAGCGTCTGCAACGTATATCAATTTTATTATACATGAAAATTATAATATAATTAAAATATGTTGTAAAAAATTCCCTCTTTATCATTAGGTAATGTAAATCTTTTGTGTAGCCCTGTAAATAAAAAATATCTACTCTTTTCACCTCATACTTTACAGAATGTTTATTTTAATGCAATTCGTAAATGCATATAAATTTTAATGTGTTTGACAGGTTGTAACTTCTTTAAAATTTATTTGAAACGATTTTTCCCATAACCCGTAATTTAACGGAAAACTTTTGATTGTCCCTGTAAATAAACAAATCGTGTTAGAAACTTCATTTGAAATAGGTTCGTGTTGAGGTAAACGTGAATAATTCCCAAAAATTTCAGGGCAATCCGAGTATATTTACGAGAGATAAGGCACGGACAGACAAACTAAAATCACATTCACTTTTCAATTTTGTGTTAAAAAATATAAAATTTCTATGTTTCAAAATTTGTAACAAAATTTTAAAACTTATATTAGAACAAAAAAAAAAAAATTCCTTTCATTCATTTATATCCACATCGTTCTTTTGTTTTCGCCAATTCATTTTTTATTTCATAATTTTTCCTTTTTTTAGAATTTATATTAAAACAAAATTTTGTCCTTTCATTTATGTGTATCAACATTGTTCTTAATTTTTTCATAAATACAATTTTTTATTTCATAATTTTTGCATTTTTTGTGCTCATTCGGCACTTGTACCTTTAGCTTCCAGGAGATTTTCATTACTGTTTGGAAGCCAAGGGATACAAGAGCCGAATGATGATAAACATTGCTTTGTTATAAATAAAAAGAAAAATTGTATTCCACATTTTTTAAAACAGTTATTGAAATATGAGTTCAAGGATCATTAAGATATAAACAAAAGTTTCATATCTCAATTCATTCAATTACAATTGATGTTTAACTTTGAACTCATTTTACTCGAAATCTAAACTTTGTCACTTGTACCCCTTGGCTTCTGGGCTCCTCATATTAGTAGTACGTGCAATACCGTGTAGACACTAATCATTGGAATGTGGATATAGCCCCTAATTTTTTTGTTTCATTTTACGAATATCGGATTTTGATCTTATTCTTTAGACGATAATTTTCAGAATTTTCAAGCTATGAGTTTGAAACTTTAACAAAAGTTGCTCTACACATTTAGCTAACACAATATGCAAATGAAATTTTTATAGAGTCGACACATGCGCAATAAAAATTTATTTAGTAAATCTGCTCATTTTTCATACAATTATTAATATTTTTTACAGGGTACAATGTCGTTTCTCATATTTTCTGAAAAGAACATTGTTTTTTATTAAGAACTCTGCAAATGATAAGCAAAAAATTTGGCACCATTTAAGACCGTTTTTATTAAAACCTCAATTTTTCTACGATTATACATGCTATTCGCATGAAAATGAACACAATTTATTACTATAAGCGGCTTAATTATAATCTGCAGTTTGAACATTTTTACTACACTAATTTTGACTGGGTTATTCAAAAGATATTCGTTCTTTTTCAATTTGTTGACGGTCCCATATTGGATTATGGATAAAAACCTTCTCGAAAATATATGACTTGTACTATTTTGTTTATACATCTGAAGTTTCGGAGTTATTCTTTATGTATATTTTTAGATATTTAACAAAACGTCTAAAATCGGAAATGTCAAGATTTTTTTTTTTTTTTTTTTTTGCGGTGACTGTACAGTAAATGACATAAAAGTATTTAATCTTTATGAAATGATTAAAATTACATTTAGTTCAAAACGGATATCAAGCTTTGTAAAACATCTAATTACAACTTTTTTGAGCAGAATTTTTATGCAATGAAAATTGCATAAAAATTTTGAATAATATAATATATAATATATAATATTATTTTCCCTCAACTTTAAAAGAAAACAAACTTTTTTAAGCCGATCAACATGTTGGGAAGTGTGGACTTAGAAACGCAAGAAAAATCATTGATGTCAAACTCGTCGTTTTCTTTATTTTAAAAAAGCTGTTCGGAAACTTAATGATTTGTACTTTTTTCAAGTCCCATCTTGAGTCCCTATTTGAGAAAAGAATTCTCAATGTAAACAGTAATGACGCACTTACCTTCATTTCTTTGTCATATGAATACACGGCTTGAAGATACAAATGAATGATTTTTTTCCCTAATGACTTCCCCGTCAGTAGGATTAAAAAGATTAACATAGAATATGCGTCTGAAAGGAGCACAGCCACTAAAAAAATGTATACGGGAAAAGTCTTTTCGTTAGTGTTTTTATTCCGCTTTTAAGCATACCACATTCTTTAAATGAGATGAAGTTTTATGATGTTTGAAAATGTAAAAGAAGTAGTTTTAGAAAAAAAAAGTTATATGTAAAAGAAGTCTGGTGTATTCATTATTGAAATGTTGTTTCAAATAATACCTTAAAAAAGAATGAAGTGTAAAGTAAAACAAACTTTTTTTTTAATACTATATTTTTCGTTACAGTAATACTGTTTTACGAAGCAACAATTTATTTTCCTTTAATGCGAAATTCATATTTTTATAGACTAAGACAACTTTCAAATTATATAAATTTTAAGCCATAATTTGAGAAGCAGAATAAATAACATTTTCCTTATTTCGTATTTTCATTATTCTCACAGGGGTATTTTTCCTAACAAAAAACAGAACAAGCATTTTCCATGACACATATTATAATTTTATAAATAGTAAAATAATAATAATAATAATTTTTTTGACAAACTTTTTCACAACTTAATAGACGGCTTGAAGATAAAAATGAAGGATATTTTCCCTGACGACTCCTCCGTCAATAGAATTAAAAAGGATTAACATGGAAAATGCATTCAGCAACTGAAGAAATGTAGGAAAAAGTCCCCCAGTGAGGGCTTTTATTTCGCTTTTAAGCATACAACATTCTTTAAACGAGGTGAAATTTAGTGATGCTAGAAAATGTAAAAGAAGTAGTTTTAAAAGAAAAAGCTGCACTTAATTTCCCTTCTTTGACAACTTAATACAGGCTTGAAGATAAAAATTAATGATTTTTTTTTTGTCTAAATACTCCCTCGTCAGTAAGATTAAAAAAGATTTTTTAACATGGAAAATCCATTCGAAAGAAACCAAGTCACTAAAGAAGATGCATGAGAAAAATATCTTCCTGTGAGGGTTTTTACTCAGCTTTTAAACGTACTACATTCCTTGAACGAGATGATTTTTTCGAATGTTTGAAAATGTAAAAGAAGTTTTAAAAAAGTCAGATATATTCAAAATTGAAATTTTGAGTTAAATTTGGTATTCAAAAAGAGAGAAGGCCAATATGCGTAAAATGAATCTCAACTTTAAAAGAAACCAACACTTTTTAAGCTGATCAAAAGGTCGTGAAGTGTTGAATTAATAGCACAACAAAATTTAATGATGCCATACTCGTCATTTTATTTATTTTTTAAAAACTCTGGTCGGAAACTTAATGATCTGTACTTTTTCTTAAGTCCCATGTTGAGTCCTTATTTGTAAAAAGCATTGGCAACGGAAACAATGATGATGCACTTAACCCCCCTTTTTCGACAACTGAATATACAGCTTGAAGATAAAAATGAATGATTTTTTCACTAACGACTCCCCCGTCAGTAATATTAAAAAGCATTAACATGGAAAATGCATTCGAAAGGAAGCAGTCACTTAAGAAATGTATAAAGCAAAAGTCTTCCTTTGAGTGTTTTTATTCCGATATTTAATGTAAAATTGATTTTTCTTATAGAGTAAGACAATTTTTAAATTACAACTTTTAATCAATAATTAATTCTAAGCCATAATTTGAGAAAAAACAGAAATATAAATAATTTCCCTATTTAGATTTTGCATTATACTCGCATGTTAATTTTTTTTCCTAATTAAAAATGGAACTCAAACTTTTCTTGACGCATATTATATTTTCATGAATGATAATAATTTTAATCATTAGTATTATCCCCCTCAATTTTTAAAGAAATTAATCTTTTTCTAAGCTGGTCAAAGTGTCGTTAAGTGCAGAAATAATAATTTCCCCAAAAAACTTGTCAGTTTATTTATTTTTTAAAAGGCTGGTCGGAAACATTTTGATTTGTACTTTTTCTCACGTTCTAAGTCCCATCTCGAGTCTTTATTTGTGAAAAACATTGGCAACGGAAACAATAATGATGCACTTAACCTCCCTATTCCGACAACTGAATAGACAGCTTGAAGATAAAAATGAATGATTTTTTCACTAACGACTCCCCCGTCAGTAAGATTAAAAAGCATTAACATGGAAAATGAATTCGAAAAAAAAAAACGCAGTCACTTAAGAAATGTATAAGGAAAAAGTCTTCCTATGAGTGCATTTATTTTGATTTTGAACATACCACATTCTTTAAACGAGATGGAATTTCGTGATGTTTGAAAAGGTAAAAGAAGTAGTTTGAAAAAAAGTTACATGAAAATGAAGAGTAGTGTATTCATTATTGAAATATTGTTTCAAATAAGGTATTCAAAAAGAGAGAAGGTCAATATGCGTAAAATAGACGTTTTGTTTAATAATTTATTTTCTGTTATAGTAATAATGTGTTGTGAACAGACAATATATTTTCCTATAATGCGAAATTGATTTTTCTTATAGAGTAAGACAACTTTTTAATTACAACTTTTAACCAGTAATAAATTCTAAGCCCTGATTTGAGGAAAAAAAAAAACATAAATATCAATAATATCCTTATTTAGTATTTGAATTGATCTTGCAAGGATTATTTTTCCTAACAAAAAAATAGGACAAGCATTTTTCATGACACATATTATAATTTGATAAATTATAAAATAATAATAATAATAATAATAATAATAATAATAATAATAATAATGATTTAATTTGACAACTTCTTTGAAAACTGGATAGAAGACTTGCAGAAACAAAAGAATGATTTTATTCCCTAACGACTCCACTGTTAGTAGGATTAAAACTGATTAACATGGAAAATGCATTCGATAGAAAGCAGTCACATAAGAAATGTATAAGGAAAAAGTCTTCCTGTGAGTGTTTTTATTCCAATATTTAATTTAAAATTGATTTTTCTTATAGAGCAAGAAAACTTTTAAACTACAACTTTTAATCAATAACAAATTATAAGCCATAATTTGAGAAAAAAAACATAAATATAAATAATTCCCCTATTTAGTGTTTGTATTATACGCGCATGTTTTTTTTTTTCCTAATTAAAAATAGAACTCACACTTTTCTTGACGCATATTATATTTTCATGAATGATAATAATATTAATTATTAGTATTATCCCCTTCAATTTTAAAAGAAACCAATCTTTTTTTAAGCTGATCAAAGTGTCGTTAAGTGCAAAAAGAATAACTTCCCCAAAAAACTTGTCTGTTTATTTATTTTTTAAAAGGCTGGTCGGAAACACATTGATTTGTACTTTTTCTCACGTTCAAAGTCCCATCTCGAGTCCGTATTTGTGAAAAGCATTGGCAATGTAAACAATAATGATGCGGTTAACTGTCCATCTGAGACAACTGAAAAGACGGCTTGTAGATAAAAATGAATGAATTTTTCACTAACGACTTCTCCGTCAGCAGGATTAATAAATAAAAAAAGAATATTGACCAATTAAATTGATGGCATTGAGCTCACAGGCTATGCCTTCTGATTGTACATTAAACCTTATATTTTCAAAAGTTAATTTCTTTCAAAAAACAAATTAAGTAAAAGAAACAGCTCCCCCCATTTCCCATTTTATACTTAATCATTGAACCCCCTAAACCTAATCAGGGACATGTTTATCATATAAAAAATTTGTATCCAAAATTCAGAGCAAATCGGAAAATTCTTAATAAAAACCCATTTATATAATTTAAGAGGGGTTAGCCCCCTCTTTTATGTTTAGCCATTAAACTTCCAAAGCTATTCAGAGATTTGAACGAAATATGATAATTCTGCATGAAAAGTCATTTTTATAAATTAAAGAGAGGGGCATGAGCCCCTATTTCACCCTCTTATGCATATCGAATGAACTCCAAAAACTAATCAGGGAAGCACCTTATCAGAATATATCTATATACAAAATTTCAAGTGGACCGGATCTTTTTATAATGAGTTATCGCGTTACGCACATACGCACATACAGATCGGACGGCCACATAAGATCACAGGCTTTGATAGCGTGTGAGTTAAAAAGGATTAACATGGAAAATGCATTCTTCCTGTGAGTGTTTTTATTCCTCTTTTAAGCATACCACATTCTTTTAATGAGATGAAGTTTTGTGGTGTTTGAATATGTAAAAGAAGTAGTTTTAGAAAAAAAAAGTTAGATGTAAAAGAAGTCTGATGTATTTATTATTGAAAAGTTGTATCAAATAAGACATTCAAAAATACAGAAGGGCAATGCTTGTAAAACAAACGTTTTGTTTAATACTGTATTTTTTTGTTTAGTAATACTGTGTTGTGAAATTGATATTTCTTATAGACTAAGACAACCGTATAATTACAAACATTAATAACAATAATAAATCTTAAGTCATAATTAAGTCATAATTCATTATTTTTTATGTAAAATTTAATAATACATAACAACTCTTTTTTTTATAATTTTTTAGGATGTTTTTTTATATTTTTTCCTTTTAATTTGTTGCATCAAAAAAAGCATTAAAAAGCACAAAATAAATCTACGTTTAATATTTTTTATAATACTAATAGGCTCTATAAATAAAGTCCGAAAAATTGTTTACGGTTTCATTTTTGTACATTTCCAACATTTCTGCTGCAAGACATTTTTTTAACACGTTGCTTATTAAAGAGTACTATAAGAAAAAAATTGTTATTTTGTTTAGTTCTTCTGTCTGTCAGACTCCATTCACAAATGTCTCATTTTTTCTACATTATTTATATACCTGAAAAAATTGTGAAAATATGTATCCTATAGGATACATGATATGACAGTGATCGTACGAACAAACCCAGGGAGAGAGATCGAGAGCGCAGAGAAGTAAACTCCAACATAATTGTAGACAGAATAAGGTGTTCATTTAGATGAACGATGGAAGGTTTACAATACTAAGACGCTAGCAATACGGGAAATCACATCATGTGCCCGAAGGCACGGCATTAGCCGGAGAGGGGCACAGCGCCCCTTTTTGCGTGATGTTACATGTCCAATGGTCTGAGTAGAAGTGAGTGACTGAGGCAGGGAAGATGTACATCGGTATACTTTTTGCAGCGTCAAGGTTATGAGAATCCGTTAATGCTTAGTAACAGAAAAAATGCTATCGTTGGTGTAATAATGAAGTCCTGTGGTTTTTTAAGGAGTGTCGATTGCATACGCACGTGTGCTTCCAGATACTGAAAGAATTACATGCCGAATGATTCATGACATCTGGGAGATTTTAAAGATTAGCTGAGTGCATGAGAATGTTAACGGATAAACGTATTATAAACCACAGCTGCTTCTATTTAACATGGAAAAGAATGCAGAAATGTGCAGATCTAAGGAAGACTGACATTCGGTTGGCGAGAAAAGAATTAACAGATCTTTCTCAAAGAGATAAAATCCACAACAAAGAGTGGGAATGAAATGATGTTTTTTTTATCATATGAAAGAGGGATTGTAAAGGAATTAATTTCACATACAAAGTTATAAAAGGGAAAATAACAAAGTACTGCATTATAACCTTAATTGCAAAAATATTAACTTTAAGTATTTATTTAAGGGGGGCAATTTCCAGTTAAAATTTTGAAGTTTCGATTTTTACTGTTTAGTTTCTAAAATGGGAGAAGGCAAGATAATATGTGACAGAAACGCCCAGACAAGTCCAGTTAGAAATGATTGTTTTAAAATATTAGCACATGAGAAACCTAAAATTTTACTTTATGTAAAATCTACAGCTATGTGCATAACTAGTTTAAGAAAAACAAAATGGGCTTTCACTTGCGAAGGGGGGGGGGGGTGTCTAACTTTTATTATCTAAGATGTGTAAAATGTGAAAGCGAGAAACTCCCATCTTTTTCAACAATTAAAAAAAACAAGTGTAAGTGAATTAATTTTGTCTTACTATACACACACTTGCCTGTTAAGAAAGTGGATCACAAAAAAATAATTCTCAAAAATTTTAAGCAAAAAAAAAAAAAAAAAAAAAAAAAAAATTAAAGTATGCAGAACTATAAAAGGATAGGGGATAATGGAAAGAGGCAAAAAAACTCCATACATATTAAAAGTACCCCAAAACTCAGAACGATTTCAACATGAACACTAAGTTTATAATTCTGACCCATTTAAATTAACACCAACTTTAACTCAGAAAATAAATGTATTAAAATTGCATTTTATCTTATTTATTTATTTTTTGAAATCCCCCATTTTGTTATTTCAAGCAAAATTTAAGTAATTGTGCAAAAGCCAAACAAATGTTAGCAGAAGGGTTGCCCCTTTAAAAAAAAATAAATAAACTATCAGTACATAAAATAAAAGGTAACGTGCAAAGTCGAGCGACTAGCTCAGAATATATGCACCAAGAGTAGAATAGGAATATTACCTAAAAACACAAAAAACCCCCAAAAAAGTAACTAACTGCAGAATCATAATTGTAGAAATCTACATGCAAAAATATTAAATAAAGCGTGAAAAGAGAAGATTGCAAAATTTATGCAATGATAACTAAAATTTTTAACTTTTAATTATTTTAGATTTATAAAAAAATCTTCTCTGTTCATGCTGACACACACAAATATTTAAAGTAAACTTTGAAATATTATTACATTTAGACTGAATCAAGAATAATAACTAAAAAGTAAATTTATAGATACTATAATATGAAACTGAAACAAAAAAATAATGTGCAACCTTAAAATATTTAAAACTGTAAAGGGTTCACTTCATAAAATATGCGTTAGCATTTTTTTTAATGCCGAACACTGTAACTATTATTATTTTTATTATATGCACAGGATGTTGACTTGTAACACTTTATTTTTATCATCTTTTCTTTACGAGAAAAGTTGCAGGTCATCTTCTGCCAGCCAAAACTAATATGTTGAAGCACAAAATAACTTTTTAAGAGATGAACTGATAGTACAAAAAAAATTGACACACACATGAAGAATTTAGAAGCAAACGGCAACACCAAAGGCTATAATCTTTTGCAATCTAATTTGACATAATGAAACTTAGAACTTATTTGCATTTTAAAAATTACTTTCACTTTTGCCACAATTTTTTTACAAATCTGGCGATAATTAGCACCACAATACTTTTAGATGAATTTCACAAACGCGGATCACAAACGATTTTTTTTAAGCATATTTCACAATCGGCGTTGACTACTCCTTTCTTCGAAGCATAAACATATAAAACCAAAAGTGCACTATGTGGAAAACAAACGAAGCGAGCAGGGACGAACGGCACAGTCTTTACCTGTCACGAAACACACACACGATGGCACACAAAAATACTTTAAGTGACACAGAGAGGTCTTGAATTTTTTTTCGGTCAATTCACACTGGACTAAGGCATAAGATAACTTGTAGTTACGGGGGGAAGCCGACGATTTTTCAGCTGCAGAAAATTACGGATGGAAGGTTCACGGGAAAGCAGAAGGGTGAATGACCGTGGAATCCGAGCTGATTACTTCGGAGACGAAAAAAGGTTTTTTGCAGCGACGAAATCATCACCGGGCAAGCACAGTCGAATTTTAGAGTCTTTCCAAACACAAATGCATGGGGGGTGTCACTGTAGAATCATCTGAAGGCTGGTTAACAATGTAATTTCAGAGGAAATAGTCCAATACAGTTATTCATTCCACTTTGCGCTCTTTCGTTTTTTTATGTTGGAGCACTGGTCACTGCAACAGTATTTTATATGACAGTGATCCTACGAACAAACCCAGGGAGAGAGATCGAGAGCGCAGAGAAGTAAACTCCAACATAATTGTAGACAGAATAAGGTGTTTATTTAGATGAACGATGGAAGGTTTACAATAATAAGACGCTAGCAATACGGGAAATCACATCATGTGCCCGAAGGCACGACATTAGCCGGAGAGGTGCACAGCGCCCCTTTTTGCGTGATGTTACATGGCCAATGGTCTGAGTAGAAGTGAGTGACTGAGGAAGGGAAGATGTATATCGCTATACTTTTTGCAGCGTCAAGGTTATGAGAATCCGTTAATGCTTAGTAACAGAAAAAATGCAATCGTTGGTGTAATACTGAAGTCCTGTGGTTTTTTAAGGAGTGTCGATTGCATACGCACGTGTGCTTCCAGATACTGAAAGAATTACATGCCGAATGATTCATGACATCTGGGAGATTTTAAAGATTAGCTGAGTGCATGAGAATGTTAACGGATAAACGTATTATAAACCACAGCTGCTTCTATTTAACATGGAAAAGAGTGCAGAAATGTGCAGATCTAAGGAAAACTGACATTCGGTTAACTTTTATTGTGACGAGAAAAGAATTAACAGATCTTTCTCAAAGTGATAAAATCCAAAACAAAGAGTGGGAATGAAATGGTGTTTTTTTATCATATGAAAGAGGGTTTGTAAAGGAATTAATTTCACAACAAAGTTATAAAAGGGAAAATAACAAAGTACTGCATTATAACATTAATTGCAAGAATATTAACTTTAAGTATTTATTTAAGGGGGGCAATTTCCAGTTAAAATTTTGAAGTTTCGATTTTTACTGTTTAGTTTCTAAAATGGGAGAAGACAAGATAATATGTGACAGAAACGCTGTCACATATGAGGTTTTAAGAAGTTAATTAAAGATTAAGTGTAGCATTTTTTAGGGATAAGAACTCTCCACGGGAATATTGATTCTTCATATTATTTTAGTCTGATCATTTGACTATTACTCTTAGTTTAGTAAACCCTTATATACTAATGCATTCATGACATATGAAAGTCACTTGATTATTCATTTAGGCAAAAATTATCAAAATAAAGAAATCAGCTTATTTCCGTCAATAATACAGGGTTTTTATAAAGTTCCGAACACATTTCGATGTCTATTAACTCATAAAATAATGAAGATATAAACAAACTTATGGCATTTATTGATGGAATAACTCATATATTTTCCATTTCAGGTTTGAATATCTTTACTTTTGTAAATATCGTCTGCGCGTGTGGTTAATTTCAGCTAATTTCATTTTCCAGTCTAAATATCTGTACTTTTCTAAATATCGTCTCTTTGTTGTCTCTCTTTTGTCATTTGTCTAATTTTTCTCTCTTTTGTTTTTGACAACTATTGCAATGGTATGTTTACTTTTGATGTGTTTGTTCTATGTTACTTTTGTATGTGATGTTTTATTCGAGCGGATATTAAGGAGAGTGCATACACCGCAAGAGAAAGCACATATATTATGGTGGTTCATACAAACAAATAGATAATGCAAGCACAGAAATATTGCAGAACAAATTATCAAAAATATCATCCTTCCAAAAGCAGCATCTTGCGGTGGAAAAATAATTTTCTAAAAATTGAAAATATCGCAGATAAGAAACGTTCCGGACTTCCCTGCACAAATGACTTTGATGTTGAGCGTATCAGAAACACATTTTCACACAATCCTAGAAGATCTGTGAAACTTAGAAGATGGAAGTTCATTGACAAGGGTCATGAAACTTATTGAATCTCTCTAACCACTTATGTTATTAATTTTAATTTATCTTTATAATTTTATGAGTTATTAACCTCTTTAGACCTGAGGTACACACATGTGTCCTTTTATTATTTTCCTCATAAAAACTAAACTGTTCGAATTTTTTACATTTTTACTTTACTTCTATACAACTGAATGTTTTTTGCTTTAAAACAAAACCAATAAATGTCTGCACTGATGAAAGCTACCTCATAAAATAAATATTATTTTCACACGAGATTCAAAAATTTCTTCAAGACATTTTGGCCAAGAAAGTAAGAAATATTCATGATTATTTATCTTAAATGCTTTAGAAAAAAAAATGAGGATTTGCTGATCATTTACTTGTTTAAAGACCTTAATTTTGTTGCGTAAATTTATATTACTGATAGATAAACTTATGTTTTAAGGGGATTAGTATTTTTATATCCATATATATAAACCTAAAATACCAGTCTCTAAAGTACTGATTACACAAAAAATTACTCTTTCTGTCATCTATAGTGTCATTTCGATTATGCAAAAGCAATAAATATAAATTTGTAGAGTTATTTTATGCGCAGGTCTGAATAGGTTAAACATCAAAATGGATCCGGAACTTTATAAACACCTTGTATATGAATATGAAAATGTCTAAAATATTTTATCAAAGATTAAGTGCTAAAAACGCAACTCATTAATGACATAAACTTATTTGAATTCATAAAAAAAACAATTATTTCATAAGAAACATTGAGATGAAGTTCATTTTATATTTTTTCTTAAAGAACATATTTTTAGCATTGCATTTGTTGATTGCATTCGTATTACTGCTTTGCATGTATCTAACTATCTTTTTTTTTCATTTTTCAGGAATGCTTTCACTGTAAAGTGTCATCAAGCACAAAGAAGTGAAAACAATTGGGGTTCATTAAAATTAACTAAATATCTGAAAACATAATCGAATTATTAAAGTGATAATACAAGACAAAAGCTGCTTCCAGTATAATTTTGATATTTTAAAATCTAGTTTAATAACCCATATTTTGATTTCATGCAAAATGCGTATATAAAATTACAAGAGAAATATCCTTATGAAATTTAAGTCAAAGAAAATATTTTTGCATGTGCCAATGAAGATGTTAAATGTTTATAAATGTTTGAATAGGTGATAATATTGTATGGATTAAAAAACTGTTAAGTGGCCTATTATGAATTTTTATATTTTTTCAAAAGAATGTTCAAAGTTAAATGGTTTTGTAATATTGATGTTCATATGCACAAAATAAATTTTATAATGTTTTTAATGAAATATGTTCTCTATCATTTTATTTCGAGACTCATTTGAATAAATTTTGATGCGTCTAATCTATTTATATCAATGGTTCCTAGCAGTATTCTCGTTGACATTTGACCAACGTTAGTAATTTGGCTTATTAAAAATAAAAAAAACATTCGCCAAATGGAAAAAGTATTAGCCAAAAAGATTCGCCATTTAGCACAAAAGTATTACCTTTTCTCCTTCAATGTACACCCCTTTTTTATATGTTCTAAAATAACCAAGTTTTTATAACTGCGAAAAATATTGTTATTAATCTAATTTCAGCTATCCGCTACAAGTACATGAAAATATGTATATATTAAAAATATGCATATATGCATATCTATGAAAAACGAAAAAAAAAGAAAGAAAAAGCAAAATTTCAGCAATATCAATTTGGTGAATCTAATAGCTTGTTTACTCGCCAAATGGAGAATTTAGTCGCAATTTGGCGCAATGGCGAGCGACAGCGAGAACCCTGATTCCTAGTATGGGATACGACCACAGAGTGCAATTCTCTTTTATAGTTAGGGCTATTTCCAAATGTGTACAGAGTAATCTAATTGTTTTGTTTTATTTCTGAAAAAATATTTTAAGGCATAAAAAGTGTAATATGTTTAAAAATAAAGATGAGATAAAATTGCATTTTCAATAAATTACAGAAAAGAAATAAATGCAAGCAGAATACGTACCAGGATATTTATATAGAATAAACACTTAAATAATCATTTTTTTTTATATAAATAGTTCCTTTGCTTTTCCTTCTTTAATATATAAAAAAATTAACGTTATAAATGTACTTTATAACTTTTTAAATTGTTTATTTTTTATCCTATTTATTGAGGCTTTTCGCTGGGTTTTTGTAGTGTAATACGCATAGTTGATAACTGCTACGCTTGTTGGCCATCGCCATTTTGAAAACATTTCCTTAACTTTATTCAATTGATGAGATATCTCCAATAAGATAAGTCACATTTCTTCGTTTAAAATACTGGTAGCAAAAAAACAATAAAATGTAACTCACACTACAAGTACGCTTTGAAATAGCCTTGATTTATATATTCAATCGTTTTTCTATATGTCACCTAATTTTTCACGTGAAACTGTACAAGATGATTTCTCGGTACTACTAGGTTATCCCGTCGACCGAAAAATTTTCGCCAAACTGTAAGATTAAATGCCAATAATGGGTGATCGTGAATGTCACATTCAATGACATTAAATACGATTCCCGTGTTTAAAATGTCATTAAGTGTTTTTTATTTCGAATTTTTATTTGTATTTTTATTAATACTCTACTAATTATTTGTTTTTTCGTTATTTAAAATAAAAATTGTGTGAATATGTATAATTTGGCTATTAGTTTGGCGATTTGTATAATTTGGCGCAATTGGTCGACGGGATAACAGAGTAGTATCAATTTCCTCAAACTAACTAACTGTCTTGAACACATTTAATCTAAAAATATCTGAAACATCTGAACACTTTATAAAATACATAACTTTCCAATGTTTATTAGAAAGATAATTGGCGAATGAGACGTTGATTTCGAAAGTGTAGCAAGCCGATTTTCTGAAATCACCATTATCAGTTAATACTTTAATCAGTTCATAATCAGTATAGTTTGATATAGGTCTATATTTTTTACAACTATTTAATGATATTTCAAAATATTGATTGTCAAAGTGATCATCTTTCAATAACAGGAAATTGACGAGGCCCAAATTATAAATGAACAGTTCAAACACTTAAGTAACGCAAGCATGATACATAGTAAATAAGTATATACAATGTTCTTACTGACATTTGACCAACATTAGTAATTTGGCTAATTAAAAAAAAAAAAAAAAAAAAAAAAAAACATTCGCCAAATGAAAAAAGTATTAGGGAAATAGTTTCGCCGTGTAGCACAAAGAAAAATTATCTTTAATTCTTTAATGTACCTTCTTCTTTTCAATATAGTCTAAAATAACTGTTTTTATAACTGCGACAACGATTGCTATTATTCCAATTTCAATAATCCGCTGCAAATATATTGAAAATATGTATTCATGCATATGTATGAAAAAAGAAAAAAAAGAAAGAAAAAGCAAAAATTGAGCACTAGCAATTTGGCGGATCTAATCGCTTGTTTACTCGCCAAATGAAGAATTTAGTCGGAATTTGGCGCAATAACGAGCGACAGCGAGAACCCTGAGTATATAACATGACATACATGCATTAATCTCTTGTATTCATATGTCCGTTTTGACTAATTCTTTCTTTTAAAAATTTTATTTTAGCATCAGTGAAAAATAAAAATAAATTACGGTCTATTCAATTAGAGCATATTTGATATTGTTTAATTGAAAATAACTAATTTTGAAAGAAATGGCGCCAAACAAATAAAATTTGTTTAAGTGTCGTAACACCGGAGTCAATAGTATTAAAACTTAAAATCGAAATATACACATGAGATATAAGTGGAAATGAATTAGTTCTGTTCTTCTGTAAAGCTATATTTTTGTTATTTATAATAAAATTTTAATGTGTACAAAAACATTTCACTAATTGATAATAAATAATAAAAAAATAAAATATGTTATCACTATCAATAAAAAAAAATTGGAAACACTGGGGTAAGTTGGTAAGAAATACCAAAAATCTATATGGTGCGATGGCTAACTTGTAAAGTCTCGTTGCGTTATGGAGTTATTACCTTTACTGTCCATGATTGCATTAACGATTTCAACAGCGTTTTGAATTTAGTAAGTTTGCTAATTGAGATACATTCGAAATTTACTGGCAATATTTGCTTTGTTTAAAAGCAGACATCCTTTAGATAAAAGTGAAATTTATCATTTAAATATGCTGGTGTGAATTTAAATTCTTTGAAAAACGGGAATCGTAGAATGCATTTTATAATGCGAAACATAAGGTTAACTGCGAATTTATGACAGAAAAATTAATCTGTGTTAAGTTAAACAATAAGGAAAGTTCTTAAGTCTTTTTAGATGTACAATTTATCTTTCCTTTTAAATAATAGTAAATATATGCTATGGCATCAGAAGTGGGAAGGGGAAATTCCATCATCATTTTCGAGATATTTTGAGTAGGGCGTGGCCAGAAAAACGTTGAACATAAGTGATTTAGATGCATTATATATATATATATATATATATATATCTGGCTTTATTATTATTATTGTACAAATTCCATTTTTATGCACGTTGTTCCAATCATTTTACTTTTAAATCGGTTTTCTGGATATTTATCGACCTATTTGAGACTTGATCAGCTTAAAAATCATGCATCTACAGAACACTTACAGAATGATAAAGTAATACTTTAAAATTTAGATATACATTTGCTATAATAACTTATAAATGGACGATTACGAATTTATTCAAAAGATTTTGAAACACAAAAATCTTCACATTTTCTAAGACAATTTTATTGTCTGAAAAATTTTCTCCTTTTTATGCTTAAAATGACGTTTAAATCATGTTTCTATATTAATCAAAATAGGAAATATTAATATTTTTTTCATTTCGATGTGTTTTCAAAATCTAACTTTAAAGCAATGATCGTCATGGAAATGTCATCTTGTGAAAATGTGTTTTTCATCATGATGATATTTTTCACAATTTCTCGGATATAAATTGTTATAATTCAAGAATCATTAACGATAATTGCTTCAAACTTAGAACGTGTCATTTTTGATTGATTTACTTTAATTTTGATCATGAAAATATGAAAAAAAATTATTTAATTATAAAAATGTGATTTTTTTAAAATAAAATTTACATTTTTTTTAAAAATTTTACATTAAATATTTTTATTTTTCTTAATTAATATTTTTAAAAATCTGAATCAAAATTAAAATTTAGATTTTTTTATTTATTTAAATGATTAAAAGAAATTGAAATTCTACAAATAATAGTTTCTCTTATAACGATTTAAAACTAAACGATACAGCACAGTTTTAATAAGCTCTAAATTTTAATTAAAAAAAAGTATGAGAAGTTTTATCATGTGGTATAGTTTACAAAAGATATCGTTATTTATCACAAAAAAAATTCAAAATTTTAACTCAATAAAAAAAAACGTATTGTAAAATGTGTCCCAGGTTCTCATATTTATATGAAAACATTACACCAATACGTACAACCAAAACAATAAAATAATTTATTAAAAATTTACTATAAAAGAAAAATGTTTGTAATTTTAAAAAATATATGTATATATTGCATTTTCATGACATTGTTGCCAGATGGGCTAATTTTTTTTTAATTCAAATTCAGGTCTGGCACCACTTTTTTGCTATGGTTAATTGCGCCTTACTTAAGAGCCCACAATAGTCAAAGAAAAATTACTCAAAAAGACCCGGATGACCATGTAAAGTCTATGGGAGCGTTCTTTTCTAATATCTCGCTAAAATTTTAATATTTTTGCATGATTTTTTTGCACAAGATAGCTGAGGGCAATCCACAACCGGACTAGTTTTTACTTTTTCAATTTTTGTTTCAGATTTTCTTTAAAAAATTATTTTAACTTTCGAAACCGGTTTAAACCGGTTCTGAAACTGAAACTATCGTAATATAAAAAATATATAACCAAAATCGAAAAAGTAAAAACTAGCCCGGTTGTGGATTGCCCTCAGCTATCTTGTGCAAAACAATCATGCAAAAATATTAAAATTTGAGCGAGATATTAGAAAAGAACGCTCCCATAGACTTTACATGGTCATCCGGGTTTTTTTGTGTAATTTTTCTGTCACTATTGTGGGCTCTTAATGCTACATTATTTAAGATGAGAACAAACAGAATTTCACCCTGTCGAAAAAGTGGTGTCAGTCCAGAAATTTGAATTTAAAAAAAAGTAGCCAACTGGCAATGCTGTTTTATGATACAGTGGGCTCTTTTTCATTCGAAATCGAATAAATCAAATCTTTGCTTAATTCGAACTGAATCTTTAGTCCCGAAATTTTTAATAGCAGATTAATCTTGAAAGTTTTTCGTTTATTCGAACTTATTATCCCTTGAATTAGTTTAATTCGAATTAAGGAGGTTCCGATTTTCCATTTTTTTCTTAATTTTTTCTGGACTTCAGATTCTTGAAATAACTTTCTCTCTTTATTTTTTGTCAGAATTGTTCTAAACATTTATCCATATAGTCCCATGCATTTGATAGCCCATATTTTTGTGTCTCGTCTGTCCATCCACAACACTTCTACACCATCTCCGTTTATGCTTGCTTATCCCCCTTAATTAATTTATGCGTTTACATCTTTTAGTTTAATATCAAGTCATATTATAATGATAACGCGCATCCGAAATATATTTAAAAATACTATAACATTAACTTATTTGTAAGAGCACCCTTTTAAACATGATTTCGTCTCATACTTTCCATAATTCATACTCTGTATTATTCGAACATTTCTTGTGGACCCGACAAGTTCGAATACAGGAGAGTTGACTGTATTTATATTTGCTGAAAGATATAATTTTATAAAAAAAAAACTTTTTTGGCAATACATAACTTCTGAATATTAATAAATATCTGCATATGATCTAATCAAAAACATTTTATATTGCATCGTTGCAAATAATCTTATTTCTCAGATATACAAGGTGTCTCATTAAAGATGGGCAAAACTTTGAGAGGTGGTAGGACACATCCAAACAAACAACTTGCATCAAAGAATGTATGGTCAAAAATAAAATGAAAGGTGATAGAGAACGACTAAGGAGATTGTGTTATACGAAACAAAAAATTATAAAGAATGATTAAGTGATAACCGTCTGTTTGGAGATAGATTCTCGTAAAATGACTGAGTTTCCAGGTGATATTCATTTGCAGTTCTGTAGATTAGGGCATAACCAGTAAATTGTTGGAAACCATTGATCTGTATGCATTGTAAATAAGCAAATTTCTCTGTTTTTCTTTTATTACACAAAATATGTTTTTATCCACGATATTCCAACCATTATAATTGAAGGAGTCATCTCAGCATTTCTCATCGTACTTGAGACCTGATCGGCTTAAAATTTACACACCCATGGAACATTTACTGAAAAAAAACCCAATAAAACTTATAAAAATAATTTTTGAACATTTTTGCATACGTTTGCTATAACAACTAATAAATGGGCAATAACACGAATTTATTTAAATATTAAAAAATGTAACAAAAACAATAAAATATCTAAATAAAGTTTACTATAAAGAAAAAAATATCGTAATTCTTAAAAACCATTTTTAATTTTCCTGATATTCATATTTATTGAAATATTAAAATATAGAATTGTATTTATTTTACTTTTTTCAAAATATAACTTCTAAATACTCACAAATTTTCTTCATATTTGCGTCTTTGCAAATAATCTTAATTCTCAGATGCATGGGGTATTTAGTAAAAGTTGAACAAAGTCGCATTAAGACGCCACGCTGCTGACTGAAAAAAACCCGGATGATAATGCAAAGTCTATGGAGGCGTTCTTTTCAAATATCTCGCTCAAATTTTATTATTTTGACGTGATTTTTTTGCATAGGATAACTGAGGACGATCCAAAACCGGCCTAATTTTCCTTTTTCGATTTTAGTGTCAGATTTTTTTTTAACTTCCAGAACCGGTCTGAACCGGTTATGAAACTGAATCTATCCTAATATAAAAAGCATATAACTAAAATCAAAAAAGTAAAAACGAGGCCGGTTGTGGATAGTTCAAAGTTATCCTATGAAAGAAATCACATCAGACTATTGAATTTTCAGCGAGATAATTGAAAAGAACGCCCCCACAGACTTTACATTATCATCCGTGTCTTTTTCAAGCAGTAGCGTTGGCTCTAAATAGGTGATAGTGGACATCAAAGCCAGCAATTCAAAGAATCCGTAGTCGGAAATAAAACGCAAAGCTGCTAGACGTCGCAGGAGGAGATTCCATTGTATAGAGCAGAAATGCATAAGCAATGGTAAAATGACAACCGTATGTTGGAAAAAAGATTTTTATAAAGTCTTTGAGCCTATGAACTATTCCTATTTTATAGACAAAATTCTTATGAGCTTTTTCCTTGTCGGTAAAGAGCAACATCGTTTGAATCGTTTCTACCGCGACTGACAGTTGCTCATTCAGATAAGCGGTTTTAATGAAATAATCGATGATAATGCTTACATAAGCGTTTTTCTTCTTCGCTATAAAGCATAGGCATGCTATCGGTGTCTATATTCTTGCTTTAATTCGAAACAGAATAGAAAAATAAAAATTTGCACCGGACAAGTTTTCACATATGCCAGCTTACTGATGTTTTATTTTTGATTATGCATTCACTGATGAATGTACTGGGTGATCCAAAAGTCAGGACGAACTTTAAAAATGAATAATTCGAAAACGAATCAAGATGAAAAGATATGGTTTGCAGCAAACGGATGCAAAAGAAATCGGGTTTTTTGTTGCAACGAAAAAAATAGTTCTATGCGCGACTAACACATGACTCTATAGTGTTTTATTGCATCAAAAGATGATTTACAAAAAAAAAAATAAATGTTAACAATTTACAAGTTTGCTTCGTTACAGTTAATTAGTACTGCAATAAATGTTCAATGTGATGTCCATAAATCAAAAGTACACCTGTGAGACGAGGCACCACACCGTTCACAGCATTTAATAGCATTTCTTGCGTTATAGAAGACACATTTTGGCGGATGGAATCTTTCAGTGCTGTTGATGATGCTGGTTGGTCAGGGTACATATTTGACTTCAAGAATCTCCGCAGCCAAAAGTCACAGAATGCGAAACCCGTCAGTGTCACTTCCTCGAAATAAATGGACCAATTATAAAATCCGCAGTGAAGCCACACCAGACTGTCACTTTTGCCTGTTGCAAAGGTACGTCGATAATTTCCAGCAGAACTATTTGTTTTGTTGCCACACAAAACCCGATTTCTTTCTCATCCATTTAATTCAAACCGTATCTTTGTATCTTGATTCGTTTTCAAATTATTGATTTTTAGAGTTCGTCCTGACTTTTGTATCACCTTGTATTTGTTTTGGATGTGTACTATCACCTCTTGAAGTTATGTCCGTCTTTTATGAAACACATTGCATAATGTTTTAAAAAAGGCTTTTTTGGCAAATTTTCTAAATGAACAATTGCGAAATGTTAAAATGTATATAGTTGATTGCATTCCTTCAATTAACCCCCTTCGCAACTGGAGTCTTTTACAAAATTTTGTCAAACGTTAAAAAAAAAAAAAAAAGAAAAAGAAAGGATGTAAGGTAAATGCACCAGTAGTGGGCCACTTAAGGACATTTGTCTTATTATTAATATGTTAGTGAATTCCAAATCCCATACATATTTTTAGCCTAGTCCTTACCTTCATGTATCAGAATAAACGTTCAAATTTTTAAAATATATTCTTTAGAAAAAAATAAAAATAAAAAATATTACCTTCCTCTATGCTCCAGCAGTGGGCATAATAAAATTCTGATGCTCCAGAAGTGAACCCCCCGGAAGTGGGCCACTCCATTCTTGAGTTTAATGTGTACTGTACAGAGGTTATATATATATATTTCTGAATATCTACCCTTAAATATACACAATAATGAAATCATATTTAGAAGTTTTGATGATTACTTAAAAAAATTTCAGCTTCTCTTTAGTTTTTTCGAACAGTCTGTAATATTTTACAACTTAAAAAAAAGAAATATCTGCCATATTTGTTACTTTGCAGTAGTGATAAATAATAAGATATACCTAATAAGAAAGGCATTTAAATGCTGAAATGATTGCAAAACTGGATTACATTTATAAAGAAAAAGAAAAAGAAAAAGAAAAAGGAAAGACAGAAAAAATAGTAATGTGATTGGGATTTAAATTTAATTGCATTTATCTTTCTTTTACACACATTTTTTTACAAAAAAAAATACGAAAGTTGACTGTCTGTTTGTCTATGTTCTGGTTGCGGTACCACTCCAACTATGTAAAAAAATTTTGTGATAGAAACATCATTTTCCTTAATGACAAAGTCTTTTTTTATTTCCAGTTGACTTCAGTCCTTGAAAAAATATTATTTCTTTAATTTCTTGAACTACACACAAATATACATATTTTTCTGTATTTCTTTTTCCTCCGATTATTCCTCCGATTCTTTCACTTCAGCTTCTTCTGGGATATAGTACTGGGCCACTACTGGAACAACTTCAAATTTAATGACCCAGAAGTGGGCCAAACCCCCCAAACTTAATAATATGTTAGTTTTATAACTTTTAAGCATAAGGAATAAAGTATTCATTTATTCAGTGTGTTAGAAATGTGACATTTTAATATAAAATACTATATACTTTTAAAGAAAAAAACTATTGGATGAAAACTTACCTCTTAAGGAAAGCAGTAAGAATGAGCTACAAAATCCTTGTATTATAAGACTGGAAGAAAAACACCCTTCCAACTCAAAAACTATCAGAGTACTGAAGTTGTCCCTTTGTCTGACAACAGATACGGGTTCCGGCTAATCAGCAGTTAGTTTGTTATCTAACAGGGGTGACTAGAAAACTTGTTTTTCAACTTTGAAAACCGGTGGCCCACTATTGGTACACTTACCTTAGGCTGATAAGGTCATTTTTTGCCAAAAAGCACCTAGATGTGACAGACATTTTTTCATTAAAATGTGTCATAACAAATAAGAAAATAATACTATCTTGGAAGAAAGCTTAATAATTCATGGGAAAATAAAATATATATTTAAATAAATATGATGTATATTTATGAACATAAACACTATTGTCATTAGTTTTAATCCAAAAAATCAGTACTAAATACAACACTAAATGCAAAATTACGATAAATGGAGTTTATTAAGGCTTTTATTTCAGTATATGAAATATCGGAAATAATCAATAACAGAAAATATAATCATACAGTTTCAGATATTTTGGCAATATGTTTCAGATTATTTTCCTCGTTGGTTGCTTTACGAAAATCACTACTGGACCACCCAGCGGCCGCGTATTGTGGTATATGAGCATATTCAATACGTGTTGTTTTTTTTTTTTTTTTTTGGTTAAGTTATGGCACAAGTAAGCCATAAACCATAATACGTAAGCAACAAGCATCTAGTACTCTAAGACACTTGCGCTTGCTTTACATTGCAAGTGCCATTCTATGATGTTGCTTTTCTATTTTTTATCCAAGAATTATAGATATAGATTTTAACATTTCTTTGTCGATTTATCAAACTTTGGTCACGAGAGGTGTCCATTAGTATCGTCTTTTGAAAACTGTTGCGACTTATTTAGGAATCTTGGCGTGTCATGTTCGATATTCTTTTCTTGCAGAAGTTCTAAACAATCCCGTAAAAATCTATTAATATTATTAATCTATATATGTATATTTAACAATGAAAAACCAAAAAAAAAATTCCTCTAAATATATCAGGGCAATGCATCACAAATTTTGTAAATAACAAAAAAATTTGATAGATAATAAAACAGGACAATTTGGGGGAAATTCCTTATCAGTCAGCAGACTTAAGAGAGATACAAAAAATAGCCATAATATAGCCTATATCTTTCTGAATTTTCACAATATTTTACTGGATATTTTGCTATGGCTCCATGGTGTTGTCCATGAAATCATAGCAGAAACAAATTATATTATTTATCGAGCGTGGCTGCGGAAATAAAAAATATTTTATGTACAGTCGCTCCCAAAATTGATCATACACGAACTGATCGTTTCTAAATTTGTGTGTAAAACAATCAAATTCATAAAATAATTTAAAATATAATAGATAATAGTGTGTCTAGCTCTCTAACAACATAGCAAGAAAAAATGAAAAATATTGAAATAGCTTTTATAAAAAAAATTTCAAAGATAGTACAAAGCAAAAACAAGAGTCTCAAAATTGAGTATACAGTTTTATTAAATACTATGTAACAATGTATTAGTATTTTGTAGCATATCCATTTGCTCGAATAACAGCTCGTATTCGTGCAGGCATTGATTCTATAAGAGTTTTTGTGGTTTCCACTGAAATTTTAGCCCACTCTTCTTTCAAAAAACTTTTCAAGTACTCTTTACTTGAAATGTGATGCTTTTGGACCACTTTCTCCAAATGAGTCCACAAATTTTCTATTACATTTAAATGCGTAGACTGTGGGGGAGTATGCAGTTTCTGGCGACAGTTATACAGAAGCCACAACTTCACAATTTTAGTCGTATGCTTAGGATCGTTATCCTGCTGGAAGATGAAGTTTGATCCCAAACCTAGTTTGTTGGATCTTGCTTTAAGAGGATTCTTAAGAATGTTTAGATATAACATCTTGTCCATAATTCCATCGATAAACACATGTTCTCCAACTCCACCAGCAGCCATGCAACCCGAAACAAGGACAGATCCACCACCGTGTTTGACCTTCGGTATTGTATTCTTAGGATCCACGTCAGTACGAGGTTCGCTCCAAACTTTGCCACGCCCATTGGATCCAAAAAGTTTAATTTTACTTTCATCACTAAAATCACTGATTTCCAAAAGTCTTGGAACTTACAGATGTGATTTTTAGCAAATAAAAGTATCTTCTTACGATTAACTTCACTGATGAGTGGCCTTCGCCTAGGTACAATACCATTATAGCCTGCAAGTCGTAGAGTCCTGCGCACAGTTTTTGCAGAAACATTTCTCTTTATGACTGAACTTACAGATGCAGAAAGTTTCGGGGCACTGTTCATTGGATTTTTCTTCACACTGCAAATAATTGTTCTTTTTGCTGTATCGTTGAGGATTTGTTTGCGTCATGTTCCAGGTGTATTCACCACTGTTCCAGTTCTGTGGTATTTTTTAACGATTTTTTGAATACGCCCATAACTTCTGCCAATCAAAGAAGCGATTTCGCGGAGAGATCTGCCCCCACCCCTATCAGTTGACCATTTTATAACCAAATTCCGTTCTTCTATTGAAGTCTCCTTCCGATTGATCATTTAGGATTAATTTGGCGCGAAAATTATTACAATGCAGAACTTAATACGATCTACGACCAACAAGAATCGTTACAAATATAAATGCAAAGCATTTTAAATAAAAAGTGTTTATTACGAATTAATTTATTATAGTGTATACTCAATTATATGACACACATTTTCGCCTTATATTATATATGGAATTTTTTAATGGTGATTTAACCTCAATATTGTGGATATTTCACAACTTTTTTTTAGAATCTATATGCAGTACCGTCTAAAAAACTTCCATTCCGTTCACACAAAATTTTAGCTTTTTATAGGTAAAATTCAAAGCGAACACCTAGTGTATACCCAATTTTGGGAGTCACTGTAATTGCTCTTATTTCATCAAATATTTAGTACATTTATATTCCAATCTCTATATTATTTCTACTACATCTTGACAAATTTTCTGAAGCTAATATTAAATAAAATAAAAAGCCCAGCATGGCATTAACAAAAAATATGCTAGAAAATTTTGAAATTTTCAAAATAAACGATATATTTTTAAGAAAATGTATTCTATTATTCCACATATAAATACGTGTATTGTACTATATTCATATACTCGTGGTCTATACCCATAGAGCATTTCGTGCATTTATTTCACAAGAGGATCCCAAATATTTTTATTTCTCTTTGATTTTATGCTGGCCCTCTAGTTGTGCGTTTATTTAAATCACCGTTTATTAATAAGAATTGGAACATGCGTATTCTTCATATTTCTGAGATTTTCTAAAAATCTGATAAATATAAGACTCTATGCTAGACTCTAAAATGATGATAATTTGGCTTTTCTTTTAAAATATTTTTAGATTATGGAAGATTGAATTACATTATCAAGAACAACGACTATTTTCTATAATCGGGTTGCCATGTTTTTCCGTTTGAACGAAGCATTTTTCGAATATCATTGCTTCATTCACCTCTGTCGCAACAACCGGCGGTCGGTTTAGGTCTTGATAAATAAAATCAGTTACATATTCGCAAATTGGCTTATATTAAATGGTAATGTGAAAAATGTTGTTCCAAGTCAGACATTTATAACTATTCTATAATAAAACAAAATAATAAAAAAACTCTATGTGGAGATTACATTCAGAACCAAGGGAAAAACCGTGTTTTGTAATTTCGCGCTCATAATATAAATTTTTATCTACCTTTATATACTTTCAGTTAAGTATTTAATTCTTTTCTGTGTTTTACTGCACAATCATACCTATTTTCAAATTATTTTTAAATTTTAAATTGTTAATTTTATTCATTGAGTTATACACGAATTTTCTAATACATATTTATCCATTAGTAATTTGTATAGAATAAATAAATAATAGAAAAAATGTGATGTAACCGACATGTAACAGGCATTTATGCTGCATCAAGCCATGAAATCTTAAAACAAAATGCATTAGCCGCGCTCTTTTGCACCATGTAATTCCTAATGTGACGTAAAATATATTTATTGTTCATAAATAAGTAATTTTAACTGCATAGTTTTAATATATGTAGTAAAGTTTTTCTCATTTTTTTCTATTTGTGATTTATGTATACATATATAATTTAATAATGTTATTGAAATATTCATTTTCATTCAAGTTTTATAGCATTTCTCTAATTTGCAACAATTTATCCCCTTGCTGCAAATACAAAAGATCAATGCCATTTTCGCATTTTTGATGACATTTTCTCATTGAACTTAAAACAAAAATAAACGATTTTTTTTTTAACATTTAGTAGAGAAATTTTTATTTCATATATTCCTTTCATAAATCCGAATGGTTCCTATGAAATTTAATAACTCTGAAAATGTTTAAATGAAAAAAATAAAACTGTAATACTATTAAAGTATTAATTTGTTTAAAATTTTAAGAAAATTTCTATTATAGCTACAACATCAACAAAAAAACATATTGCTAAAAGTGACTTTTTTAAATTATTGGTCTCATTTTCTCTTTAAAATGGAAAAGAAAAACCAAGCAGACAATTTTTTCATTCTTATAATAAGTTGGACCGTACTCTTCATCTTAGTTCGAAGTTTTAAAATAAAGTCATTTTAAATAACTGCGACATCACACAAATACTACTTATTGTATTTACCGTATGCAAATATTTACAGAAACCTTCGCTTACACTTAAAATAATACAACTTGTGCAGTATTTATTCCCATCAGCAAACTCTTCTTTTTCGTTCAAGGCTATAAAAATTTCCATTTTATCAATTTTGACGTTACAGGAATATTGTACATTATTATTTCACACATTCGTTTTACAAGGTGGTCATAAAAAAAAAACTTTGCCGATATATGGAGCTCTAGAGGCCAGTCCGTTCAACCGATCGAGGTGAAATTTCAGATATAGCTATTCAGAGGTATGAGCTTGAGATTCTCTGAACGACAACAAAATGGCGCTCATGGTTACGGTTATAGTTACAGAAACTCGAAAATTTCCAATAGGAACACCACATTTTTTCATAGCAAAATGATCAGCGCATGCGAAAATCCTAAAGAGCGCTGGAACGTTATAGTTATTGCAATAAATGGACGCGTTAAGCTTACACAAAATCAGCTCCACCACGGTCCCCAAAAAACACGACCAAGGCGCACGCAAAAAATTTTAATATGACAGAAACAAAATACCAATCACGGAACGTCGTTTGCCAGATAGTCAGCGTAGAAAACGGATAAAAAGATTCTGTGTCATATGCGAATTTACTCCTTGCGCGCAAATCCTGTTTTTTATAGGGAGGGGGAGATTCGCAGAACAGTTTTTTGTGCATGCATAACGTGTCCGTTTCTGGTTATATACGTACAGTTCCAACGCTCTTTAGGGTTTTCGCATGCGCGGATCATTTTGCGATGAAATAAATGGGTGTTGCCATTGGAAAATTTCGAGTTTCTGTAACTGTAACCGTAACCGTGAGCGCCATTTTGTTGCCGTTCAGAGAATCTCGAGCTCATACCTCTGAATAGCTACAGTGTCTCACATAAGTGATGGGACACTTGTGCTTTACAAAAGGAAACTAATCAAATAAATTAAAAAAAAAACATGTACACATTTTTTGTGGGTGTGTTTCATACTTAAATTTAGTAAAGGTTATTACATAACATACATTTTGTCAAAATATTAAAATATTAATTTAATAAAAATACAAATGTTTAGAACGGAGCAAAAAATAGCTCACATACGTGATGGGACACCATTATATGTGCAACAAAAATCGTCTGAAATAAGCAATAAAAATATTTTTTGGGGTTTTATTTTTACTTAAAAGCAATTGGCAATAATTTATAAAATCGTCTGCAGTATTTCTCTCCACTTTGTTTTGGAATTTTTGTGTTTTTTAGCTCTGTGTAGCCATGAATGCTAAACGAAAAGAAAGAAAATTCGAAAATTAGTTATTAATTTGCATATTGAACATGGAAAATCTATTAGAAAAACTGCTGAAACAGTTAACTTGAGTCGTTCAACAGTTTTCAATATCATTAAACGCTATAAAAAGAATCATATGATTCAGAATAAAAGAAGACCTGGCCGACCACCAAAGCTATCGAATGGAATAAAGCGAATTATCGTTCGAAGTATTTAAAAAAAAAAAATCCAAGAAATAGTGCTTCAAAAGTTGCTGCTGATTTTCAATCATTATATGG
Organism: Maratus speculifer; assembly: GCA_964019185.1. NCBI lineage: Eukaryota > Metazoa > Arthropoda > Arachnida > Araneae > Salticidae > Maratus > Maratus speculifer. Next base: position 249,644,807 of record OZ025295.1, on the reverse strand, counting down.
AATAATTGTTAATCCTGAGACTATTAGAAGGGTAAATCGATCTACTGGATATCACGGTAGAGTAGCCAGGAAAAAATTCTTCGTAAGTGAAAAGAATAGAAAACTCAGACTAGCTTTCGCAAAATCCAACATAAATAAGAAATCTGATTACTGGAATAAAGTTATATTTGCTGATGAGAGTAAATTTAATATATTTGGTTCTGACGGTAGAATCTTGGTGTGGAGAAAACCCAGGGAAGAATTTCGCAAACAGAACTTAGTACCAACAGTAAAACATGGTGGAGGAGGAGTTATGGTATGGGGGTGTATGTTGTCCGCTGGAGTTGGTAATCTTGTTTTTATTGACAGTATAATGGATCAGTGCAAGTATATTGATATTTTAAAGCAAAATTTGAAATCTTCAGCACGAAAATTGAATCTCCATAACGATTTTAAATTCTACCAGGACAATGACCCCAAGCACACTGCTCTGAACTTTAGACTCTGGCTGCTTTATAACTGTCCTGAAATAATAAAAACACCACCACAATCTCCAGAATTAAATCCCATAGAGAATATTTGGTAAGAATTGGAATCAAGAATTCGCAAACTCACCATTTCTTCAAAACAACAACTAAAATCGGTGCTTCAAGAAGAATGGGGTAAAATCACTCCAGAAATCACAAAAGAAATTAGTCGAATCCATCCTAAAAAGATTAAATCATGTTTTAAAAGTAAACGGAAATCCAACAAAATATTAAAACCTTTTAAAAAGTAAAATTTTTGGATAAATATTTGATGAAGAAGCAAGTGTCCCATCACTTATGTGAGCCATTTTTTGCTCCGTTCTGAACAATTGTATTTTTACTAAATTAATATTTTAATATTTTGACAAATTGTATGTTATGTAATAATTGTTACTAATTTTGAATATGAAACACACCCAAAAAATTTTTGCACATGTTTGTTTATTTATTTTATTGCAGTTTCTTTTTATAAAGCACAAGTGTCCCATCACTTTTGTGAGACACTGTATATATGAAATTTCACCTCGATCGGTTGAACGGATTGGCCGCTAGATCTCCATATACCGGCAAAGTTTTTTTATGACCACCCTTTATATATCTGAATGGAAACTACACGTATGTCGTCACAATTGGTAAAATGATGACTTTTGTAGCCTCGAATCGAAAGCAAGAATAGGGTCCATTAGCGCTTTTATAATATTGTATAAAGATCTTTTTTTAAAGAATGAGAAAATAATATTAAAAATAATTCCTCTTAATTTCTTTCCCCCTTTTCCTAAAATTTGTTCAAAATATTTGTAGTATATCAAATAAAATATTTGTTTAGAAATCATACTTTTCTCAAAAAAATTTCAGCCCTATTTATGTATTAATAAATATATTTTATGTGAACTGAAAAAAAGAATTATTATTTTGAAGTAATGGAATTTATATCGACGATTAAAATGACAAACGGTTTTTAGTTTTCTAAAATAAACTGATTCTTGAATATCGAAATGAAGAAAATGAGATTTATTTTATTCGAATATTTTTGAAAAACGTTATTTAAATACAATATTGTCTTCAATACTGATTGAATTGTACGGTATTTTTAATTCCAATTTAAAATTACGGGAAAAAAAGGAACCTTATAATTTTTATAGTTTTTTTTCCTTTCCTCCTTTTTTTCCACAAAAATGGATTTCTATGGTTGCCATCATTAGATAAATTGAATTCAATTTAGAAAAAAAAATAATATCTCAAAAACTCTTAAACTTTAAATTTCTAATGTCTGTTTTGAGATTTACGGATCAATATGAAGTTTTAGTGTTAATTTCACCCCATAATATTATATATTTTAGGAAAAAGCTATGTTAAACATAATCAGTCGTTAAATCAGTCGTTTCATAAAATCGTTTCATTAAGATTATATAGGTATAGGGTAGATTAGAGCTAATGTTGACTTATTATATTTTATATGAGTGCTCTCGTATATAGTGTAATTTACATGCGGATTCACATTGTGATCTGTCAGTTGTTTATGGAAAATATTCGAAATTTGTTGGATTTTATCTTTCTTCAACTTGTGTTAATAATGTCAGAATACGTAAATTTTATAAAGAAGGAAAGAACAATTTTAAATTTAACTTGGATTTTTTTCTTTTCAATTTAAAACTAAAATTTAGCATAAGTAAAAAGCGAAATTTAAATTTATTGAAAATCATTTACATTACTTTTGCACATACTTGAGATTAATTTTTAAAAGTAAATTTGGACATGCCAAAAACGATTCATAATATATATAAAATCGAAAATCGATAAAATATAAAATCCTTCTACTTTATTAAAGTACATATTACAGATGTTAAAGCACTTTTCCTTATTTAATATTATTTTATACCAAAAATATATGTAACAATTCTGTACAACAATATCATGTTTATTTTGTTGTGTATATGTTCTAGAAATTCACTAGAAATATAACTTTTATCTTTTACTCGTACACATTTCAAATATTACCTACTTTATGGTCTTAGTTTCATTTTTTTTTCAGTTGCTATGATGCATTTTTTCGATATTACTTTCTTATACTTCATAATAAATGATTTTGAAGGCTCGTCAAATTTCAAAATACATTATGTAAATACTGGGATTTTCATTTTTGAAATGGATAATAACCTAAAAGCATAAGACACATCTGTTAAGCTATCAAGTTTTATTAAACTTTGTTTATGTGCAAATTTTGTTTACTTAAAAATTACCCTGTAAAAGTCAGCGAAATTTTCAACTAAGTTCAAAAAGGAAACTTATGTAGAACAAATAAACAGATTAATTAGAAAATATGTTAGGCACTCTCACACCCTCTTGACTTTTAAGTCGACGAATAATAGAAAGCGACGATAAGAAAAATTAATCAAACTGGATTTAATCTACACTGTAAAAAAAAGTGTTCATCTACTAAAAAAACTTTAGTGATCCTTGTAATTACTATAAAATTTCTAGTAAACTTAGTCGGTTACAAGAAAATCTGTAAGAATTACTAGAAAAAAGTTAGCAACGAATAGAGTTAATAATTTTATATTTTTAATAGCTATTACTACAACTCACTTGGTGTGGACTTGATAGCATAGTGGTTATCGTAACGGACTCCAGGCTAAAAGGTCCCGGGTTCGATACTGGCCACTGCCAAATACGTCCCGAATATATGCAGTGTAAGTACTCGTTAATAAAGGGATTATGAATATCCTGACGGAGTAGTAGCAATGTTTGGTGCTGCCATCTATTGCGTTTTTGCCGAAAATCTTCCGCTCAAGAAGTCTGGATACAGCTCGAAGGAAGCTCTTGCCCTTCGAGCCCACTTAATGGTTTTTAAAAATAATTTTGGAGCTATTACTAAAATTTGCTTGGTGGCTCATACCAAACATTTTTAAGTTAGTTATACAAAAAATTCTTTTGTTCAGTTTACAAAAGAAATGATTGTTTCGCTTGCAAAAAAAAAGTTTGTAATGGTTACTAAAAAATTCTGTGGAATACAAATTTACTAAAAAATTTTTAGTAACCTCTTGAATTTTTTTTTAAAGTGTAAATTTCAGTTAAATGACCGAATTGTTGATGTTGACTATTTTTTCTTTATTTTGAGTGATTACAGCATTCGTCTAGAAGTTTAAAATGATATTTTATTAAGTTAAATTTCACTAGATTTTTATTCCTGAAAGTGAAAAATTTGTGAGAATGGCTCATGTAAATGCTAAAAAACTTTACACAAAGCAAATAAATAAATAAATAATAATAGATCCAAAAATTTTTATAGGAAATATAAAACTACCTAAAAATCGCAAACACTAACATGTTTTTTATAGCATTTTGTTCATTTTTTTACATATTTCTTCTTTAAATTGAATTTTAAGTTAAAAATAACAAAAATTCATCTTTTTAAACGTGTTATAATGATTTTTTTAAACTTTTTAAACTATTGAATAGTATATTCCAATAATTTTGGATCCCTAAATATAACGCTTTTAGATTTAGTAATTTCTAATATTATTAAATAAATCTTTAATTTCACTATCTTTCTATTGTAAATGAATTTGAACAAAAAAATTTTAAACAGAGAAATTTAAAGGGTGAAATGAAAATATTTTATGGCCTTTATTTGCTAGGTGATAGTTATCAACACTTATCTGCATGATTTTCAGAGTTGATTAGACAATGGAAATTCCGTTTAATATTTTTTTAAGCTGAAATAGGAAATGTATCAAACGTATCCAGTCACGTGACATTTAATAGTTATTTAACTTTAAATGTGCAAATTTTGAAAATAATCTTAGAAAAGTATTCGTATAGAAATTATTAATATAATTTTTACAATTTTCATTCAAATCTTCCTATAAGTTGAAGATAAACAAAAATATGATAAAAAAAATGTGATGGTAGAAAACTAACTTTATTTCGAGATAAAGCGTTTTTAAAATTTCTAAAAAATAATTAAATAATAAAAATAGTTTGAAAGACTCTTTTGTAATTTGAAAGATTGAAATTTGACGCCTTATTTTTGCTAGCTGAAAATAGTTTTCATCCTCAATGCATTTAAAGAAATTTATTATTTTACTATATGTCACTGTAAATTACAATCTACAAAAATCTATTAAACAAAGAAATTTAAAGGGAGAAATGAAAATCTTTTATATTCTTTGTTTGCTAGGTGAAAGTTATTAACACTCGTCTACACAATATTCAGAATCGATTAGACAATGGAAGTTTCATTATTTTTTTTTTTTTTAAGCTGAAACAGGAAATGTGAGGAAATATACTCCACCACGTGAAATTTACTAGTTACATAACTTAAAATGTGTAAATTGGGAAATTAACATTCGAAAACTATTCGTATAGAAATTTTTAATATAATTATTGCAATTTCATTTAAGAGATAATCTACTAAGTTCAAGGTTTTTCAAAAAAATATGCAATGGATCATTCCATGATAACTTACATTATACTTTTAACTTTTTTCAGTAATTTAAGTAATATAACACACAAAAATATTCATAATGTAAATTAGACATGGTTTGCTGATTTAACTTATTGAAAGCCCAATTTACATAAAAATTACCTAATTTTAATGTTATTTCTTAAATTTAGGTTGTTTTTTTTTTACTGTGGTAACTGCCATTATTGAAAAAGGAATGCAAGTGTAATTTTTATTATCATTTTTTAGGTAATTTTCATCGAAATTGACTCTTAGATAGGTTTCCGTGACAAATCATATTAGATTTAGATTTGAATATTTTTTAGTGTTATATTATTAAAATTACTGCAGTAAATTGTTGTAAATGTAATGTAAGTTACCATGGAATGACCCTAATTGGAAAATGGATAAAAATGTGATGGAGGAAAACTAAAGTTCATTTTTGGATGAAGCGTTTAAAAACCCTACCGAATAATTAAATAATAGTAACAGTTGAAGACTATTTTTTTTAATTTGAAAGACTAAAACTTGATGTTTTTTTTTTTTTGCTAGCTAAATAATAATCTTCACCCTCAACGTATTTTCGTTTCAATTAATAGCACTGCCAACATTCTGAATTCTACCGATTTTGAATTATCATAAATATCTCAAGAACGAATAAGTAAATAAGCGTTTTTGAAATAATTTCTTAAAAAATACTTTGACTACGAATTATCTTGGAAATATATTTTTGTCAAAGGAAAAAAAAATGTGTTTTTCCAGAGATTCTAGAGTTATTAGTAAAAATAAATAATAAATATTTAGTTCGTCAGATTGTGGAAAACTCAACGAAAATTTAAAAGTGCATTAAAAGATTTAAATATAACCTTTATATAGACGTTATTCCGTATTTATTCCCTTAATTTTAAAGAAAAGAAAAATTCTTCAAATCTGAAGCATAAATATATCCTTTACATACTTTTCAATTATGACATGAATCTAGCCAAATACTGTGAATATCTGATATTAAGATAATATGTTAGAACACAAAATCGAAGCTTATTACCCCTCAAGCTCTAAAATATCAAAAGCAAGATTAATAAATTTGAAAAGTATTCAAACGCAAAAAAACATCGATGCAACTTAAAATAATCAATCTACAGTTTTGGGTTTATTTCTTTTTTTTTATGTTTCTTTATTTAATGTGAACATGTGAACAGTCCATTCAATCGCAATTTTTGTTTATGCTATGGAAACAAAATTTACTCCGTATGTGATTTTATTGGTATGTGATTTCAATGGTATTATTTTCAAAAGTGAAGCATTTCCATGTGCGATAAATTTCATTGTCGTTGAAAGTAAAATCGTATACTTCTATATTACTTATTTAAATTTCGCAACTTAATATACAGAATATATATATTTATATATAATGACGTCCTTTGCATCCGTTAAATATTTCCACACTTAGAATTCAGTCTTTAAAATCATCTAAAGAAAACTATGCATATGACGTCACTAACGCGAAACAATACAGAAACCAAGCAAAAGGTGATGTCGTAAACACAACAAGAAAAAACATTTGTATAATGATTCATATGTCAGCATTTGTTTGTAACAATAATATGAAAACCTACAACATCTTCGTATTTTATCAAAATTCATTCGTGTATGTATCTCTCTCTCTCTCTCTCTCTCTCTCTCTATATATATATATATATATATATATATATATATAGGAGATGGGCGGTGTTATCAGGATAATATGCAATGGTTACTCTTATAAAAAAACTGAGAAAAGAAGACGCATTCGCTAAATTGCAAAATATTTTATACAGGTTGTTCATTTGACACTAATGTAGGGATAATTGTATAATTACATCAATAAATTTCGATTAATATTATTTATATAAATTAATTAATTTACATGATTAACTTGTACCTAACTTTTAACAAATTGGATTCCTAAAATGCAATTTTAAGTGTATTAAATGCATACATTAATTATCTATAATTATTTATTTTTATTTCTTATTTGATCGATATCAAGATATTAACTTTAGATTAGCATAGTCAAATTAAATGATTTGGTTTAAATATTAATGTATGGTATATTTTTTTGTCAATACATCGAAAATGCGATTTTAATTTTTTTTAATATTATTTTCTCTTTTTATTTTTCTATCAAATTTAGTAATTTTGTTGTGTTTCGTTTTTGATATTTTTTCTTCATTTCATATCGGTTTTATGTTTGTTGGTAACTCCAAATTCGTATTATTTTGCTTTTTCGTGGCTAAGACGAAGATGAAACCACACACTTCATTTGTAGTTCCAAAGTATTTGGGGCTTAACAATTCTGCTTTGGTTTTGCAAATTTCATTTGTATTCATTTTAATTATTCATTTTCCCCCGATTTTTTAATGTGGTAATTTTTTATTTAATTCAATGATTCATATATCATAATATAATTAATGTTAATATATATATGTATTAAAATTGCACTTTTTATTTTTATTTTTCCAGCTATTAGTGTAAATATGGTAATAACATGAAACAGTAATATATTTTGTAATTTCTTTGAATTTTGAAGGAAATGGAGAACTTCTATTGCCACCATTAGAGATATTGGATTTAAAAATATAAAAAAAGTAAAATAAATAAATAAATAAATATCTCAAAATTATATTAAAATGCATTTTTAAAACAAATGATAGCTACAAAGACGTTTTTTTCCTTACACGAAAATATAAAAATTTAAAACATGCAAAGCTTAGAAGTTTAAAAACATGCAGAACATATCACCAGTATTTTACCTTATTTATTTTACCTTAACCTTAACCTTATACACCTGATTCATTTTATAGCTGACGTATATAGCATAAAGTTATTTTTTTTAGGTACGACACATTAATTTCGGGATATTGAATTTAAAACTATATCTTCCAAAATCGAATTAAATGCAATTTTCAAACAAATTTCAGTTACAACAGTAAATTTCAGTTACATTCTGTTCCCTGTACAAAATGTAAAAATTGAAAACATGTAAAGCTTAGAAGTAAAAAAAGCAGTACAGATTGCTAGTATTTATCCGCATAATGATACATCTGCTTCCTTTTACAGCTGACTTATGTAGCAGAAAACTATTTTTTAAGTACGTCACTTTAATTGTGATGTATTGTATTTGAAACTATACGTCTCAAAACTAATACAAAATGCACTTTTAAAACAAATTTTAGTTACAGGTACATTCTGTTTCCTTGTAAAAAGATGTAAAAATTGAAAACATGCAAAGCTTAAAAGTTTAAAAACTTGCAGTACATATTACAACTATTTAAACAAATATTGATACATTTGCTTTGTTTTGCTGCTGATTTATGAAGCATAAAATTAATTTTTTTAGGTACGACACTTTAATTGCTGCCCAAAAGAAATAGTATATCCGCGGCTAATAAGGAATTTAATATTTGAACACTTTTTATTAACTTTCGGAAGACTTCACTGTAATCTAAACGTACATTTATTACGCCGTCTATTTCTTTTTATACTTAAATTATAAATTGCACACATTTTGTTTAGTTGTTATTGAAAATTTGGCGACAGTACGAAACAGAAAATTAATACTTTTTTCCTTAACTTGAAAAGAAAAGGAGTAAATTTGAAACCATTGGAGATATTAGATTGAAAACTATAAGAAAAAAATCTCAAAATTAAATTAAAGAATTTTTTTTCAACAAATCGTACTTACAAGTAGTTCCCTAGACGAAGATATTAAAATTTTATACATGCAAAGCTTAGAAGTTTTAAAACTTGCAGTATATATTGCCTGTATTTAATCACATATTGATACATTTACTTTGTTTTGACTTAAGAAGCATAAAGTTATTTTTAGGTTCGACACGTTCATTTCTAGCCAAAAGAAATGGCACATCCGGGGCTAATAAGGAGTTTAATTTTTGGACACATTTTATTATGATTCGAAAATTTTACTGAAATCTCAAATGTACCGGAGGATCCAAAATTCAGGATGAACTTTGAAAACGAATCAAGGTAAAAAGATACGGTTTGCACCAAACCGATGGAAAAGAACCCGGGTTTTGTGTGGCTCAAAAAATAGTTTTAGCAACCAACATATGGCGCTGTCGAATTTCTGAATTGGAAGCGTGACAGGTATCCCAAACAGTCCTCTTTATGCAAGATGAAGCACTACCTCATATTGCCTGTGTAATGCCTGCTATGTTCAATATTTGGGGGGAGGATCGCATTATCAGTCGCTAATTTAATCACACATGGCTTTCAGGATCTCCCGATCTGACACCCTGGAACTTTTGGCTGTGGGGATTATTGAAGTAAAAAGTTTACCGCGACCAACCGGCATCACTGGCAGCACTGGAAGATGCCATCCGCCAAAATGTCTCTGCCATAACGCAAGAAATATTACTCTATGCTGTTAACGGTGAGGATCCTCGTCTCACCGCTGTACTTCTGAATGATGGACAGCACACTGAACATTTACTGTAGTACTAATTAACTGTAATTAAGTTGAATTGTAAGTTGTCAACATTTTTTTTTTCATTTGTAAATCATCTTTTGGTGCATTAAATCCTTATAGCGTCATGTGTTGGTCGCCGACAGAACTATATTTTTCCTTCTAGACGAAATCCGGTTTCTTTTACATCCGTTTAATGCAAATTGTATATTTTTTATCTTGATTCGTTTTCGAATTATTCATTTTTAAATTTCATCCAAACTTTTGGATCACCCGGTACATTAATTACTCTGGCTATTTCTTCTTATTTTTTCAATGAAAAGATTTTATTATAGGAGTTGTAAAATTACAAATACAGCCGGCTCTCGTAAATTCGAACTCGTCGGGACCACAAGAAATATTCGAATTATCCGAAGTTCGAATTATGAAAAATATGAAATCAAAACATGCTTAATATGGAATTATTACAAAAAAGTTAATGTTATAAAGTGTTTTATTTATTTATTTCGTCTGTTATCATTAGAATTTGACTTAATATTAAATTAGAATGTATAAATGCATAAACTAATTACAAGATACATAAACGAAAAATTAAAATACATAATTAAAATACACAAACAAGCACAATGGAAGAAAAATTTAAAGCGTCACTGATGGACAGACGAGACACTAAGAAAGTAGATATCAAATGCATTGGATTATATGTAATATACTCGTTTGGAGCAATTTTCACAAAACTCAAAGAAAGAAAGTTATTCAAATGATCCGAAATCCGTGAGAATAAAGATAAATGAAAAATCAGAATTCTCGTTAGTTCGAATTAAACGAAGTCAAGAGATAATGAGCTCGAGTTAATGAAAAATTTTAACGTTATTCTGCCATTGAAAATTATGAGACTGCCTGTTTAGTTTTAGATTCGGATTAAGAGAAGATTTGAATTATCCGATTTCGAATTAACGAGAATCAACTGTAGCAGATAAATATACTGACTATGTTAATAAATGTAACAAAACTTCTTAAATTATTTTATTAAAGTTGGTAATAATGTTGGATTTTTTTTTTTTATCAGTTAATAAAAATATCATGTTCAAATATCATATCAGTTACCGATTATTTTAGATGTTCCCAGTGTAAGCCACTATAAAAGAGGTTTTACTGTATTTTGAAAATTGAAGCATTTCCAAGAACAAAAATTTACAATGTCGCTGAAGGAAACATGTTGCACTGCTACAAATCTTATTTCAGTTTTAAGACTTGCTATACAAACATTTACTTTATATAAAATGACGTCATTTGCATCCATTGACGATTTTTACACTTACGATTCAGTCTTTAACAGCATTTAAAAAAAATTATGCAGATGACGTCACTAATAGTCTTTTACAGCATCTAAAGAAAATTATGCATATAACGTCACTAATAGTCTTTTACAGCATCTAAAGAAAATTATGCATCTGACATCACTATCACACTCATATTCACCAACGCGGGTTAACTCTTGAGTGCGTGTTAAATGTTGCTCATGAATATACCGGGTGTCCCAAAAATGACTGATGGATTTTAAAATTCAATAACTTGCAAACGGTAACATCTATTTAAAATTTTTTTGCAGGAGGGTTATGTATAATGTCAGGAGTTTTTTATCGTAATTCTTTATTTTAGTTCGCATCTCAAACAATAGGTGGCGCTGACGGCAATGAAAGGCCAGGTCGACGCTTCACTCAGCACTGATCGCCTGGCATTCAAACGCCGTCAGCGCCACCTATTGTTTGAGATGCAAACTAAAATAAAAATTACGGTAAAAAAAACTCCTGACATTATATATAACCTTCCTGTAAAATTTTTTTTAATAGCTCTCACCGTTTGCAAGTTATTGAATTTTAAAATCCATCAGTCATTTTTGGGGCACCCGATAGATACATAGAAAGACTTCTCACTCAATGTATTAATACTGAATCATGATTTTGGAACTTGATAAAATGGCAACATGCTTAGGTCAACCGTTCTGAAGAAACTTTTTCAGAAAGAAATTTTTTTATAAATAATTTTCGTTATAACTTCAGTTATTACTAAACACTTAGAAAGCAATTCAAAAGAATAAAATAATTGTTATTGCATGCACGAACTGAGGAATCGTTCTACATAGGTGCCATCTATTTCAAATTTGTTACACAGAACGGTTTTCTTCTTTGAAGGGCTATTTCCTAAAAATCCTTCATGCCCTGCATTTAACACGGACGCAAGAGTTAACCCGTGTTGGTTAATACGAGTGTCAGTCTGTTACGGCGTCTAAAGGAAATTATGAATATGACGTCAATATTAGTTTTTAACACCATCTAAAGAAACATTTGACTATAATACATTATAATAATACAGAAACCCCTGCTAAATGAAATGCCGTAAAATTCGACAAAGGAAAATCTACTATTAATTGGTTCACATGTCTAATAATTCAAATGTTTGTAATAATAATATAGTACTTACAATAAAATGTAGTTTATAATAGTTCCTTTTTTTTTTTTTTTTTTTTTTTTTTTGACCAGCAATTGTATATATATATATATTCTCAAAATTGCGCTTTCAAATTTATCACTTGTTAATGAAAGTATGGCAAGAACATGAAATAGTAATGTAATACTTTTCTTTTATTTCCTAAAGTAATTGAGGTACAATTGCCACCATTGGAGATATTGGATTTACAACTACAAAAGTGAAAAAAAAAAAGAAAAACTAGCTCTAATTCCTACAGGATTAATCCGTTTATTTATTTATAATTTTTTCTGCTCCTGCAACCGTAATCGGGTTGGTTCCTCCTCAATGCACTCTGGTGAACGTAGTAGGCTAATAGTAACAATGTGAAACATTTTCTTTTTTAATTGAAGTTTCTTTGCAGTTTTTTATTATTTTTAATATCATTAGTATTTTAGATAGGTTAAAAAAAGAGAAAAGAAAATTGATGTTGATCTTAATTAACTGGAAGTAATTTTAAGTTTGAAAGAAAGAGATTACAAGTTGAATGCAGTTTCTGCCATTGCAGAATTGAGTTTCGCCTCCGATTAGAAAAAAAAATCGATAGAGGTTTTTTAGAAGGGCAATCCCGTTTAGTTTGTAAAGAACTAACTTCATTTTTCTTGTGTTTATCAATATAATAGCAAACAGAACGGCTTTGAAATACCCAATTGACAAGCAATTTCTCTCTGAGACATTGGAATTGCGGAATAATAAACAGATACAATTTGACGTGCTATTTTTTCATTGACTAGATTCATCAAAAACGGATTTTTTTTTTTTTTTTTTAGTTTAAACGCTTTTTTATAGACTCTAAGTAAAAGGAAATGCAAGTTAACTATAAAACGAGTGGAATCCCGTCGAATTTGACGAGTGAAATGTTTAAAAGACCCGATCGATTTGTTTTTTAAAAAAAGCAAAAGTAATTACATTATTGAATTAATATATAATAAATATATTTACAAACTAAATGTCAAATTTGCCAGTTAATATTTTGCATGCAAATATTCGCACATCTTCAGTTAAAATTGTGAGCTGAGTACCGGCGAAATCAAGAAATTTTATTTTATATGCACTCACAGAAAAATAGTTTTATTATATATATATATAACTAATTTCATTTTTACTGTGACATTATTTTCACTAACTGAAGTCATCTGAAAGTAAAATCTCAATCTCAGTGTCCATAATGAAAAGAAATATTGAAATGTAATATCGGGTACTACTATGTTATCCCGTAGACCAAAAAATTATCGTCAAAGTATAAGATTAAATGCCAATAATGGGTGATCGTGAATGTCACATTCAATGACATTAAATACGATTCATGTGTTTAAAATGTCGAAAGTGATTTTTATTTCGACTTTTTATTAATATTTTTATTAATATTCTACTAATTATTTGTTTTTTTCGTTCTTTAAAATAAAAATTATGTCAATATGTATAATTTGGCTGTTAGTTTAGCGATTTGTATAATTTGGCGAAATTGGTCGACGGGATAACAGAGTAGTACCTAATATCGTTATGAGTAAAAATGCGATGTTTTAAATAGTGACGTCATTTTCTCTTCAAATGTTTTTTTAAAAGTTACTGTTATTAGTAATATGAAAAAGGCATCTGTAATAATATTGTATTTCCCATTTATCTGGTTGGTGAATGACATCATTTTCCTCATTTGAAATTTTTCTTATTTTGCTTCAGACATTAATTTTTATCGTACATTATTTTGTGTTATTTTATTTACATTATTAATATTATTTCTCAGTAAATATATTTTTTCCCTCGCAATTAGTGCATAATTATACTCAATCATTTTGGAAAATAAATTTTTATTATCGAGAGAAAAGCTAAACTGAGTTGCCACCATTGTGAAGAAATATAGTAAAATCCATTTAAAATTAAAAATAAAATATAAAAATGGAAATAAATTAAAAAATAATTAAAATGGGCAAAACTACAAATAAATAGCTTTCATTTAAAAAAATAATTATCAAAATCGGTTGAGTAGAAAATTCATGGCTGATGACACGACATTTTTTAGCTTGTCTGAAAAAAACAGCATCGAAGGCTAAAAAAAAAAAAAATAAAAATAAAAAAAAAAAAATAAAAAAAAAAATATCGATACAGGTCTTTTAGAAGGTCGACCCCGTTTAGAATGCAATGATTTAACTTCATTTTTCTTGTGTTTATCAATATAATAGCAAACAGAACGACGTGAAATACCCAATTGATTAGCAATTTCTCTCCGAGACATTGGAATTGAGGAATAATAAGGATATACAATTTGATGTGCTACTTCTTCCTTGACTAGATTCATCAAAAAAGGATTTTTTCTTTAGTTTAAACGCTTTTTTATAGACTCTGAGAAAAAGGAAATGCATTTTAACAATAAAATTGTATGAATGTCTCGTTTTAACGACCAGATTACGAAACTACCCACATAGCATGCATGTTCACAGTGTCGTCACAGTGACGTCACTCTGAGTCACATTGTTACTCAGATGTGACTTTCTTAGAAAACTTTAGAAAATTACAAAAATTCTTCAAACCATGTTATTTACTGGTAAAAAACGTGGCAATTCAGAAGAATACTGTGCAATCTCTGTTATGTCACACGTTACATGCACTGCATGTAACGTGTACGTCATATCACATATGTGAGATAAACCTCCCATCATATGAAACTAAGCACCCAGCAATGAACCTATCAGTGAAACTTCTATTTAAGGAAATTCCATCGTTACACTTAAATGCTTCGTTATGAAAAAAAATATCGTTGAATAGAAATTCACGAAAATTCATGAAATTTGTATAGTAAGCTACAAATAAAAATGGAAATATTTTAAAACTGTGTTTTAATTTGGATAGTAATTTTTGTTATGCAATATAGCCATATAAGAAAAAATTCATTAGTATAATATCTAAAAAACCACATAATAAAGGAAGGGAAACAAAAATTGAATCGCAGCGTTCTATTACTCGTTTTCTCTTGTATTTCAAATCGAAAAAAAAAAAAATCGGTATATTACTTTGTGGCGATCTCTTATGAAAAATACACTGCTCATAAAAACTTTCGCCTCTTTTTTAAGTATTCAGAGAATGGACCTATAATATTTTCGTGGAACTGGAATCCCTTTTTTAGCATATCGAAAATTTTTCGCATTTTTTCCTTTTTATTTAAAAGATAAAATAAATACATAATTTCATTTGATACAATCCGCTGAAATATATTCCCCAATCAATCTCAACAGCAATCTATCCTTTTGAATATTGTAATATGAATATTAATTTAAATGTTAATGGCGTTCTAAATGAAGGTTCAACAGAAAATTAAAAAAGTAGATAATTTCATTAAATATCGGCTTCGTTAAATTGATGTTTCACTGTATTTCAAAACTAATTGAAAGTAAAAAAGAAATGCGCAAAAAAGAAAAAAAATTAAACTCAAAATTTTAATTAGGGATACTCTTATACAACTAATGCGCATGCGGATTAAACTTACAAATCTTCGAAGCTCAAACAAACAATAATAACAAAAAATCACTTGCTTAAAAAATATCGTTTGGCAACGACCAGAATTGTTGACACTAGTGTACTTATTCTAAAGAATATTTGCAGCTGCTCTAGTAGCTTTGTTATGATGTTATGTGCATATTTAGTACGTAAGTTGAAAAATTTAAAAAAATTATGCAGAAATACGATCAGGTTATATTTTATATAAAATGTCGGTCCGAAAAAATACAATTTCAGTGGCGTTTAGTTAATATGAGCTCGCCAATTCGGACATTCCGACTTCGAAATTATCTTCCCTATTTGGATTATCAAACTGAAATAAGAAGATAATGTCGATAAGAAAGAGGTAAGAAAAAGTTATTTTTCTTGATTTTTTATAATTATTTCTGTTAATTTCGAAAAAAATATGTTATAAAAGGAGTAAATATATTAATTTAACTTTTTTGAATTCACTTACCTTCAATATCAATCAATTCAAAAAATTTAACGTTTATTTTGTTAAAACACGGAACAGCAAATCACCGATTAAAAAAAAAAAAAAAAAAAAAAAAAAAAAAAAAAAAAAAAACTAATAACATTATTTTTAAAATGCACTTTAATCACATTTTTTTAATTACATGTTTAAAATCACATTTTCATAAATTAGAAAATATATACATAATCAAAAGTTAACGTTATAATTAATATATACATAGGAGTTTCGGGTTGTTTTTACAGTTGAAAATAGTGATAAATATATTAATTTATGCACTAATATTGCAAAAACAATTTTTTTTAAACTTTTTTGTTACCTTTCTAAATTTCTCATAATCCCAATAATTTGATAACTGTAAATCCATGATATTTATTATTTTAAACCATGTATCTAAAATAACTAAGATATTGATTTTGTGATAATAACAATTTTTGATTTTAAAAAATGAGTAATTATCGCATATATTTTATTAATTTTTGATATCTTAATTGTTAAATTGTGTTGAAAATAACAATTTTGTTTCATTAGTATGTATTCATTAAATCCTAGTTCTAAATAGTCATAAAAACAATTACATGTACTTTATTTATGGGATGTACATTGCTGATATTTTTAGTGTTTGATGTATTTCTATTATTTTCAATAAAATTTTGTCTAATAATGGGAAATGAGAGTGAGAATACTTAAATATTATAGATAGATTCATCTAATACGAAAAAAATGAAATCTAATAATTATAATTATTAATAAGGAAACTTTTTTTTAAAGAAATTCCTTAAGTATGTCCTTTACCGGCACATTTACATTATATGACACATACAATCCTTCTATAGTAAAAAAAAACTAGCCTTAAAATGAATGACTCCTGGAATGATGCTGATGTGGAAGATTTCCGGAACTAACGAATCCGGGTTGTCCACTCCTTCCATGAGTCGAATAGACCAATCAGGAAAGGGCTCCGTCTATGCATCGCCATATGGGTTACCATAAAGAGAGGAAAGGTTACCATCACCAACAATCGCCAAGTTTGTCGCCAACTTGGCGATATATCGCCAAATTTGGCGATTAAAATTAGTTGTCAAAAGTGACGCCAACTTGGCGATAACTGTAATATTTCGCCAAATTTTTAATTTCTTTACAACATCAGTCGTTTGATACATCATTTGAGAGGTTTGCAACTGCTTATTCATTTAAAGGATGTCTTGTGTGTTATCCCCCATTCTGCTCCACAGGGGGGACACATTTTTAATTTCTTTACAACACCAGTTGTGTGACACATCATTTGAAAGGTCTGCAACTGCTTATTCATATTATGGATGTGTTGTGTGTCATCCCCCACTCTGCCCCCCTAGGGGGGCACATTTTTAATTTCTTTACAACACCAATTGTGCGACACATCATTTGAGAGGTCTGCAACTGCTTATTCATATTATGGATGTGTTGTGTGTCATCCCCCCTCTGCCCTCAGAGGGGAAGCATTTTGTAATTTCTTTACAACACCAATTGTGTGACACATCATTTGAAAGGTCTGCAACTGTTTATTCATTTTATGGATGTCTTGTGTGTCACCCCCACTCTGCCCCCCAGGGGGGCACATTTTAATTTGTTTACAACACCAGTCGTGTGACATCATTTGAGAGGTCTGCAGCTGCTTATTAATATTATGAATGTCTTTTGTGTCGCCTCCCCCTCTGCCCCCCAGGGGGCACATTTTTAATTTCTTTACAACACCAGTCGTGTGACACATCATTTGAAAGGTCTGCAACTGCTTATTCATACCATGGGATATTGGCGAGCGCAGTAAGCAGGGGTAGCCAATAATTTGTAATCGCGAAGCGATTACGCGGGGGGTTGGCGAGCATAGCGAGCAGGGGGGCGGGGCCCCCCTAGTATATATAAAACTTACAAAATAAATTTATCATAACATATGTCGATAAATCTCCTAACAACTATGCTTTCATATGTAAACATTATTACTCTACATTATTAAATCAAGCAATAAATTCTAGTTCAAATTTCATTAAAACAGATATTGATACTATTATTAAAAATAGACATATAGCTCAATATTATAAATTACTAAAATTAAAAAATCATAATTATAACTATCCTTACATTGTGGTTATTCCAAAATTCCATAAAATTCCTATAAAGTTTCGTACTATAACTATTGGGTGTAATACTTATAACAATAATGCAGGTAAAGAATTATTAACAATACTTACAAAAATGCTAGATATTGCAAAAACTAATAATAAATTCTATAGTATAAAAAATAGTTTACATCTTGTAAATAATATCAAAAATTTACAAAACATTAAGTACATCAAAACATATGACTTTAATGATTTATTTAATACAATTGATATTGCAGATATGTTCAGGATCATAAATTTATTATTCAAGGAATATAGGAATTCTCTAAACATACATGTATCTTTATCTTACTTCAAATCTTTAACCAAATTTATTCTTTATCATAATTATATATTATTTAATAATACAATATTCAAATAGTCGGTCATCCACAAGGTGGGATTGTATCATCCATCTGTGCTGATCTCTACTTACATTATTAGGAACGTAATACTTCTATTGTTAATTGTTTTCTATACTGGTATCTTGATGATATAATAATTTTATATTCTAAAAAGTCATCTAACTATTCGCTACCAATCAAATACCACAAAAATTTAAAATACAGTTATAATGATATGCATAATAATACAATTAACTTTCTTGATCTTAATATTACGCTTTCTGATAATAAAATTCTATTTGATATTTATGATAAACGTAATGACTTTCCTTTTAAAGTAAACCTCTTTACTCATTATAATTCTTGCCTACATAAATCTGTCTATGTCAATATATTACTTAATTTTGCCCATAGAATTAAAAATATTTGTTCACATAATTTTAAAATGCATAATTGAAAAAATGTACAAGAAACTGCTATAAGATATGGTTATCCTTTACATTTGGTTAAAAAAATATTATCTGCATAAACATTTATTTAGTATTAACTGTCTATTTTCTCTTCAGCCAATATTACCATATGATGTTATTGATAAAAATTCCTATAGTCTTTAATATATAATAAGTTACATGATCTTAAAAATAATTAACGCATTGCGTAAAAAAATGTTTAAAAAAATTATAAAAAATAAAAATAATACAAAAAAAAATAAAAAATACAAAAAATAAAAAATATGAATAATAGGATGGTTGGGTGGGTTAGATGTTAGATTACGGGGGAGGGCGGTGTTGTCTGGATAATACGCAATGGTTAATTATTATATATTTAATAAAAAAAATAAATAAATAAAACTTTACACATAGTATTAAACTTTATGTTTACCTAAAAACTAATATGCATAACTTAAAAATGATCAAGTTATTGAGATAAGCTACGGTTGTCTATTGTATTTGTCTTTAAGAAATTATTTGTAAAATATTAGAATAGAAATTATTCTTGGAAATTCTTAGCTAATAAATAATTTATTTTTTTTCATATAATAGAGGGCAGCACCATAAGCATATAATTTAATTAATATATTAATCCTTTAGATGACAGCACTAAAACAATTTTCCGCTAGAAGTTGTAGTAATATATTCTAGTTAATTAATATAATAATATTAATAATTGATTAAAAATAAAAATATAATATTTCTAATAGTAGCATCTATTTTTTTCTAAATATATTATGAACTATATAGTATAATATATGTTTTACTAATTTTTATAATTATTGTTACAACTTTATTTTATTATCTATGTGATTTATACTATGACCATAACCGTGACTGTTAGTAAGTCACATGTAGTTTGTATCTGATTGCACTACAAATCTTGCTAGGATATGGGTAATGGTAAATATCTTAATATATATATATCTTTTTTTAATGGAATAATGTATTATTGTTATTTTGTCATATTGATTTTATTTTCTTCTATGTGTATCTTTCTACTCATTTTTTCATCTGAATAGCTTCCAGCCAGTCGGGTGTATTGTGAGTCGAATTCTTAGCTTTCAGCACGACTTATAACAGAAACTGGTTGGCTGTTTTTGCTTTTTTGTTAAACTATACACCCCTGATGAAGTAGTTTAATGAAAAAGCCTTCTACTGCTTTTTTATCCATTTATCTTTCATTATTTTGGTAATCTGCCTTCTATTTCACTTCAAACTTCAACTGTTTTCAATAAGATGATTGTAAAAATACAGGTTTCATTGGTTTATTGTATGGTAATATATGAATTACTCTGGTTATATAATGTCCATTTATCCACATATTTCTTAGTAATTTGGTAATCTGCCTTCTATTTCTATTCAAACTTCAACTGTTTTTAATAATATGAATGTAAAAATACTGGTTTCATTGGTTCTTTTATTGGTATTGTCTGAATAACTTTGGATGTATTTATAAAAGTATTTATACATATATATATATATATATATATATATGAGTTTAACTACGAATTTAAACCTTGGTGTAATCATACATGTTCACAGTCCACTATAGTAAGGAAATTACTAAGCGTAATACTAGAACTAATTGCCTCATCTTCATTTGTACTCTATTTTCAAATGAAATCTGTATATTACGAATATTGCGCATAAACTTCGCGTAGTTTTATCGAAAGATAATTCTATATTATATTTAACTGAATGATTTTAATTGGTAAATTAATCAAATGTATATTAATTTTCCCAAATGACTAAAAAAGCGTTTAGGTTAGTATTTGAACTAGAGACCCCCGACGTCTGCTGCAAATGCTCTTCCAACAGAGCAACTTAGCACGCACAATTCACCCGGAGAAATAATATTATATACTCATACGAATAGTATGCATTTTTCACACGGGTAGTTTGAAAAAAAAAAGTATTATTACATAGGGTATATATAATAACAATAAGTATGCATTCGTATTCACTGTGTGAATTGTGTTTGCCAGATTCTTCCAGGATAGCTCAATCGACAAAGTATTGGCAATTTGCGCGAAAGACTCCTTAGTTCGAATCCTGACCTGGACACTTTTGCAATCAGTTCGAAAATTACAAAAAGATATATATATTTATAGCCATCAGGATTATTGGTCAGAAATATTAGCAAGCTGTACAGTTTTACATGTATGCTGATACCTGTAGATATTAAAGCGAGTAAAAGTTTTTTTTAAAAAGCTTCAAAAAGATTAAACAGTTTGAACAGCATACTACAAAATGTGTGTCAGTTATAAATAAAATTCAAGCTATGCAGTTTTGAGCATGTGGAGGGAGGGGAAATATATAAATGTTTTTGAAAGGTAATATTTTTAAATTTTGAAAACAATACCAGAGTTGTAAGACATGTGAGGTAAATCGAATTTTTAACTTTAATTTAGAAGAAAGTCTCCTTACTGCAGGTAACTATTTTTATATATTATATAGTATTTGTTCCTAAATTGTCAATATATGATTTTAGGACTCAAACCCTATTTTAACAGGAACATGGCGTGGAGTTATAGTTTCAGCTGATCCTGTTTCTTTTAAATTGTTAGAGAATCGTTAAGAAAAGTTAAATCGTCACAGAATCATCACAATGTTAACGAAATTTTTGTCCCAAATGATCTACAGCGTGAGTCTAAAATAATAGGACAAAATTTGAGGGAGGTGGTAGAGCTCACTATAACAAATAATTATGACATAGAAATTTATGACTGGAAGTGACGCGTTAAAACGCCACGCTAGTCACCACAAAAGACCCGGATTATAATGTTAAGTGTATGGGAGCGTTATTTTCAAATATCTCTCTAAAATTTTAATATTTTCGCATATTTTTTTTTCTTATAGGATAGCTGAGGACGATCTACAACCAGGCTGGTTTTTACTTTTTTGATTTTGGTTACAGACTAAAAGAAAAATACTTTAACTTTCAGAACCAGTTTAAACCGGTTCTAAAACTGAAACTATCTTAATATAAAAAAAATATAACCAAAATCAAAAAAGTAAAAATTAGCACGGTTGTGGATCGTCCTCAGCTACCCTATGGAAAAAAATATCATGTAAAATATTGAAATTTGAACAAGGTATTTGAAAACAACGCCCCCCCCCATAGACTTAACATTATCATCCGGGTCTTTTTTAGTGACTAGTGTAGCGTCTTGACGGGTCACTTCCGGTCATATATTTCTGTGCCATCATTATTTGTTATAGTGAGCCCTACCACCCCCTCAAAGTTTGTTCCATGATTTTGGACTCACCCTGTATTTCACAAAGTGGTCACAATGTGACTTGAAAGCATTGTCACTTTCGTCACAGTTTCGTCACAATGCTAATGACAAAATCGTCATAAATGACACACTTTTCACAAATTGGTCACATTGTGACGTCACAAAGTGGGCACAATGTGACGTCACAAACAAGCTCTAAAACGGCCATAACGACTTCACATTTTAGTCACTGTGACTTCACATCGACGTCACGTGACGTCACATCGACGGTCACAAAGTCACAGTGTGACTTCACAACACCGTCACCGTGACGTCACCTTGTCTTAAGGGATAGTCGTTGGGATCTACCGTAATACTTACCCATCATGGATATGCATTGTATAATATGTGAAAATAAAATATGTGAAAACTATTTATAAAATGCATTGCAATTCCAAAACAAAATTTAAACGTATATTTAAATATTCTTAATATGCATAGTAATGCTCCATTAATGAATTGCTGATGAACCCATTTCGACAAATTATGTAAAATACCAAACTACACAAGTAGTACCGGATTGCGTAAAAGAAACATCCTTATAACTCCAAAAACAATAATCATATTAACTATCAGTTTACTACGTCAGATTAAGCGTCTCATTTCCAATTAAAACATATCTTTGAAATGAAATTTGAAGAAAATACAGAGTCATGAAAAATCGTAGAATGTGGAAAATAGGATTACAAATATCTCGGCAACTATTAATCCGACCGACTTCGTTCTTGATGCAAAATTTGTGTTATTTTATTGCCTTTTACGTCCTTTTATTAAAATAAAAAAAATCAAAAATTTCTATATACATTTCATCAGAACGATTTTTTTGAGAGTCCGAAAAAGATAGTTCCGGATAATCGAGGTTACTGATATTAAATAGGCTTCGTCCTATTCTAACTTACTAATTACATACAAAATTTTAAGTCTCTATCTCCATTTGTTCGTGAGATAGAACGTTTAAAGACCGATAGACAGACAGGCGGACGGCAATTTTTTTTCTAAAAATATGTTTTTCGGAATTTCCAGTATTTGAAACATGCAAATCCGTCAAAAATTTTTTTTCGATTTTCAAAACGATTCCAAGACCTCTATACTGCGTAGGATAGGTAAGTAAAAGTGGGCCACAATTTTTGACGACACTTTTTAGCTTGTATGAAAGAAATAGCATCGGAGGCTAAAAAAAAAAAAAAAAAAAAAAAAGAAAAAAGCTAATTTCATTTTTATTATGACATTATTTTCACTAACTGAAGTCATCCGAAAGTAAAATCTCAATCTCAGTGTCCATAATGAAAAGAAATATTGAAATGTAATGTCGTTATGAGTAAAAATGCGATGTTTTAAATAGTGACGTCATTTTCTCTTCAAATGTTTTTTAAAAGTTACTGTTATTAGTAATATGAAAAAGGCGTCCGTAATAATATTGTAAATCCTATTTATCTAGTTGCTGAATGACATCATTTTCCTCATTTGAAAATTTTCTTATTTTGCTTTAGACATTAATTTTTATCATAAATTATTTTCTGTTATTTTATTTACATTATTAATATTATTTCTTAGTAAATATATTTTTTTACCTCAATTAGTGCATAATTATACGCAATCCTTTTATTGTGGTTAAATTTTACGAAAACAATTAATTTTTTATTTTAAATGCGAGGACATGTTCACTGATAAGATCAAGCTTCTGATAATAAAAAATAAATTTTTATTATCGAGAGAAAAGCTAATCTGTGTTGCCACCATTTGAAGAAATATCGTAAAAAAGTATTTAAAATTAAAAATAAAATATAAAAATGGAAATAAATTAAAAAACAGCTAAAATGGACACAACTACAAATAAATAGCTTTCATTTAAAAAAAAATAATTATCAAAATCGGTTGAGTAGAAAATTCAGGGATGATGACACGACATTTTTAAATTGTCTGAAAGAAATAGCATCAGAGGCTAAAAAAACTTAAACTAAAATGCAGTTTTTAGACAAATTGCAATTACAATTACGTTCTTTTCTCTATGCAAATATAGAAAAAATTAAGAAAAATGCAAAGTTTAGAAGTTTAAAAACCCATTGTAGATATTGCCAGTGTTTAACCATATAATGATACATCTGCTTTGTTTTACAGCTGACTTATGTAGCATAAAGAGTTTTTTAGGTACGACACTTTAATTTCTGCTTGGTAGAAATACCATATCCCGGGTTTATAGAATGTTTTATATTTGAACACATTTTATTATGATTCGAGAGATTTCACAAAATTCTAAACATACAGTTATTACTCTGGCTATTTCATCTTATATTTTCAAAGAAAATTTTATATTATATAGATAGTGAAATTAAAAACTGCAGATAAATGTACAAAATATGTGAATGAATGTTAAAAGATAGAAAATTAACGTTTATAAATGCACAGATAAAATATGAAAAGCGAGCAAACAGCTATTTCGACTCTGCTATCGAGATTCTTCTTCAGTGCATTTTTGCACAAAGGCATTATTTGGTATTTTGGTGAATGAATGTAATTGATCGTCTTAAGTGGATCGGTGACACATTTTAAAGTAATTTTTATTTATTGTATTAAAATTAAAAAATTTTTTGTGATAATTCATCGTATAATTTCCACAAAAAATCACATGATAAATATTCTAATTTTAGTTAAAAAATCAAAATTTATTAGGAGAGTTAGGGGAGTTATTTAAAATTTTTATAACTTGAAAAAATTTTTGAAGTTTTTTTCTATTATCTAAATAAAGAGAAATACATAATGTTTTATTTTGACTCAACATTTTTAAAAAATATTAATTTAAATAAAATTAAAAAATATTTAAAGTAAATATTTGAGAAAAAGGATGTTCCTTTAAAAAGAAAGTATTTCTTTGTAAGTAAATATTTTTTTAATATGATGAATTAAAAATAACGATAAATATTAAAAAAATACATGTTCCAAGTTATTATTATTTATCTTTAACTGTTCTTTACTTATGAGAATTTAAATACTGGGTGCGTCATAAATTCGTGCAAACTCTAAAAATCCATAATAAAAAAAGTAGAGCTGGGGGGAAATTTCGGTTTGCGCGAGTATCATCAGAGAGATATTGGATTTTTTTTCCAGGTGTAAAAAAAAAAAAAGATTAAAAAAATAACCAATAGAGGGCGCTCACAAACACATTTAGTCGTTTTATGCAAATCAAGCAAGCACAAATAGACAATGAAACAAATCACAATAAAATGACATTGTGCATCTATTAGGAAGATTTCGTAAGAAATACTACCTATTGCAATCGGACCAGTTTATATATATATCTATCCATCTATCTATCTATCTATCTATCTCTCTCTATATATATCACTTTTTTATGGACACGATAACTTCTATAATTCTTCACCAATCTCCACCAAACTGGTACATAAAACCAAAGGGGATAAAATCTTGGCTAAGTTCGTTAATGGGCCAAATCGGACCAAGGGGGTCGGAATAGGGGGCGTTTTTGTGAAAACCGATAAAACGCCATAACTTGTTAATTAAAGTAGATATCGAATCGGTTTAAAGTTTATATTACTTCTTAAAAATATGTCAAAATGTATGCAAGACAGATTTTTGATAAATTTAGAAGTGGGCTCAGGGGGCGGAAAAAACAGGGATTTTGAGAGAAAAAAATTCATAACTTCGTCAATTTTTAAGCTATCAAGTCCAACTAAATTTTTCATAAATGTTCTGAAAATTATCTAAAACTTTTGTATTTAAAAGTTTTTGATAGGACCAAATTTTACCGATGAAAAAAATTAAAAACGAAAAAAAAAGGGCTGTGAAAAAAGAAAAAATCCATAACTCCGTCAATTTTTAAGATATCAAATCTGATTAAATTTATTTTACATCTTCTCAAAAATATCTACAACTTTTATATTGACAAGTTTTTCATAGGACCAATTCATATAGCAAAAAGAAATTAAACAAAAATAGGAGTTGGAGAAAAAAACCTCAAATCCAAACAGCTTATATTCTGAATCATTTTTAAGTTCATTTTTGATTTTAAACGCATCCAAATGGTAGATCCTCTTATTTAGAAACTGTATAAAGTGACGCATTGGTCAATTTTCTGATAAAGACAGAATATATTTCAAAAAAGGCTACCTAAAATGGTATTTTGAACAGAATTTCCCAAAGTCATCATGACTGAAAATTTAAAGAAGTATTCAAATAAGAAATTGCGTTTTTTTCTGACTCGTTTTTAAATCCATTTTTGTTCTCAAACGCATCCAATTTAGAGATTCTCTTATTTAGGAACTATATAATGTGATGCATTGGTCAGTTTTTTGATAAAAACGGAATATATTTAAAAAAAAAGGCGACCAAAAAGAGTATTTTGAACAGAATTTTCCGAAATCATCGTGACTGAAAATTTAAGGAAGTGTTCAAATAACAAATTGCGTTTTTTTCTGACTCGTTTTTAAATCCATTTTTGCTCTCAAATGTATCCAATTTACAGATCCTCTTATTTAGGAACTATATACTGTGACGCATTGGCCCGTTTTTTCATAAAGATAGAATATATTTTTAAAAATGCTGTCAAAGTGAGTATTTCGAACAAAATTTTCCGAAGCAATCATGATTAAAGAATTAAGGATGTATTCAAACAACAATTCGGTTATTTTATGACTCATTTTTAAATTAAATTTTTTTTCTCAAATTCATTCAACTGACTGTTTTTGTTATTTAGGAACAGTATAATGAACTGTTTTCGTGGATTTTTTAATAAATTCGCAATTTATTTCAAAATATGTTGTCAAAATGGGCTTTTGAGCTGAATTTTTCTTAAGATTATTCTGATAAAACCAGTTTTTGCACAAAAATGAAATTCAAAATTTTTCATAAACGGCCAAAAGAAGTTATTAAACTGGGTTTATCTCTAATCATATATATTTTTTTTTGTTGAAATGAGCACTCTTCGAAATCTACCTCCGCCTATAGGCCTAGCCGACAGGGATTTTTATAAGGTAGTAAAATATGTTCAACATGCGAATCGTTCGCGATGAAATATTTGTGGATTTACCATTTTTATAGAAAAGTTTAACCACCAGCGCTGGATATGCTAACGGTAGCATGCTGTCAATATCAAATTTCGAATCAATCTACAGCTAGGTATTTTATTGCTAGCCTGATTTGCATAAAATGCCTCAGTATGACGTGTGAGCGCCCTCTATCGGTTATTTTAGACAAACTTTTATTACGCATGGAAAAAAAAATTCAAAATACGTCTGATCATACTCGCGCAAGCCGAAAATTTTTTCGAGCATTATTTTTTTTTTTATTATGTATTTTTACGAATTTATGACGCACCCGGTATGAGAAATGGGTAGAAAACCCATCATGAAGAAAATTACATTTTTATAAGAAGTCGTTTTTATAATACAGTAGAACCCCGCAAATTCGGACCGAGATAATCCGGATCTCCGGATAATTCGGATCGGTTTGGTCTTTTCTCTTTTTCAAGTTTGAGAAGTGATTGGCTAATTTCCATAACATTAACTTGTTTCATCGTCGTATTCTGAATAAAAAAAAACTTTTTGTGAAATCTTTTCGGAAGATTTAAGCAAAGTGCACATTTTTACTGTCTGTAAATATTCAATAAGTTTAACATAAAGGTGATTTTCTGTAAGTATGTACTGTATTATTTCATTTTTTTTCTAATTCTCCGGATAATCCGGATTTTCGAAAATCCGGATTGGGTCCGGCCCCAATTAATCCGAATTATCGGGGTTTTACTGTACCTATTTTTTGAAAGCTGGATTTTGAAAAAAATACCAATGCATAAAAGACTAGTGTTTCCTGATCCTAATAAAATAGTAATATTATTTAAACATCATTTTAAACAGAAAAAAAAATTAAACGAAAGTTTTTTTTTTTTTTTTCTAAAAAGTTTGACAATTTTTGTATCCATGGCATCCTTAAACTCTATTAAGATAGATATTTTTTAAATCTGTAAATAAAAGTAAACCAATTAAAGTCTCTCGCTGAACAAAAAAATGAATACAATATATGTTCAATGACTTTGGTTTCAAATTTGGTTGCAATTAGTAAGCAGGTGCTATCACATTATTAGATATTGCTTTAACATATTTTAAATTATTTAGATACCTTAATTACTAAATCTAATATTCCTGTTCATACTAGATAAATACAGATAATCATGATCCTGTCAAATACGACATCTACTGATAAATCCAGTTTAATATTTGTTTATAGGAGGTGTTTCTAATTCATATATTTAATGTTTGAACACTGTTGACATCTGGGAATATGTAAACTCGATTTTCGTGAAGTATTCATTATTAAATTATGCACAAATTAAAAGACTTTTCATCTGTAGAGTATAAGGGAAAATTAATTATTTACTGACTGATTTAATGAAACATAAAATATGAAAGTTTATAATTGGTGTATTTTAAGTAAAAGATTGGATTTTAACCCACGGAATGAAAATTTAATGTTTACTTTTTACGATTTTAAGGTTTTATCAAAATATAATGCTTTGACTAATTAAACTTATATTATGTATATGTTACACAGTGTATTAATGGGTTTAGATAGTGAAAGCATGGAAACACACATTTAAAAAATGTGAAGAGATAACATCTTCTTTAACTCACCATAAAAAATATACTTCAATTCGTTAGGCCTTTCAAAAGAAATCAATTTTACTTCATCAGGCGCAACGAAGACGCGTGACTACTATGAAAGTAGTGTAATGACTGATGATGTGTTTCTTTTATTTATTTATTTATTTATTTATTTAATGACTCCCCTTTTTCGTCACGTGACGAGAGGGAGAGAGAGTGAGGAGAGGGTTAGGGTACGAAAATGAGAAGTGTGTCATAGGTAATGCAGAGAACCTGCGAATGTTTTAGGACAGGTTAAAAGAATATAAAATTATCGTGTAATATGTATAGATGTTGCTAAGTAGTCCGAGTGCTACGCGACAAAAATAAGGTGAAAACTGCAAATCGTGATAAGAATATAGCAATTGTTGAGTATGTACTTAATGGTAATACAATGGATATTAGAGGGGGAGGCATCTCGTAAAGTCGTTGGAATTCAAGATGGCGGCTGTTATTCAAAATGGCGTCATTTTTAGATTTTTTTTAATAATCGTAATATAAATGTTCATTTTATGTCAATTTCGATGCTTTAATGTCAAATTTTTGTTTTAATACTTTCCAGCATTATTTAAAAAGTGTATGAATTCGGTGTATCTGTCTGTTTGTCCGCCTACCCTTCCATGCTCTAGCTCGCTTAAATGTACTCAGATTGCCATGTAAATTTTATATGTTTTAAAAAGTTTATAATAACATGTTTGGAGTAAAAAATAAAGTGTATAGCTTTTATAGCCCATTTATAGGGAGCTAAAAATTTGACATTACAATATTGTGCGAAATCGTTTGCAACGTGTTTTAATGATATTATACTTTTAAAACACATTCAAACTGATATACATCAAGATTAATACTACAGTGAACTACCAAATGCTTACTACATAATAAGGTGTGCATAGTATTTATCGCTTATTTATAGTGGTACACCAAAACAAGAAAATATGCGTTTGTAATTTGTATATAAAATTCATAAATATCACAGTGTAATTCAAGTGGTATTAGTGGAGGTGCTGGGAGGGACAAAACTTCATTTTGTGATAAGGATGTCCCAAATAGTGTATCTATCTTATATTAATAAAATGCCTATAAGAATGTGAGGCATCGTATAAATTTATAGGAATTCAAAATGTGACTATTATTTAAAATCTTCTGCACATTTATTCCTCTACATCTTAGAAGAGTATTTCTGAAGTTATTTTTCACGTTTTATAACTCAAAAATTCTCCTTTTAACCACTTAATAGTCGAGCCCGAAACATTCACGGGCTGAAAGCTTCACGGCTTTCATTCAGAATTGTTTGATTCCCACCAGTTTTATAAAATAGTGTAACTGGTTTCATTCTGGTATAACTTTACTTGTCATTAAGTAAGATGAATATTTTTTTTTCAAAAAAGGTGGGGGCAGTAATGAATTTGAATTTTTAAATCGTAATTTAATGCGACCATTAAGGAGTTAATACTAGAAGTATACCTAAAATGAAAATAGAAAAATTATTAAATTATTTTTGTCATGTACAGTAGAAAATTTAAAGGAATAAATAAATAATAAAAATACTATTTTATTAATACATTACTTATACAATATATTAAAAATGAATGTTACATATAAAGCTGTAGAATATAGAAATTTCACTTGCTATCATCATATTTTTCACATTCGATTTTGCAATTGCACAATAATGTGCAAGGATGGCCAACCTTTCTACAGACACATTTATTTTTACAAATTTTACACATACATTTTATTACCTCTTCACAAGAGTCTGAAATATCTGGCGACTCTGACCATTTTATTTTCCATAATAAGTTATCCAACCACCATCTCCATTTGTTTGGAGAGGGTGGACGTATTTCACTCTGATCTGCTTGTCCCCAAATGTATCCAGCTTGGAAAGCACCGCGTGAAGTATGTTGACGAAGTGCATTATTGGTTTATTCTTGCATTATGGCCACTTATTCTACTGCTTGTTGAACAGTATAACAATAGTATGATTTTTTCTAAAATATTTAAAATACTTTCAGGAATGGAAGCTTCTGGTTTCGATATGTATGAAAATGCATAAGTAGCTTCTTTAAATGAAATCCATGTTTTCCAATTTCCCATTTTTGTCTTTCCCGTGAAACCCAGATTGCTGCCACATCCCTTAAAAGCCTGAAATTTTAGTAAAGCCATTGTCTTTTCTCTTCCAATTGCTGCAACTATGGTATGAATAAGATAAATCTGTATTTTTTTTTCCTTGTTCCAAATGCAACCCAAATAGTTTCTAGACATTTATTTTAAAGGATAAAGAAATATGCAATCGTTAAAACTTATACATCAGTATTTACAGAGCATATATCAATGTGTTTCAGTCCTTTTTCAACCATGTTTTTGAGATCAAGTATTATTCTTGAATCAGCTTCTTCGTGACCAGGGCAAGCCATTCCAATTAAGGAACTTATGGCAGTAAGATTGCCTTTAACTTTTACTCCTAAAATGGTTATATTATATCTTGTGTATTTTTATGGTATTTATTGCTGGCGCCCCAAGTAGATTAAAAAGCTTTTCTTTGTTATTTTAATTTCTTAAGAAATCTTCTCAATTTTTAGGTAATATAACATATGTTTTACTTGTCATCTGGTCCCTGCACTCGTCTAGTTTCTCCTTTAATGCTTGGTGATATATATATATATATATATATATATATATATATATATATATATATCCCAAGCCAATCTATTCTTCCTATAAAACTCTCAATGTCGTTACGTAAAAGAGGATAAAATGTGTTAATGTAGCAATCATTAAATGTGTTTGAAGTTTGTTGAGGCTTTAAAATGTTAGTAAGAACTGACCCATCATATATTAAAGCATCACATGTTCCTCTAAAGCCATTTTTCCCAACAGTTTTCTCTAAAATATGTACTAAATCACTCTTATGGCTAGGTCTAAATTCCACGTTACTAGAAAATGCAGGTGGAAATGGTTGATTTTCATATTTCAAAAAAATGTTGCGAGTCTAACTGACGATTCTGTATAACTATTAAAAGCCAGGAAAACAACTACACTGTAAAAAAAAATTCTGGAAAGTTACTAAATTTTTTCTAGGAAACTGGGATTCCAAGAACTTTTCATGTAAAGGTAACAGCAAAAACGCATGTAAAAGAAGAGGTTACAGGACATTTTCCTGTTGCCGTTACATGAAAAATTCTTGGAATCCCAGTTTCCTAGGAAACATTTAGTAACTTTCCAGAATTTTTTTTTACAGTGTAGATGTCTGATTATAAATCCTTTACGGCTGCATTTTTATTGCTTATGTTTTTCGCCGGAGTACTAAACACAAGAATTTTGTTCTTCTTTAAAGGTTGAAATATTGAAGAAATTTTGTTTACTAGGCGTTCCTTAATGAAAATGTGGAATTGGTCAATACCAGTTGACTCAGCAATTGATGCAGTTTATGCATTAATATCCTTATTAACAGAAACTCTGCTTTCGATGACAAGCAAGTCTTCACCATTTTGTAAAAACGGGTTCCCTAACTTTTTTAGTGCGCTTAGAGTGCTTGAACTTTAGCGAAAAATTTAATTTGAAATGAGTGATATTGAATTTGATGGCATCGATTTCTTTTTTCGGTTTTTACTTGAATGATAGACTCAAATTCTTGTATGAAATTACATATTTTAGGCCCAGATACCAGCCAACATATAAGTTCTGATGGATCCAGCAATAACGCTACTGCACCTCTTTGTCCTTTTACAATAGCGTTGTTTTGTTCATGCGCTTAATCTATGCTCATACACTGTAAAAAAAATTCTGGAAAGTTACTTAATTTTTTCTAGGAAACTGGGATTCCAAGAACTTTTCAAAGGTAACAGCAAAAACGCATGTCAAAGAAGAGGTTACAGGACTTTTTCCTGTTGCCGTTACATGAAAAATTCTTGGAATCCCAGTTTCCTAGGAAACATTTAGTAACTTTCCAGAATTTTTTTTACAGTGCAGCAGAGAAGAGTTTGCTTGATTTTCTTATCACAAAATGTTCCGAGAAAATGCACAGTGTACGTCTGGTAACTTAATCACTGCATCAAACAGATCTTTCAGATGGATTGGTAATTAATGTGCATAATTATGGTGATCAAGCAGAAATGAGTCTGCAAGAAGCGTCATGAACCACAAAAAAATAAAGGAAAATAAATTCAAATTGAAATTTTGGATCACTTTTGATTCTTCTCATTTTGGTTAAAGGTTAACCATCATAATTACAATGTGTATTTATAAGCTGCATTCCAACCAAAAAAATTATCATATGACACTTTGCAATTCGTTCCTGCCTGGCAAAGTTAAAAAAATACACATTAAAAAAAGCAGAATTTATAAATACTTTGAGTGCCCTGTAAATGGACTATAGAAGCTATACACTTTATTTTTTACACCGAGTATGTTATTATAAACTTCATATAACATATAAAATTTAAATGGCAGTCTGAGTACATTTAAGTGAGCTAGAGCATAGAAGGACAGGCGGATAGATAGACAAACAGACAGATAAACCGAATTCATACACTCTTAATATTGGAAAGTATCAGAAAAGAAAATTTGACTTTAAAAACATCGAAATCGACGTGAAATGCACATTTATATTGCACATGTTTAGAAAATTCAGGAAATGACGCCGTTTTGTATAACAGCCGCCATCTTGAATTCCGACGACTTTACGAGATGCATCCCCCTCTAATATCCATTGTATTTTAATAAAGTATATAATCAACAAGCTGTATAGTCTTATTACAATTTGCAGTTTTCTGATGCGTAGCGCCCGGACTAAAGGGCACGGTGATTTAATGTTATAGAAAAGAAGAGTTGTGTAGGTGTATTTGGAAGAAATGTGTAATCCGAAATTATATATTTAATTGTTTGTGTTTTTCAAGTTCTGTTTTAGTGCCGTCTTGTGTGTTACATGTTCTAATTAAACTTTTGTCTTCGTCGTAATCTCTTGGATTATTTTTTAATTGGATATACATGTTCCACGAGTGGTTCCATAGAATGTTGTGAAGAAACAGAAATAGCATTATGACAAGTAGGTCCTACTATGAAAGGTGTTTATTTCATAGTAGACACACGTTTTCATTGCGCCTGACAAAGAAAAACTCAGCTCTTTCAATGAATCTAGCAAATTTAAGTATTTTTATAGTATTTGTAAGAATTTTTTTTTTCTCTGGATATTAATTTACACCGCTTTCAACTTTTTTTTTAAATTTAAACAGAAATTAATATATATATGAGTAATTCTTTACTTATATTTTTGTTACTTTATTGTTTTAGAAGAAATTTATTTATTTATTTTAAAGGAATAATATTTTTTTAGAATCAAAAATGAAGAATTCTAGCATAGTTTTAAATATTTTTAGATACATATCCGTGAATCTTCTAAAAATCTTTTATCAGTTTAGAAATTTGGTATTTACACATACAATTATCTTTTTTTTACTTACTTGTAATATTTAATTTAAGAAACTCATTAAAAATGTAAACAATGAGATTATAAAATAAAAAAAAAGAAAATTCATTTACTGATCCTAAACTGTTTATTTGTAATTAACACCCACATTTAATAAATTTATTTTTTTTTCTTTTAATCTTTCATCAATTCATAAATTGTATAACTTAAGTGTATCATTATAAAGTAACTTGTTTTAGTTTACTTAACTATAAACATATTTTAAATTCATTTATTTTTTTTTATCTTTTTTTCTTTTCCCTGTATGTAATGACAAAAGTAAGTAATGCATTTCTCTAAAACTACTTTGATCTTTTATCTTAAAAACTGATGAGGCATAAAAAAGAATATTTAATTACATAAATGGGTAGAATATTTTTTAAAGTGGATTTTCTCTTTTACGAAAATTTCTACGGGAAAAGAAATAAAGGGTTTTACAATGTAAAACAGGTTCAATTAGATTTAGAATTAAAAATAGATAACTGAAAAATGTAAAATGTAAAATTTATATAATTTAATGGAACAAGAGCATTTAAAAAAAAATCAAAATTTCAAATACAAAATTACAAATAACATTAAAAAGTTTTCTAATTTTTTTTCAAGAAAATGGAAAAAGTCAGCAAATGAAATAATAAAAAAAGAAAGAAAATGCATTAAAATTGTGAACAAGCTTAACTTTCTATTTTCAACATGTGGTAATGTTTTTAAAGTAGAATTCTGTATTAAATGTTATAGTAAGTTCTTTCAAAAGTTAATATGTTTAATAATAATAATAATAAAAAACTTTGCAAATGTAAAAATGTAGTTGGTACATTGTTAGATATATTTTTAATAAACGTTTAATAGTACTCTAAAATTGATTTCTTTGAAACATACCATTAATATTGTCCAACTTTGCTCCATCTGCCTCTGCGGGCTATGTATGATTCGATTATTTAATTTCTATGAGCAGTGACATTCCCTAAAATATTTCCTAGAAAAAATTATTTACTTTGCAGATTTTTTTTTCGTTATTTACAGTGTATTTTTAATAATATGAAACGTATAAGTATGTTCTATCATTTCATGCATTTAAAAAATTGCAAGATACATAATTAGAATTTATAAAGGGTTCAGAACTATCAGACATTTTTAAAGCAGATAATTTCTATAGCAGTTATTTACATATGATATAGAAATTACATATGATATAGAAATGCCTATTTCAAGAAAACGTTCAGTACTTTTACAAATTTTCTTTTTTTTAGAATGTAGTGATTTAAATCATATACTTTTTAAGATATTTAAAAATTGAAAATGGTCTTTTTTTCCGTTTTTTTATTATTATTATAGGGGTCTCGATGCTCCTTAATAGAAAGAAGTATATTTAATTTTTATGGTGGTTTAGGTCCGTTCGTATTTCCGTTAATACGTACTACACTGTAACAATAAATATGTAAAATTACAAATGAAAAGTTGCCGAAACCTGTATGCTTTCTAATTTTTTATCTAAACATTGCAGAAGTATTGTATCTAAACATTGTAAACTGTAAATATACAAAACTATTTTTTGCAAAGTTACAAAAATCTGTAACTTTACAAACAAATCTATTAAAATTATAGTTTTCTTGCTAAAATCTTATTTGTGACCTGGGTTGCAGTTAAATGAAAAGTTTTTGGAATTCCAGTTTCCTAAAAAAATCATAGTAACCTTATAAAGTTTTTTGGATTTTCGGTGCAAACTGTATCTGTTACAATCTAATTTTGCTGTTGCCGTTAAAAAAGAAGTTCTAGGAATCCCAGTTTCCTAGAAAACTTTTAGTAACTTTACAGATTTTTTTTACAGTGTACCTATATAGTCAAAGTTCAATATTTCCATCTACCTGGATATAATAGAGCAAAATCTACCCAACGGAATCACTTGAAATTTAAAATATATAATTTTTATATAATTTTGTCAATTCATTTCAAAATTTATGAAAATCGGATCATAGTTTTAGTCTAGGGAAAATCAAAAGTATTCCACTACATTACAGCCAATATGAAAGAATGTTTTCAAGTGTTTTGGAACTTATTTTGAGTATGTATTTTTGAACATAATAAAATTGATTTGTATCTATGAAGTACACATTAAAATATACATTCTGTACAATCTAAAATACTATCTAAACAAAGAATCTTCTGTACAAGAATATTTGTTATTAATTTACAGGGCTACACAAAAGTATTATACTACAAAATGGTATAAAAGGAAACATTGTTTGAGGCAGGTTTTAATAACATTAAACTTTTTCATATTTTATGATATTGATATAGGTTACCGAAATTTACTACAAATTACTTTCTGTATAATAGAAACCAGGTAATATTTAGAGGGATAGACAAAAGATTTCGGATTCTCTACTGTATCCAATTTATACTATTACAGCCAGACCTGAATATTTTTGAAACTTTGTTAAAGTACGAACGCACTTCATTTGATACGCTTGACGTGTGATTTCCAACATGTTTTCAACTATACGAGTCTCGATACTCCTCATAAAAATCAGTCTATTTAATTTTTATGGCAGTTTTTTTTTTCTTTCTGAAAGAGTATTTATGCAAACAAATAAACAGAAAAAGGGATAAAAGATCTGTAAAATAATATAAGTTATGAGAACCCTTAAGATATTACTTATAAATTTTCATTCATATTTTTGATTAGATAAAAAAAAAATATTAAATACAAAAAGAGAGAGGAAAAAAAACATAATAAGAAAAAACTGTTTTTAATAATCCAATCAGTAGTATCGGAAGACATTACGATGCCAATTTCTTCAAATAAAAGAATTACATATTCTTCTAAAAAACAATCGAAATAGTTCTTTTCATCGTTCATTATTGGAAACCGATAATAAATATCTTACCTAAGTTCTTTCATATCGATAGTATAATAAAAAAATAGAAAAAAAGTGCGTTTATTACTATCCTTTACTACACTTGCCCTCATTTAATTCTTTTGTTTTAATTGCTATTTCTTTTCTTTTTTGTAAGAAATCAATAAAATTAAATATGTTTTTTCTCTTAAAACAGAATAATCTTTTCATGAAATAAAAATTACTTTAGCTGCAATTTCATTGTAAACTGAAAAATATTGATTTAGCAATATACTAAATTACAACAAATCGACAGTTTAAAAATCAATCGTTGATGTTATCTTCTTCAGACGTGTTAAAAGTCAATATTAAATATTTATTTTTTTATTATATTCTATGACTGTGGTTTTAATCAAAATTTTGTTTCATGAGCGAAATTGTATTTTAAACGCGATTGCATGCAGGCCAAGGTAAAAATTTCTATTTATTGTACAATGAATAATAAAGTAACAAATTTACAAACATATAAATAACTATAACTTCAATGTGAAGCATTCCGTATTTAGTATTTTTAATAATTTAAAAATGATAATTTTAAAGATGTTTTCACAAGTTTCATGTTGTTAATTCCCATTCAAAACTCAAACAGAAATTTAATAAAATAAAGTATTAGTTTCCATTAACTACATAAAAGCAAGAAGTTAATGTAAATGATCATGCATATTTTGTATAAGTTAAAGAAATGAGTATTTAATGAACTATTAGCCGTTTCCTAAAAAACTATGAAAAAAAATGAAAAAACTATGAAAAAAGTAAGATATTAAAAGAACCAGTGAACCAATGTAAGATATTAAATGGATTAATGAACCAATGAACCATTGCATGGATATTCGAAGTTCCTAAAAAACTATTGGAAAAAAGAAACAAATTATTATAAACTATTTGCTTTGTCCAAACTCGTCAAAACAAATGTGCATAATTAATGTAACCATTCCAAAATTTTGTTAAAACATAAACAGTACAGCAAGGCAGTTTTAAAGCTACAAAACAACTTTTCATCCTACGAAGGAAAACTTTTTTATGTAATAATACAGAATGACATTGAATATTTTATTAGAAAAGCAAGTTCGATTGCTTTATTTCTACGTGACCATTGCTTTTATTTTACAAAGCATCTCTGAAATGCATCAAAAATTAAATTCTTTCAGTATTCTGAACAGACATATCATCTTCTGTTGATTTGAAACGTGTTTTGGGAATATTTTATGAACTAAACGATCAAATATTATTAGTAGAAACAAAATTATTGATTCGACAAATGAATGTTCTTAAATTCAGATATATAATAAAAAAACATATTTCTAATGAAATATAAATATGTTATAAAAGATAAAAAAAATAGGTTTTTTTTTCTTTCAATAAAAGAAATTTTTGTCACAATCTGGTAGTTTCATTTCAGATAGAGTTTCAAAATATGTGTAGACGTATGTAGAATGGTTAAACATAAAAGGATAAACATATGTAGAACGGTTTAGTGATGTACAATTACATTGCACATTTCTGGAGTAATTTATTATTTTGAGTGTCCTAAGTAGATATATAGGGTGAATATAAACTCTTGGGAAAAACTTATGGGGTGATAGTACATATCAAGATAAATAATATTAAATAGGAGAATAAGGGTCCCAAACGTCTTCCAAAAGAGGTAGGATCCATTAAAATGTAAGATTCAAAACTTCAAATAATTATAAAAAGCAGAAAATTTGGTCCATTCGTTTGCAATTTTCACTAAAACGATTCGTTTTGTGACTATTTTCTTGAAAATAATTTATAAGATAAAGTTTAAGAAATGCCGATAAAGGACGTATTAGACTTTGAAGTAATGAATATCTAATGTTTACATTATTTTTTGCATCTCATAAAAGCTTTCAAAAGTTTAGACTTAAACTTAAATTTTGAACTCAAAATCTGAAACAATCGGAGTGGTTAAATAGCGCAAACTGAACTGTGTTCTGGGGGGGGGGGGGGATCAAATTTTTATTTTTGAACACAGTTCAGTTTGCGCTAAGTAACAACTACTAACGATTTATATTTTAAACTCAAAATTCACGTTTAGGTTTACGCTTTTGAAAGCATTTAATGACATACAAAATAATATCGGTAAAAAAATAGTCATATAGTTGTTTGCTACTCCAAACAAATGCGCTTTATCGGCATTTCATTAAAGTCATGTTTAAAATGTATTCTGAAGAAAATACTGACAAAAAGAATAGTTTTAACGGAAACCGTTGACGAAAAAAACAGTTTTTCCGTTTTTTTAATAATTTAAAATTTCGGACCCTAAATTTTAATGCTGTCAATTTCCTATTTAATATTAATTGTCTTGATGTGTCTATCACCTCTTAAAGTTTTGTCCAACAGTTTAGATTTACGCTGTATACCTATCGTTTCTTTCTCTTTTTTTAGAAAATCAATTTCGTTTTAGTCGCACTGCTATAAAAATAATAAAAAAAAGTAGTTTCTATTTTTTTTAATATTGAAATCACATTATCAAAATTTTAATTTTTGTTTCTTGCCCGGCGTTCAGATTACATTTTAGCTAAAGCCAAAATATGAAAAATATATTTTTCCTACAATTTTCTTAGTAAAAATTATACTTGAATATCATTTGTGTTCTAATTGATTCTTTCACTGTTATTCTCAAAGAATATATTTTCTTTTACCAATAACCCGAAAATTTACGGCAAATAAGAAACGAAATAAATTACAATTATGGGAAAAAATAAATTAAGTAACAAGCTGAAAGCAGGAATTATTTTTTCAGGATTTAGTGTTGCTCTAAATAATAGAAAAAAATAGACATAAATTTAGCGTGAACCCATCGAATTTCAACAAAAGAAAATTGTAAGGAGGAACTGTTTCATTCATTTATAATAAACCAATAAAATTAATTGCAATAAAAATGTTAATTTTATTCTTGTAAGTTAAATATTGATTCACAATCATTGGCTCACAAAATAATGTTATTTTGATCTAAAGGTCATTGCTATTCTAATAATTATCTACTTTTTATAACACAATATAGCAGTGTCTGATTTCAATTGCGTTATTTTCAAAAATAAAGAGTTTCCCTAATGAGAAGAATTTCTAAGCCTCTGGATTGAAAATAACGCGACTCTGCATAATATATTTTAGTTTTAAGACCTAAAATACGCAGTTAAATTTTATATAAATGA
Source organism: Maratus speculifer (assembly GCA_964019185.1). Taxonomy (NCBI): domain Eukaryota; kingdom Metazoa; phylum Arthropoda; class Arachnida; order Araneae; family Salticidae; genus Maratus; species Maratus speculifer. The sequence goes on along the minus strand of OZ025295.1, from coordinate 249,604,458 downwards.
CATCATTCGCATCCACTAATGAATTCCATAATAAAGAATTCCATAAGAATTACAGGATATTATCTGAAATAAAATATGGAAAGAAATTTACTGTTTAAGAGAAAAAAATATATAAAATGATAATAAACTACAGATTAAGTCTAAGCTACAGTTTTTACTTGAGTTTGTTGTTGTTGATTATTGGGTTGTTGCTCATGACTTAATTTAAATTTATCAGGGGAATAATAAGGTCTTAATTTAGATACATGTACTACTTCTGAACTTTTGAACTGGTTTTGCCTATCAATTTCAAAATTTACTTCGGAAATTTGTTAAGAATTTTATAAAGGCCACTAAACATTCTTCATAGATAACTAGATCCCCAATTTTAAATTCTTGTTCGATATAATCGTTATCATAATATTTTTTTATTTTTTTAAATGAAATTCATCATTCATCCAGTTCTTGCTTTAACAATCTTAAGGGCTTCATGAACAGGGGATAATCATTTTGTTGTAATTGGGAATCATAGGGTAATTGGCCAAAAAGTAAATAAGCAGGACGAAATTTAGTAATAGAATGGGGTGTATTATTATATTCATTAATTACCTCAGTTAAAAGCTTAGTCCAGGGAATTTTAGAGGTAGTGGAGTTTACTTTACATTTTAATCTAGTTACTATTGTCTGATTTACTCGTTCGCATTTCCCATTGGTTTGTGGATGATGGACAGTGGTCAAACGTTGCTTAATATTATGATTTCGCAGGAATTTTTTGAATCTTGAAGAAGTAAAAGCAGCATTCCTGTCACTTAGTATTTTTTGAGAGGACTGTACACTTGAAATCTTACTAAAACAGAATAATTGTTGAGGGATTTTGATATTGAAGATTTGTTTCAGGCAATTTGTATAAGTTTCTGTAGTGACACTTTTAATAGGAAATGCCCAAATATATCTTGTTGCATAGTCAATTATAATATGGAGATATTTTTTTAAAAATTATAATAATTGATCCCTCCTACAGTATCAACAGACAGACAGGCAAAAGGTTGATCTGTAGTGGGCATAACTTGTAATAAGCCAAAATTTTTTTGTCTAGGTTTTTGTTTTTCTGGCAAATATCACAGTATTTAACAAAATTGGTAATGTTTTGTGTCATATCTGGCCAATAATAATTAGCAGAAATTAAATTTTGCATTTTTTGAACATTAGGGTGACCAAACTGTTCATGAAAAACATTAAGTAATTTTTTTCTTAAGGACATGGGAACTACTACTTTACGAAAACCTTTACTTTTAACTATAATCAGTCCATTGTCATAAATATATTTTGAACCACACACATTTTCCTTTTCCTGTATCTCAATAATCTCTTTAACGTCAAGAAGAAAAGTAAGGGGTTTACAAAAATGAGAAATATTGTTTCTGGACTTCGACATTTGTAGATCCCTTTAAGTACTCAATTTTAAAATCGAACATACTTAACTTCAATGACCACCTAAATAATCGACTTCTTAAATGCTTGACATTTTTTAACCAAACAAAACATGCATGATCAGTATGGATGGTAAATTGTGCACCATGAAAATAATGATAAAATTTATCCAGAGTATCAATGATGGCAAGACACTCTAACTCGGTAATGAAATATTTTTTCTCATAACTTCTCAATCATCTAGAAAAATAAGCAATTGGATGTAAAAAGTTATTATGGTCGGGTTGTTTAAGAACTGCACCTACCGCCAGCTGAGAAGCGTCAACAAACATGTGTAGGGGTAATTTTGGGTCATAAATCTTTAAAATTGGTTTAGCAATGAGGGCATCATTTTATTTTTGAAAAGAGATTTTACATTCAGAATTTCATTCCCAAATAGTGCCTTTCTTAAGTAATTTATTTAGGGGTATCTAATCTCAGCATATTTGTCAATAAATTTATGATACACATTTATAGAACCAAGAAATCTTTGTAATTCTTTAGCATTCGTAGGGGATTTTAATTTTTTAATAGTTTCTATATTAGTAATAGCTGGAGTTAAAGTTCCATTTTGGATTTCACACCCGAGAAAATTGATCTGTTTTTGAGCAAAAGTACATTTAGATAATTTTAATTTAATATTTTCTATTCGGCATAAATCAAAAATTTGGATGATTTTGGATGAGTTTGGAAATTTGCTGTATATGTTCATCTATTGATTTAGAAAAAATAATTATATCATCAAAATAATAAGAAGCAAAATCTATTTTACATTTGGTAAGATTTCTTCTTACTGTCCTATTGAAAATTTGGGGGCCTACCTTTACACCAAAGGGGAGAACATTCCATTTCCAGAGCCCACAATTAGTAGTAAAGGCTAACTTTTCGGAATCTGCTGGGTGAATAGCTATGTGCCAATAGCCTGAGTCTAAATCCAGTGTAGAGAAATATTGGGCACCACTTAATTTGTCTAAAATTTCATCAATTCGGGGCAAAGGTCCAGCGTCATTTTTCATAATAGAATTTAATTTTCGGTAATCAACACACATTCGTTTTTTTTTTTTTTTTTTTTTTTTTTTTTTTTTTTTTTTTTTTTTTTTTTTTTTTGCCTTCATGTCGTTTAACGTAACAGGGGAAGAATATGGGCTATAACTTTCTTTAATAGCTAATAAGGATTGAATTTGCTGAGAGATTTCTTTTTCATCAGCAGTGGATGTACGATAAGGCCTCAAAGATATTGGTAGGTCAGATTTAAGAAAAATACGCTGAGGTTCAATATTAATTCTCCCTACATCATATTTATTTTTGGCAAAAATATCTAAATAATCCCGTAAAATTTTCTTACATTTTTATTTTGAATAGTATTTAGATCCCCAAATAGATTATAATCATCATTATTAGTTCGCGGCAAGGATTGAGGAGTTATGGTATTTTCATAATCGGGTTGCACAGTGGTATCATTTTTGCTTTTTGCACAATCAATTTTCAATTTTAATTTGGCACAATCAGGAAAACCTAAAATAACATACTCCAAATCTATCTTACTTACTAAAAAATTAACATATCTCTATATATTACCAAATTTAATACATAATAGACAAGATTTAGTAATTGTAAGAGTTCCTTGTGCCTTTCTAATAGTATTAGGGGACACATTATCTAAATTAGCATTTAAACATCGAACAAATTTGAGAGGTAATATTGAAACAGTTGATCCACTGTCTACTACACAACACACTTTTTTATTGTCCACATATCCAGGAATAAATATTTGTCAGACATTATTTGTAGGGGGTGGTTGTATATGAGCAGGAGTTTGAGATTGCAAGGAATTTGTGTTAAATATACAACTCCTCTCCCAATGATAAGCATTTTGTATACCTCTGTTTAAACATATTCTACAGGGACGACTTGGATAAATATTTTGAAAATGAGGCATTCTAGGAGTGAAAAATCTAGGATTAAAATTTGGTGTTTGTTGGCTTGGAGTGGGTCGAGTCCAATGTCTAGGATGAGGATTGGGATTGTGCATAGGTCTAGCTTGTTGAAAATTTCTGTTGTTGTTATTAGCCCGCGAGTAGTCGCGACTATTTCCTCAACGTCATTAGTCGCGCTCGGTCTTTTCGCCGCTGGCCACTCGCATACCAAATATGTAAAATAAGAAATATTTTTCACCTAATATATGAAGATAGCATTTCAATGAATATATAAATTTGCAGTTTTCTTAAATCATGCATTTTATTCATGAGATATGGTGTAATTCGAAAAAGTAAAAATGAACTGACATTAGTGATTGTTACGTAGACTTTTTCGCCAATTTCAACTTTATTTCTATAAATGTACCTGAAAGAAAAACAGAGGTGTCCTGTTACTTCACTAAGGTGTTCGAAAAACCTTCAAAGTCAGCTACATGGTAGATCTCCGTTGTATTTGTAATCTGATACAAATTAGGAGAAGATAAGTTATACGGGCGGCGAAAAGACCGACACGCGACTACTGACGGGTTAGTTACGGTATGAGTTGGAATAATCGCTGCTAATTGTTTAGCAAAGCGAAACCATTCACGAGTATTTGGAGGGTTTACAATTAAACAGTTTTGATACTCAGGCTTAAGTCCATCAGTTAATCCCTGGATAATTAAATTTTCCCTAAGCTGAAGTTGTCTTCCCATGTCAACTTTCTTTCTAGAATAAGAATCTAAATTGCTTAGATCATTTAACTTTAAGGAAGTAAACTCAGAAAAATTTGGGACACTAACCTGGATAATTTTTTCTGTTAAAATCTCAACAATTTCATCATAAGTAGCACACTCCAAACACTCATTAATAAAAACCTTTAGTGCTTCACCTGTTAAATATTTCGAGAGGTTAATTTTTTTCCAATCATTATCTTTTTTTTCTCCAGAACATTCATTGTCAATGTGCTTAAACCATTTAAAAATATTCATACCTGACTCAAAGTCAAAAGATACAATATCAAGTTTATTTTCTGTCATTTTTTCTTCTTTTACTAATCCTGATCTTAGTAACATAAAAAAGGAATAATTCATAGGGGAAATATTTAAATGCTACACTTTAATACGATAATAACTATTAAAATTAATAAATCAATCAACTCTTGCTTTGAATTCATGTGGAATAAACAAATAATAAATAAGTAATAAATAAATGAATATCACAATTTTAAAATACATGTAAAACAAACAATAATTTTAAGAACAAAAATAAGTTCCCTTTACGTATTGAGAACAAATACACTTAAACTTAAGTAAAATTTCTATGAGCAGAAAATTTTAATTAATAAATTAAGAACATTTTTTTTATATCTGTAATATCATGATAAAATCAACAATTTAAATAAGGAATTGTTATTAAAATTTCGTAAACAATAACAAAATAAGATAAATAATAAATAATAACTTACAATCAATTCGATGTCGGACTTGTTCATAGTCCTAGACTTGGTCATAGTCATTTTTTCTTCTTCTACTAATCCTGATCTTAGTAACATAAAAAAGGAATAATTCATAGGGAAAATATTTAAATGCTACACTTCAATACGATAATAACTATTAAAATTAATAAATCAATCAACTCTTGCTTTGAATTCTTGTGGAATAAACAAATAATAAATAAATAAGTAATAAATAAATGAATATCTTAATTTTAAAATACATGTAAAACAAACAATAATTTTAAGAACAAAAATAAGTTCCCTTTACATATTGAGAACAAATACACTTAAACTTAAGTAAAATTTCTATGAGCAGAAAATTTTAATTAATAAATTAAGAACATTTTTTTAATATCTGTAATATCATGATAAAATCAACAATTTAAATAAGGAATTATTAAAATTACGTAAACAATAACAAAATAAGATAATTAATAAATAATAACTTACAATCACCTCGATGTCGGACTTGTTCTTATTCCTAGACTTGTTCATAGTCATTTTTTCTTCTTTTACTAATCCTGATCTCAGTAACATAAAAAAGGAATAATTCATAGGGAAAATATTTAAATGTTACACTTCAATACGATAATAACTATTAAAATTAATAAATCAATCAACTCTTGCTTTGAATTCATGTGGAATAAACAAATAATAAACAAATAAGTAATCAATAAATGAATATCACAATTTTAAAATACATGTAAAACAAACAATAATTTTAAGAACAAAAATAAGTTCCCTTTACGTATTGAGAACAAATACACTTAAATTTAAGAAAAATTTCTATGAGCAGAAAATTTTAATTAATAAATTAAGAACATTTTTTTAATATCTGTAATATCATGTAAAAATCAACAATTTAAATAAGGAATTGTTATTAAAATTTCGTAAACAATAACAAAATAAGATAAATAATAAATAATAACTTACAATCACCTCGATGTCGGACTTGTTCATATTCCTACACTTTATTTAAAAACAAAAAAATAATAACTCGCGAAAGTTGATCAAAATATTGCAGCACTGCTGTCTAAAAAATAAATAATTAAATAAAACCAGATGATGTTGATAAAAGACCATGCAGGTGTTCTTTAGATTACATAATCAGCACACACTTTCGTAGATATCAAGTATAAAAAAAAATACTGGAGGCATATTTCACACACAAACGATTTGTAGATGCAGATGCAAAACACAATCACAAATAAAACTTCATAAGACGATCCTTTTCACAGCTGAAAGGTTTATTATTTGTATGCACATGTAGATGTTGTTTCAAGTTACTTTTATAAGAGAATTTTTTTTTCTCGCATACCTCAGAACTGAACGGCTTCTCGTTCGAATGCGACGCATATTTCACAATTAAAAGATCTCCCATCCATATGCAAGAGAAGGTGCACCTTCTCTTGCATTCTTTTCTTTCTCTGAGGAAAATTCCTGTTGCACATCTCATAGGCAAACTCATGATTGTTTAAGGTGAAAATAAACAAAAGCAGAAGTTCCAGCAAATAGTTATTAAAACTCGTTGAAAATGGCTCGATAATTCTTGTTTAAAAAAGGACGCCGGTTCATTATAAATCCTACCGGCTAATCTGTTACGATACGACGATGGCGAACAAAGTACAAGCTCCAGAGCAACACCATGTTTGGTGCAGAACATTCTTCTACTCACTAAAAGTCAGCAGTGGAATGAGCTGAGCAATCGCTCCGGCAGTTTGACTAGCAGTAGATGAGTTGTATTGTGATTTTCCCCATAATAAAATGAATCCACCAGTCTTTAAAGTCATTTATTTTAGAACACATAAAATAAGTAAGCTCTTCCCCGCAAGCACCTTGGCACTGTCATCGAATACTCCAACTTCGTGACTAAGTTACGTCATTCCATCTTACAATTTATCAGGAAAAAATTATCGGGCGTCCAGGCGGTTTAAAGGAAAAATTCATTCTGACCTCCTAAAAACCCAAAATGAGAATCCACACTCACACCGAAAAACTAGCCCCTTCTCTCTCAGCGTCAATCATTTTAAATATCCAATTAGGATTAACTTTGAGGCTATGTGTAAAAAATTCTCACCTCTGATTGGTCTACGGGGCGAGGCATTTGGGTGGGAGCTAGATGCTGTCTGGCAAATAGACAAGACTTTTAACATCCGCGCATTAACACAGATCACGTGATGTTAAATAAAAAATTAAATTAAAATCCCGAGAATGTTCTAAAAAGTAAAAAGGTTACGAAATAACTTCCCGCCTTTTTGAGAAATAAGCAATAGATTATTAACATGTTAGAAAAAAAAAGAAAAAAGGACTTTAGCTGTTAAAAGATTAATATATTACGAAAGTAAGATTAAAACATGTTCCACAATTTTAGAATTAAAAGCTCAGAGAGAGCAAAATGGCGCAATTTTTTTTATTTTATTACACACACACACATATATATATGTTTTTTTGTTCATCGTACTGATATAGGTATAGTGATATTTTTTGAGCATTTTTTAATCATATTAAATTAATCCTTTTAAAATATTTAAGTAATTTAGAATAATAATAAGTGTTTTTGTTATGTCTGTTTTCTTGTAAAAAAATGCAGCTCCATGCACATTTTTACAGCATAAAATTTATATTAATGTAGTGCTGTGTATGACCGTTTAGAAATAAGTTTCTTTCAATTATAAACTTTAAAAAAAAATCACGTCCATTATCCTATTACTTTTTTCTGCAGTAATATCTTCTTTAAAAAGTGTACTAATAAAAAAAGCTGTGTTTAAAAGTCGTTTGCCGTACCAGAAAATTATAAAAATGTAATGGTAAATTTTTGGAAGGCTAAACAACCAAAGGTGTTTGGTAACACAAAAGTGTTATAGTTCTAACATAGAAATTTTGTAGTTTTATCTGTATATCGGTTGTAACATAAAAACAATATGTGAGTTCTGACAAAATTTCATAAATAAATGCAATTTAACAAATCACAACGACTATTTAGAAAATGAAATTTTCTATGACTAAAATCATAAATAAATTCCATATTCAAAATAATAATAATAATAATAATAATAATAAAATCGGCTTCCGAGGATTTCTTTTCACACAACATTTTTACTTTTTTCTTTATTAAGAGCGTTTTTATACATTTCGATTTCCTATACAAATAAAATTGTAAAGAATTTCGTTAGGATTTTAAAAAAATAAAAATCGTAAATGAACTATTGATGATGAAAATATATTTCAGTTTTAAAATTTAAAAGACACGCTTTTATTTTATATGAAATGACGTCATTCACATCAGCTGGAGAATAGAAAATTTGTAAGTCTTAAACAACTTAAGTATGCGTATGACATCACTATAAAGAAACTTGAAAAAATATGCTACTAATGATTTATATACCTTCATTTATTTGTAACAGAATTATAAGTGCTTAATATTAAATATGCTTTATAATAATTCCAAGTTTTATATAAAAAAAACACTAATTTATATTTTTTTCAAAATAAGACCCACTTTAACCTTTTTTTTTTTTTTTTTTTTTTATTAGGAGGAAATTAAAACAAAAAAGCTATGATCAAAAACGTGACTTGCGTAATAACAGAGTTATAGATGACGCGTTCAGAAGTCAATTCAACTAACTCCATTCTTTTAGAAACGCAGGTAATTGCATGACTGCTGAAATTTGCCAATATATCTATAAACAGCTTGTGAATTATTTTTGATAATAAGACAATAAGTACAATCAAAATATTGTAAAAAAAACAGTAATTTATAGATATACAATTTTAATTGTTTAAATGTGTAATTTTATTTGATGTAGTTAATCAGACTGACTTCTGAATACATCATATTACATACTACATGGATTAATATTCCTGGAACCATCACTGTAAAAAATACATCCGATAAAATACGAAAATTGTACTGGTAATCTAAACGCCAGAACTGTTTCCGTATTTTACATAATTTTTTCCGTATTTTACATACATTTTTTCGTAAATTCTAGACATTTTCCCGTTATTTTCCAAAAATATTCTTTTTTTAATATATTTCTATTTAAATTTTTTTGTACCTGCCTTGTATCATGCGCATTGTTAAAATCGCAAACATATTTTTAAAATCGTATATTTCGGGCAAATATAATAGAACCGGGCAAAATATTATTCTTATGAAATAAAATGAAGAGTAGAATAGTTATCAAAACATTACAATGTTGCCAAAAAATATGTTATCAAAAATTTATAACATAGTTGAAAAGTACTTTTTATATTATATTTTGCTATTTGCATATTCAAATTCGTCTATACATAAACGATTTAACTTAACGCTGATTTTAAATACTTTTTTTAAATAAAAGTTGCTCTATTCAAATTTTCTGGAGGTTGACTTTTTTCTAATGCATTATTTTTAAAAAATAAGAAGGTCTTGATAATAACTGATCAATGGAATTATGAAAATTATGAAATTTTTCATACATATTCTTGAATTAATTTTTTTAAAGTATAGCTTTATTGAAGTTTTATTAAAAAAAATTCAGAAAGAAACAGAATAAGAAAAAAAAAAAAACTTTTTAAGCTTTTTCGGGTCAGATGCTTTTTTTACCATTTTGAGAAGAAAATTACTTTTGCTTTCATAATGTTAACCGTAGATAACCAAATAGATTTTCTGAAATTTAAAGATTATTTTATTATCTGAAATTTAACTAATGTAATTATTTTGTGTACTATGATATTCATATTTATATGATAATATGTTTCGAGAGAGATTTTGGAGACGTTTAGAAAATGTATTATTATTGAATTTAGACAAGATTAAAACTTCTTATGTTTATTGTGTTTCAACTAACATGAGTTAGAAAGGGAAAAAACTTTTAAATTTAAAAAAAAAATTAAAAAACTTTAATTAAAAAACTTTTTAAGCTTTTTCGGGTCAGATACATTTTTTACCATTTTGAGAAGAAAATTACTTTTGCTTTCATAATGTTAACCGTAGATAATCAAATAGATTTTCTGAAATTTAAAGATTATTTTATTATCTGAAATTTAACTAATGTAATTATTTTGTGTACTATGATATTCATATTTATATGATAATATGTTTCGAGAGAGATTTTGGAGACGTTTAGAAAATGTATTATTATTGAATTTAGACAAGATTAAAACTTGTTATGTTTATTGCGTTTCAACTAACATGAGTTAGAAAGGTAATCTATATTTTAAATTAAAAGTGGGATTTACATGTATAAAATTCATAAATCCCAAACGGGCAATGGGAATTAAACATTTTTTATTATTATTACATATCAAACTAAATGAAATCGTAATCAGAAAGACGACCATTTTACTATCATTTCTATATGAGGAAAATAACTAAGTAATAGTTAAGAAAATATAATTATGGGTGAAAAGACATGTACTATGAGCAGTACACAATATCGAAAGGGTTAATAATCATTTTTATGAGTTTCGGAAAACATTTCGATGACAATATTTTTAAATAAAATATTTGGATATTTTTCTAAATAACAATCGCAATAATTTTTTGTCAATCCCATATTAAAAACCGATAATAAAAGGAATCATATCTATAGTTTTAAAAAAAGGAAAGAAAAGAAATAAAAAAAAAACCATTATGATAAAAACAAAATCGCAATTTAACCAATTACAACGACTTTTTAGAAAATAAAATTTTCAAAGGCTATAATTTTAAACTTATAAATGATATCTATATTTAAAAAAACCAATAATGACATATTTTTTATGATGATCGAAACATAGCTTACGTAATATTGGAGTCATATTAATATGCCTGGGTATTTGGAGTCACGTAAATATTCCTGGACCAATTATAAACAAATATTAAATGAAATTTCAGATTAAGAATTTCCGGTACTGTTAATTTTTAAACTTTAAAACATCGCACATTTTAAATTTTTACACCGTAATATAAAGAAAATAAAACTCTTAAAAGCAACTTGTTTGAAATCTGTATCTATATTTGTTTTTCAGTTATTAATTTTTTAAGTTTTTCAATACATCTTTTGTCATTGTGGCAGCAGAGGTATTCCATTTCTAGACATTAAGCATGGTAAAATAAATAACAAAAGTATTCCATTTTTGGACATTAAATGCGGACTAATCAGAAAACAAATAAAATATAAAAAGTTGCGGAATTCAACTGATATAAAGATTTAGATATACTTCAGATTTTTAATTCTTTACCCAGAACAACAACTATTTTCCAAATAGTTAAAAAGAACGCTCTTTACTATTTTTCAACTACTTGATTTCATTTAGTTTTTTTTTCTTTAAATTGTTATTTGATTTCTTTTAGTAGAAATAAATAAAACGAAATACGTTTCTCATAACATAAGAAAACCAGACACCGTTACGTGAAATAAGGATTGTTTTAGCCACGATTTCATTATAGACTGAAATATATTCATTTAGCAACATATTAATTTACAACAAATCGTCAGTGATTATTACATGTAGGTAATAAAAATTTCATAGATACTAACTGTATCATCTGCATTGGTTCACTGGTTAAAAAAAGGCGAATATTTCTGATTTGAAAAAAGTCATGCTTGAAAGTCTAACTTTAAACGATTCAGCAGTCCTTGAGCATTATTTTCTTTTTTTTTACATTAAAATGTAACCACAATCACGTGATTTTGAACAAAATAGAAACTCACAAATATTTTGTGAAATTTTTTCCTCACTTACGGCTAGACTGAATTCGTTTTAAGAAAATGGATGCGGTAGTTCTTTGCCAATATCAAATCCTGCAATTTTGGTATGGATATGTACATTTTTCTTATTCCTATCAAAATTTATTTAAAAACAACGTGTTTTATAAATTATTAGAAAATGATGAAAAATAAGTAGGTCTTGCTTTTGCTTTAGTTATTTTTTTAACTGTTAAAATCTTTTGAATTTCTTTTTCTTTTGCGCGTTTTTGTTGCTTTTTTTGGTTTAATTTGTTAATTTGAAAGGAATAAATATGTTTTCTTTCATGAAACTGTTCCAAAAGAAAACTTATTGATTTAAGTTTAAAGCCTCCAAACATATTTTTATTTAAGAAGTTTATTCCTATATCAATCAATATTTTAAATACACATAATCGATCTTTCTTTTATCTAAAAACATTAAAGTGTTAAAATCGTAATCACCATCTGAAATTTATAGATTCTCCCACAATATGTTTTGCAAAAATTTTTTACTTTTCAGCAATAAATAAAACAGAAGATATTCTAGTCAGTCATGGAGCAAAGAAAGTATCTCTACAAAATTATATTAATCAAGGCATATTTTATTTACCTATTAATCTAATAAAAACATACTAATAATTTAATCTTATCAATTAAAATTTGCACGAATTATAACGGCACCGATAAAATAATAATATTATATATTAAAATATAAACACATATAAAAAACCTCCTACGTGTATCTAAAATCACTTCCATGCAAGGACACAGCGGAAAGATATATGATGCGTTGAGCTAACGCATTCGAAGTAATGAGTTGTAACTACCTTGAAGAAAAATATAAATGACATATTTTTAATTTATTAGTAAATAAAGATGATTTTAAAATGCTAATACTACCACGACTAGCACTTGCATTTTTTCAGCAGGGACTTTTTTCAGGAATCTGTATATTCAAACAAGTGAAGAAATAAATTTCCTCAATTTAGCTACAATGTTCAGTCGGAACATTTTCACAAAAATTGTTTCCAAAAACATTTTTTGAAATCTGGAGTCCATTTCTAAATGTGTGTGAAATCAGGCAATCTGAATTTTAAAAATTAACGATATGGAAACACTTAGGGAATAAATACATATATATGTTAAATGCATTTAAATATAATGTAACCCTTGAATTCATCAAAAAGTATGTAAAAAATATTAAAAATAAAATAAAAATCAATACGACTTATTAAATTTAAAAATTCAAATAAATAAAATTTCACCAAAACCTATCTTACACGATCAAACATAAGAATAAAAAAAAATTAACTTCATGAATATTACTTCTTTCTGAAAAGAAAAATATTTCATCAAAATAATTAATTCTGTACAAAGAGAAAAAATATGCTCAATGAATGTTTGCTTTGTGTAAAAAATAGTTTTCAGCAAAGAAAATGATTAAAAGTTTTGATACAAAGATAAATACACTAAGAAAATAAGTCGCGAAAGTAAGCATAAAACAAATTGATTAAAGATAAACAAAAAATTGTTATATTATAAACGGAATATATATATAACTTTTACATAAGTAAAAAAATAACTTTTGCCTCTGTCAGCTCAACTCCAGTTTATAATACCAACATCCGTCAGGACAAAATGTCGAAACATGGAATTGCACAAACTGAAAAGATCATATATATATATATTATGTATACTCTTTAGTTATAAATTTAAATTGTAATAACAATTGCTGAATTTTAAGTTTGAAGAATTTATTAACTAGTTCTTTATCTCAGGTAATTCTGAAATGTTAATCTATCAGCAAGTGCACTCATTTTTTAAAATTTGGTTGAGTCCATCCTTTGCGAAACACACTTTAAATAGGAGATTCTCTAAGCAACAAACAATAATAAAAACGATATGATTCCCAGAGGACAACCTTTATGGCACCACAATATCTGCACCAGTTTTCGACAAAAATAAACTTATAACTATACTTACAAGCATACAAGGGATAAAATGTGTGTACGAGTGATAAGTGATCTGTAATTCTAAGATCTGAAATATCATAAGTTTAATGCACTATATTTTCTAGCTCTGTACAATAATTAAAAAATGTTGAATGTAAGAATTTAAGAAATAACTGGATAAAAGAATGTAAGATTAAAAAAGGAAAAAAAATGTAAAACCTCTGGATGCATTTTGCTATTATAATTTCACAGTTAAAACTAAAGTTTGCATTTGGCACTCCTAGGGGTGAAACGCTTGTCCCGTGAGCAACGCCCTTAAGGGAGCCAGAATTGCACCTCTAGAGGTGCCTTGGGACACTCCTTGGCACTTCATCGGGTGCCATGGATGTGCCTTGGGGTGCCACGAGGTGCCTTAGGGCACCCGTAGTGGTGCAATTCTGGCTTCCTTAGGGGAGTTGCTCACGGGACAAGCGTTTCACCCCTAGGAGTGCCATATGCAACCTTTAGTTTTAACAGTGTTTCTTTAACCTTTCACCGGGCGTGCAAAGTTTCATCCAATGAGCGTGCGCGCATTGCAAATTGTACAACAGGTGAAAAGAATCAATTATTCCTGCTTTAATTTAATTTTACAAATAATTTAAGTTACAAATATCATATAAGTTATCTCTGATCACAATTTGTGAAAGTATTCCGCATTACACTTATTTTGTTATAACATTAAAGCAGAAGTTAAGATATATAAATAACTACTTGCCAGTACAACCAAAAAGAATAAAAAATAAAAATGAATTAGTAAACAATAATTAAGTAATTTTGGATTTACAAAATTAGTCCTATATTTCACCTATGTTAGTCGCTTGCCATATCAAACATAAAAGTTGCTTTTTTGAAGGCTATTTACACATAAACCTTGCGCATTTCATGCACTGTTAACATATTAAAATGACAGGTGCAGCTAATTGCGCTATCTGAACTCAAATAACTTTCAATAACTGGGTAAAGTGATCCAATAAATGAATATAAACGGCTATTTAAATCCACTATTGCATGAATTTCTTCCTACTCCCTGGGTGCAGTTCAAAGGAAGCTCTAGCAACCCTTCTGCCCTTCCGGCACACGTCAACAATAACAGCAGTCGACAGAAACTGGAATTAAATCCTTCGTGGTAGCCTACAAAGTGTTTTCAAATATTTGTATGCTCGGTACAAACTAGAATTATTTAAATCGGCAAAGAGAAAAGATTTGTAACACGCAATTTAGCAAAAATTTATGTTATGCGATATCAATTCTATTAATGTTGACAGATTTAATTTCAGATAAGCTTTCTCCAAATATTCTGAAGGCAGTTTATTTTTTGTTTTGAGACTTCTTCATAATGAATTTTGTTGAATAACTCTTATAATCTCTACTAACTATTTTTTTCAATAATAGTTTCGCAATTTCCGTTCGCAGCGTTATTGTTATACATATAAAATGTTCATGTTATTAAAATGTACTCTAATTCTAGGAGGAATTTTAAAAAATCAGAGATTAATTTATAAATTTTAGTGAACATGATTTCTCTCAAATTATATTTCACTTTTCTAACTATTTTTTTAATCATAAATCTAGTTATTCATAAACGCCAACATGAAATTCGCGATATTTGGTGAAGTAATATGAAATTTGTTCACTAAAATTATGTCGCCATACATGAAGCCAATTTGGCTGTGGGTGACTGATTTCGCGAAATTTCCATTCAAATTTACTATTAATGTATCTTTTCACCTTCCATTTTGAAGAAATGATAAATCAAAGCTTCCCATTTTTCAGCGCATACATCTTCACGGCTTTTGTTAAGATCGATAGAGTTATGCGGTAAACGGTTTGTTTATTAAGTAAACTGTAAAAACGTTATACAGAAGGTTTGAACGATGACTATTTTGAAATTATTGTTTTCTGATTGTAAAGAATTGTAAATTGCCTTGACATATTTCTTGTTTTAGATTGGTAACGTAGAAGAGTTTGGTGTAAAGTGCTATATTTTAACAATTTTTGAACTAAATTTCTGATTTTCCAAAAATTTAGATCCAAAAATAGTTAAAATATGGCACTTCACGCCGAAAAACTCTTTTTTCTGCAGCAATCTAAAACAAAAAAAAATGTCAAATCAAACATTCTTTGCAATCAGAACACAATCATTTTAAAATATTCTCCTTTCTAAAATTCTGTATAAGATTTTTACAGCTTACATAACAAACAACCCGTTTACCGCATAATTCTATCGACCTTTGTTTTTGAGAAATCGAATTTTGAAATCAGGGTCCTATTTGTTGGACACCCTATATCAAGTATAAAAGAATGCTATCTAGAATAGATTTGTTTTTGAGATAATATAATTTTTGTTTTATTTATTTATGTGTATATATAAAACAAAAAACATATGTCATGTTATGCGGAAAATATGAATTATCATTTGGAGTCTAACGAACTATTAAACGCAGGATACCAATTATAAAATCTGTTAAATATTAAATACATTTGCGTGAAAAACTGAAATATTTTCTGATCCCTATGCAAAACATCTTTCATTTTGGCTTGTATCAAAAGGAGTAGGTAATTATTAACATTTACTAAAATTGTTTGATAAAACTCTAAATGGAAAAATTTCGTTTTTAACATTGGGCTTTTATAAACTCCATTTATAAATCACACCATTTATCAAACTTCTTCTGAAGTAACATACATTAAAATATTTGCAATTTATTTACATTATAATTAAATCTTTCAATCCTTTCATCAAGAATACATTTAAAAAAATATATTCATCAGTAAAATATACAAGGTGGAACCCGTCGAATTTCGACGAAAGTAAATGTTTAAGATGGAATTGATACATTGATTTATAATAAACCTGCAAAATTAGCTTAATTACAGTTAAAAAAATCATCTTACAATGGTCAGATAAACTCTCAAACAAATTTTATTTAAAACTAAAACTAAGAAAATAAATACTATTCCTATAAAACTCAGTTATCCAAATTATTAAAATTAAACTTTTATCACATATGTAAAATTATAATAATAAAGTAAAATATAATAAAGGTCAGTTATTAAGATGAAGTTGCCAATTGAGGCTCTTATATTTGGTATAAATACCTATGAAAAAATTATATACATATTTCAAATTGATACGATCTTAGAATTTCACTTGAAATCTAAACCCGTCATAATCTTCATCTTCTCAAAATTTACATGCGAGCATTTTAATTTTTATTAATTTTAAGAGAAAAAGGCATATTTCTGTAGCCACAATTACAAAATTCGTACTAAATGCTATAAAAAAAATATCAAGAATAAATTGAGATACAGCTTTCAAACAAATTGTATTTAATAGTACATATTTTTCTCTATACGATGATGTAAAAATTGAAATGTGCGATATTTAGAAGTATAAAATTTTTAGTATCAAAAATTGCAAAACCAATGTATGTGAAAGTGTTGCCATTCGCAAAATGACGTATGCTTTGTGCATAGATACGTTTGGCTTTTATAATATAGATATATATTTAATCACATATTGAATAAAATTTTCCCTTAAAATAAATTGGTATCAAAATTATTTATTTTATTTCGCTTATAAAGCATGTATAGTAAACGTCCCTCCTCTTTGTAAGATTCGTCACAGATAATACAAGCCTAATAGTATTATTTTAGAAAAATGGTAGCAAACAAGAAATAGAATAAAATAAACAGAAGTAGTTTTTTTTTTTTTTGTGGATAAAAAAGAGTTAACCTAACTATTTATCACTCAAAGAAAAGAAATCGTATTTTAAAAATTAATATATTACTATCTAGTATGGATTGATTTTATTTTTACTTTACATGCATAGGAAGCAATTGAAATTGAGAAACCATTAATTCTGTACAACTCTGTTAAATACATATATTTTAAGTAAATTTCTTGATGAAATATTTTAAACTGTGTAGAAATTTAAGATAAAAAAATTCATTCATTATATTGATTATGAAGGAATACATTTTTCTTTCATTTCTTAGAAATTGCAGTTCTAAAACATGACTTAATTTTCCTTTAAAATATTTCAAATATTGGTGAATTAATCGATAAAGATTTCTTCATGTACATATATTTTATGTTAAACCGAGTTATGCTATTTAATGATGGTATATTTGAAGTCAGCAGTTTTTGTAAATTACGTATTTTGCACTATTGTTTCAAAGAAAACACATATTGAATTTCCATTTCGTAGAAAAAAGGTCTGCAAATATAATTATTGATATTGTTTTTAATCTGCTGCTTTCTAAAGTAAATGTGCGATCAATAATAAGTAAAATGGGGTTATTTAAAATTGCAAGTCATTATCAGTGTATATATATCACCATAGAAACACACAATTATATTCAATATTTTCTTCTAATAAGTAATTTCTTTTTAACTTATTTAATTGCTTTATTGAA
This sequence comes from Maratus speculifer, assembly GCA_964019185.1. Classification (NCBI taxonomy): domain Eukaryota; kingdom Metazoa; phylum Arthropoda; class Arachnida; order Araneae; family Salticidae; genus Maratus; species Maratus speculifer. Next base: position 249,586,451 of record OZ025295.1, on the reverse strand, counting down.
TTAAGAAAATATGTATATTTGATACCGATTATTATTTTTAAATGAGTAATAAATTGTGTTTTAAAATATAATAACGCGAAATGTAACATTTTACCACAATGTAATGTGATACTAAAAAAGTTGTGCAATAAATATATCTAAAATTTTTAAGTATTAAATTTATGTACAATAATAATTAATGACCAATGAGCAAAATAGCTATAAAAATAGAAAATCCAACTATCCATCTATCGAGGTTTTCACTTGTATATTTCTTTTTAATTTTTTGTTATGTATAGCTTTATTATGTCTGAAATCTTTTTAGTTACGATTAATCAAACAATGAGACAAAAATACGTACTTTATTTATGATTTCGAAATATTGTCCTTGAAAATGAGTAATGCGTCATAAGATCCCTTTTTATCCATGTATCATTTACCGTTTTGCACTCCTTTCGTAATTTTTCGTATTTAATTTGTGTGTTTTCCAATGGGATATACTACATTTAGGACAATGGATTTGTTATTATTATTAAAAATTTCATTACTTCCTGATTTCTTTTTTTATTTGTTAAACACTCATAGTTTAACTAAACACATGAAATATTTCCGATTTCCAATACTTTTGAGCATTGAACTTTATGTTCCGATTGACCTTTGACCAAATTTAAAAATTATAATTTTTCAGTCTCATTTGACACTTCATTTATGGTTTTGAAAATGAGTTTTACGTCAAAAGATCCTTTTTTATCTATGTACCATTTGCCGTTTTACACTCCTTTTGTAATTTTTCTTATTTAATTTGTATATTTTCCAATGGGGTATTCTACATTTAGAACAATGTATCCGTTAGTACTATTAATGATTTTATTACTTACTGATTTCTTTTTTCATTTGTTAAAATGTCATAATTATTTCAACAAGTTTCATTATACACATGAAATATTTCCGATTTTCAATACTTTCGAGCACTGAACTTTCTGTTCAGACTACTATATTTAAAAGTTATAATTGTTGGGTCTCATTTGACACTTCATTTATGGTTGTTTGGATCTAGTCTTAAACCTTCATAAATAATGACTTCAAAAAATATAAAATAACTTCCTTGTTCAATTACATTCTAGCTATTATTTGTAACCAAATCAGGTCTCCTTAAATAAATGCTTATTTTTATTTTCATCTAATAATTTATTAGGATGAAATAACAGCCAGAAAGCCTGATATTCCATTTCCTATGCATCACAGTGATAATTAACCTATTCATTCATGAATTATTTTTACGCAGTAAAATGAAAAATGAACAATATTTCTTGCGATTAAGTAAGAACAAATTATAAAATAACTTCATTGTTCATCTGCATTTTAGTTATTATACGTAAACAAATGAGGTCTCTTTAATTAAATGCTGATTTATTTTTATTTTAAATCTAATATTTTATCAGGATTAATTAAGAGTTAGAAAGTCTGCCGATCATCCTAAAAAATAGCTTCACAATGACCTATGTAGACACATTATTAAAGAAAGTTATTAGATACTTATCTTTTTTTTTTTTTTTACAGTCTTTTCAAGTATTACCAAGTTATCGCCTGCTGCAATTTCAAATGCAGAATTTCTCAACTTCTGCCGCATGTCGCCTAGACGCTGAGACGCTCCTTTTAAACTGGTCTTCACAATAATTTGCAATTTTTTGTCTTAACCCTTTAACCTCTGGGGATGAATTTCTTTAAAATGCTTAAATGTCACATTTGCACTAGTATTTTCTAAAGAAAACATTTGTCTTATAATATACACGAAAAAATGTAATAATTTATTATGTGATAAATGAGGTTGTATAGGATTGTTACTGTGCAAGGGCTTTTTCAATTGCCCCCATTGGATTTAATAGATGATGAGGACATTTAGAATATCAAAAGAACATTTTTAAATAGAACTCAAACGTACTAAATTATCATTAGCGAAATTACTTAATAACTTTTATATTATTATCTTGCTTTGTTGTTTTTTTACTCTTACTTATATTATTCTGTTTATTTTATTTATTCCATTCAGTTATCTCTAAATTGTCTTAACCTATTACATTTTTATTTTTTTTTAGAATTAAGAAAATTTATCTTCATTAAGTAATATTTAAGCTAGAATTATGATTATTACAACTTCTGGTTATGTATATAATCATAGATTTATCTTAATTATTTATATTGTACATTTTATTTTGTATTTATCACTGTGAAGAATTCTTCAATTATGTTTATTTTTTGAGCACACACTGTATAGATAAGGCGTCGCGTTGTCATTGTGTTTAAATTATATTCTTTCATTTGTTATTTAATATATTTTTGACGGCGGTCTGGGGGCCATTCAGTAGTGCCTCTGGTCTCTCCTGGCTCCGTATATCTACGGAGATTCTGCTTTCCTTTTGGCACTCCTGTCTTAGTCCATGGTTGGGCTTTTAGCATAGTTGTTTCACCCTGCTAGGTGGGGCTTGTTGAGCTTAAGCCATTTGGTAGGCCGCCCCACCTAGCTGAAGCTGAAACTGATTGTTACTGTGTGAATGTGATTCTTTTAGACTTAAATTAATTGGTAGAAAATTCACCCATCAGAGCTCAGAGGGTAAATGCTAATATTTTCAAACAAGTCTCTTGTAACGTGTAATATCATTCCCGCTGAACACTGTAATTTTTTTCATTATATTTTTAAAATTTTAATAAAGGGGTACGGGAGGTATACTATGATTTCCAGAAAAGATCTTTGTCTAAAATGCTCCTAATAGACATCCGATTAAGTAAATATCAGTTGTTACAGCAAACAGGTTCATTTAGAGATTTTGCTCACTACATTTTTAAAGCAATTTTAAACATAGTCATCCGCTTTTTACGCTTTTATTCACATGCACAAAACATTATTATTATTACTATTTTAATTTTAGTTCTTCCCTCAAAAAACATATTTATAATTAGAACTACAGAATATATTTCTTTTGTAGATATTTTAGCGTGTACAAAATTTTAAAAAGCAATAATTAAATAAATAAACTACCTCTGTGTCAAAAAGTACACCATCTTACTACAGAGAAAAGCCTGCATCAACTTGAAAAGACAATACGTTGGTACATAATGCACAAATATTTGTAATATTAGTTTTACATTTTGACGTTTTCGTACATATTTTTTAGTTGTTACTTGATATACTTTTTTTATTAACATACTTTAAACTTTAGAAGATTTTCAGAAGTATTGTGATTTCAAATAATAAATAAAAATGTTTACGAAAAGGTTTTTATAATATAGATATATTTTATCGTATATAAATAAATATTCCTATTTATATTTAGAATTACTTATTCAAAAACATACATTTTTTTTTATTACAGAAACTTTCTAAATGCTTTTCTAAAACATTTATTTATTTCTGTTCTTTCAAAGGACAAATAATACTGTATTTTTAATTACATTTACTATAATATTATTTTTTAATATCTTCGATTTTAAAATTTCATGAAAAAATGTTTCATTTTTGCTCTGAATTATTGCAAATATTGAAAAAATTATGGACGAAATCTTCCTAATAAAGAAGCACCCGGATTTAAGATCGGGTTCTCTTGAACTGAACTTGTTTTATTGAACCATATAGCTATGGTGCTGTAAAAAATGTCGATCAATTTTCTGTTTTCCAAAACAAATGTTCTAAAAATATGTATTGATTTAGTGTTTGAAAATTGCATTTAATTTTTCCAGTAAATTACTATAATGAAAATTTGAGAAGCATGTTCGTCAGTGTGTTTAAAAAAAAAACCATTTAAAATATTTTAGTATTTTCTTTAAATCATTAATCGCATGGCGAAAATAGCAATTTTAAGAAACAATATATTTGTAATTGTTATTTAAATAACTCAACCACATATCTCAGTAAAATATATAATATTTGTGCCTATCCCGAAACCGCCTTCTTTCCGAAAAAAAACAGTCTTTGTTTTTATTATTTTAAATGAAAGTCTAAACTTTATGTATTTCAAAAATGCTTACTTTTGATTTATCGATAGTTTTTAGTAAATTTATAACCCGAAATTTTTTAGAGAAGGTTTTCAGCTATATTAAAATCTAAATTTGTGTTTTCTGGAAAACTGATTTTTTGATAGTTTAAGTTAACAAAAAAAGCTGCTAAAATGGGTAATTTGAACAGAAATTCCCGAAGCGATCGTGATTAAAAATTGATGTTTTGAAATAACAAAATTGCGTTTTTTTTGTTTTTTTTTTACTCATTTTCAAATTTAGTTTTGCTCTCAAACGCATCCAATTGACAGGTTTTGTTATTTAGGAACTATATAATGTACGTATTGGTCGAATTTTTAATAAAGTCAGCATATATTTTAAAATATGTTGTCAAAATGGGCATTTGAACTGAATTTCGCTTAAGATGATTCTAATGAAACCAGTTCTTACAGAAAAAAATGAAATAAAAAAATTTCCAAAAGCCACAAAATAAAGTTGTTAAACTGGGTTATCTCTAATCATAATGTATTTTTTGCTGTTGAAATGAACACTCTTTAAAAGTACCTTCACGTATTGGCCAAGCTGACAGGAATTTTTTGGTAATAATTTATCTCTTTCGAGTTTTCCATTTTACAGAAAATTATTCTTTTATCTTCGGAAGATTTAGTCAGCAGTAACTTTTGATATTCAACATAAAAAGTTATTAAATCTTTTCGATTTCTAAATCACTGGATATTAAGATATACACCTTTTACATATAAACATTACAATAAAAATTTTTATTTTACTTCATAGGTTTAACGAAAACAAATATTGTCATGTTTCGGTTCCATCTTATAAGAATCTTGATCATAATAAAAATAAAAAAATAAAAATACGAATCGTTTCACGGTCAATAAAAATAGCTTGCGGCAAAGAGATGCAAATTAAAACCCACGCGCACTATTGTAAAAATAATAAATAAATAATATAATATTTGTTTTTAAGTTTTCGTTACACCAATGAAGTCAAGTAAAATTATTTATTGCAATGTTTTAATATTCAAATCAGTATTCCTGGGGGAAGATGCTCAGTTAAATTCAATCCATATTAAAAATAAATAAATAAATAAATAAAATAAAATAAAGGAGAGAGAAGAAAAAAGAGGCTGTTTGATTTTCTAATAATATTGATAATTTATCACGTTTTCTGCCAGAATGGTTGAAATATGATATTTCCAAAATGTTCACGATGTACAAATTTTTTCGCTCATTTTACGCTTTTACTATTATTATTACTATTTTTATGTTTATTATCATTTTACCAATCTTAGCAAGCATTCACGTTTAAAAAGTAATTACACTACTAAAGTTGTGCTCTACAAAATTTGCATATGTTATAAAAATTTCGAAAAATTTAAATTATCTTCTCCAGTTTTTATGTTTAGGTTAGATAAACATTCCCAATCAAACAGCCAGATACTCTAGCTAAATGTCCCATTTATATCGCATACTACCAAAAACATTTTAAAAACAAAACTAATGTTTATAAAATTGTATTCATTCTCGGGAAATCAAAATTGAATGAATAATATAACTATACTGCAAGAATGATGAAATATAGATCATGTCAGGAAATAATTTTTAAAAATCTATTTAAATTGCTGTTATGAAAGCTGTTTTTCCCATGATATTATCCAATTACTCTGAATATTTCCTGTTCATCTTCTTCATTTCAAAAAGCACAACGGTTATAAATTTCATTTTTTAAAGAAGCATTGCAGTTACTCATCTAAATTTAAAATTGTTTTACTATTCCATATAAAAGCACTACCGAACTTAAAGGCTTCATATTTGTTTAATGAATATTTTATACTCCGAAATGGGGAAAGAAATTCATTATTTTAAATGTAATATCGTTTCAATGTAGCAATCTTCTTCAATACGTGACTGTTTTGCAAAAGAGAGAATAATAAAATGAAAATTTGTTTTAGAAATATTTCACATTAAGTATACGCGTACAACCAGAAGTATATCCACTTCAGACCTGAGGTACACAAATGTGTACCTCCATTCTTTTCCTCATAAAAACAAAACTGTATGATTTTGTTGCATTTTTACTTTACTTCTATACAGCTGAATGTTTTTTTGTTTTAAAACAAAACAAATAAATGTCAGCATTGATATATATTACCTCATAAACGAAATATTATTTTCATCCGAGTTTCGAAACTTCCTTCAAGACACTGTGGCCAAGAAAGTAAGAAATATTCATGATGATTTAACTTAAATGCTTACAAAAAAAATTTTAAGGATTTGCTGATCATTTACTTGTTTAAAAACCTTATTTTTTTATTGCATAGATTTATATTACTGATAGATAAACTGATGTTTAAGGGGATTAGTACTTTTATATTCATATTTGTAAACCTAAATTACCAGTCCCCCAAAGTACTGACTTCATAAAAATGACTCTTTCTGTCATCTATGGTGTCATTTCGATTATGCAAAATCAATAAATGTATATTTGTAGCGCTATTTCAAACTCAGGTCTGAAGAGGTTAAACTTGCGTAAAAGGCGAGGAATTTCTGACAATTATTTGCAAGTTAATTGCGTTTGGGGAGAGATTTATTTGCGAGTCAATTAAAAAACGTAAAACAAAACTACGAATACTACTTAATTCTGTCTGTTTATGTTTATGAATAATAAAATAATGTATAAAATATACAAATAATAATAATTATCATAAAAAAATAAAAGATGTTTTTAGGTGCTTTCGTAATTAAGTAAATACGCAGCACCTATAATAACCATTCAGACTGTTCGTCCAACCGTCTGTCCGCATGTAATAACGAAAAAACTATCCAGTCGAAACGTTTGAAATGTAAAATATTTAATTATTATATAATTTTCTCGAATCATTTTAATTTTTATGAAATTCGGATGCAAAATTCAATTACAGGGACAATCAAAATTATTCCATTACATTACGGTCAATGGAAGAAAAATAGTTTCAAGCTCATTTTTTTATGATACAATTTTCTGAACATAATAAAATCGAGATGAATCTATAAAATATCTATTAAAATATACATTATGTTGTGCAAAGAATATTTTTTTAGTAATTTACCGTGTCACACAAAAGTATTACATTAAATAATGATATAGCGGGAAACATTGTTTGGTGTGTTTTTTCCATTATATGAAACTATTTCACATTTTTATTAAATTGATACATGTTGCTGATTTTTATTAGAAGTATATAGAAATCTTGTATAATAGAGAGCATATAGTATTTGCAGGAACACACAAAAGTAGGTATATTTTTAAAACTTAGTCATATTACGAGCGAATCTCATTTGATACGTTTGACTTGCAATTTCAGACTTGTTTTTCTTTCATTTGTTTGTTTAATTACTACGTGGTGACATGCCAAAGTGAATCCTTTGGTTTGATTTTGTGCAAAATTCAAGTAAAAATTTATGAGATGGACGTGTACGCCGGTTAAAAAAAAAAAAAAAAAAAAAAAAAAAAAAAAAAAAAAAAAAAAAAAAAAAAAAAGAGAAATTTTATTTGAAAGTTAGGGAATCTACTTATACGAGACTACAAAAGGTAAATAAAAATGTGAAGAATGGTTAAAGCATTCAGCTCTCTAGTTATTATAGAAAGAGAAGAATATGGGCTTAAAGACGTTAAAAGTACACTTTTAATTAATAGTTAATAGGTATTTATTAAAACATATTTTTTTTTCTCTCATTGCTATTTTTAATGACGACGCTTTGAAACGTTTGTGGAAAACATTATTCTTTAAGGAACGATTTTAAACTGCCACATAAATGTGTAAGTCTGAAGTCAATAATTTAACAATATTTTTAATTATTTATATAATCATGCCAGTGTGATGAAATGGCATTATAATTTATATTATTATGCAATATTTAACAATTTGCAATATATATATTGTATATATATTGCAAATAATTTTTGCATACATATATGTTGCATTGTATGCAATATTTAACAAAAACTTGTATTCCAAGAACTTTTTATGTAATGGTAACAGCAAACACTCATATAACCTTCCACGATTACAGGAAATTTTGTTGTTATCGTTATTTGAAAAATTTTTGAAATACAAGTTTACTAGAAAAATTTTAGTAACATTAGATTTTTTTTTCAGTGTATTATAGCTATAAAATTATATTTTGACAATTTATTTTTTCTGTATAGTATCATACGTTTTGTATTTTTTAAATGTATTTTTATTTATATGTAATGTATCGATTATCATGTATTTTTTCCATATTCCAAAGAAAGAAAATATTTTTTATTGTTATTATTTGGACGGAATACTCTAATATTTCTTTGAATAAAGGGCTCTTGTGGGAAAATACAGCCTGTCGTTCCTAATTATCACAAATATTGGTAAACTAATCAATGAGTTTTTGCTCAGAAACAAGTAGTTGTACAGCAAATAAGTCGAGTAATGGCCATCCTTATTTTAAAATGAAAGTTTTTTTTAATGAACAGTATACCCTAATTCTGACATTAAAAAAATATCATTTATCGAATTCCAATTTTGTTGAATAAAGCTAAGCAAATATTTATTGATTTGTTTTTACATAATAGCATATTTTATTCGAAAAATAAATTTGCCATCGTGGAAATTTGATAAGTAGAAAATATTATTTAAAAAATTCAAAGCGTTTCGGATACTTTAATATACTATGTTATTCATTAATATTATCTACATAAATATTGCTTTTTTAAATTATGCTTTTTGATGTTTTTAAATTTAAGTAAACCATAAAATACTGATTAAATTTAAACGTAGGTTTAAAATTAATTAAAGAAATTGACAAACATGTCGTTGTGAAATGTAAATTACTTTCAGAATGAATCTTTTTAAATTTATTTGACATTAGAGAAAAGTGTTTCGATCAAAAATGCGTTTAAAATGCCTTATTATTTAAATGTATGCAAAAATACAATCTTATACAAAATAACTATATAAATATCAAAGCTATAAATATCTCTCTTTATTTTTAAATTATGCAAATCTTTATATACATAATCGTAAATTTTATGCAGCAAAAGGAGAAATTAAAATAAAAAATAACAATACAAAATACTTTAAATTACATTATTTCTAAGAAATTCAGGTAAATTCCTCTTTAGTTAATGCATGATTTAAATAAATGAAATACATGTTTTTTATTTATTTATTTAGTATATCAGTACAGATCCAGCATTTTGAACTAATGCATATGTCTGCCCATAACTACATTTTCTTTTTTTATTAATGTTTAATAATTCTGTTTTATTTAATTGTATTAGTTACAGAATTATTATGGATAAAATATGAATTCAGACACTTTTTCTCAGCCTAGGCCTAAAATTTGAAACTTGAGTTCGATTTCAAAAATATGCGTCAGAAAATTATTAATAACATATTATAATTTTTTTGTGATTACATTTTTTATTTAAAAATTTCCTACTTACTTGATAACATATATTATTTCTAAATATTCCCACATGACTGTAATATGCATATATGTAAGCATGCGGTGATCCCACCAATAGTTGATAGTCTTATTGTAGTTGATATCTTTTTTTTTTAATATTGCACCATATCAGGCAAAAATTACTTTTATACGTGGAACTAGACATGGTATTTTTTTACGATAGCACACCTGTTGTCACATTCTTCTTAACTATCTGCTGTAATAGAAGCCAGTGTATGGAATGTTATTGTAAGAACGATGCATTTTTCCTTTCTCAGTGCATATTTTCCGTTTCTCATGGAATAACTCAGTAAGTTGCTAAACTTTTTTTCAACTTAGTAATAAATAAACATTTCACTTCGCGATTGCCTGAGTATCTAATAACGGTCTACATACATATCCAGGGCTGTGCCTTCTCTCGTTCGGGCTTGCGTTTAGAATCGGGTTTAGTATCTTGGATAGAGCCCGTCTTATACCGTTTAAGAATCTTGATAAATGAAGTACTGACTGTATTACAATTACATACAATATATGCTGTTCGTTATCAAAGATAATTATTATTTTTTCTATTATTATTATTATTATTATTTTGATACTATCAAGCACGATATATTGCAAGTCATGCGGTTTTGAATTATGCAGTTGAAAGTTATCATCTTCGTACCATATTGAAAATGTCAAGTGTAATTTTGAAACGAACTGCTAAAAAACGCATCATTATATTTATAAAAATAATATATTAAAAAAAAATCAATATTTAATTTAAATGTTTTGTAAAATCTGGAGAAATTGTGTATTATATTGTCAATTACTATTACAAGATAGAACCCGCCGAATTTCGACGAAAGAAAATCTTTAAGCCCACAAAATAGTTACAATAAAAATGCACTACAGTAAGTCTAAATTTTAAACAAATGTTATTTAAACTAAAGTTTGCAAATTATATTTCCATAAAACTCAGTATTGGCAATTATTAACATTAAACTTTAATCGTAATATAAGCAGTTATATATAATAAAGATCTGCTATTCTGACAAAATTATCAACTAATGTTCTTATGCTTGGTATTACAAAATGAAAAACAGCAAAATGTATTCCACTTTGATTCAATCATAGAATTTCCCCCATGCGAAATCCATATCCAATATCATTTTCACCATCTTAAAATTACCCATATGCACTTCCCATATTCGTATTCACCTTTTCTATTGTATTCTAATTTCATTATTTTTAAATAATTTAAGTCTAAAACTTGAAGTCTCGATTTCTATTAGCTGAAAATAGATACTAAACTATTTATATTCTTTTAAATATAAATGATAATTTTTGAAACAATCTGCATGCAATAAATAAAATAGACAATATTCCTGTGACATCACATAAGGTAAAATGTCTTTTTTTAATAATCTCGAACTTTAATTGTTTCAAAGAACTTATTTATTTGCTCATCTAACGTGGTGAAGCGAATTCATCCAATCCGTAATCATCAAGTTCTGTAACATAAATCGCTAATATTTGGACAAAGAATTCTGACTACGCCATACACACTGCATGTCATGTATCTTTTATAAAGACATATTTTTGCAAAGTATTGCGTTTTATCAGAGTGTGATTTTGATTACGTCATATTCGAAAGTGAAGTATTAGCATTGAAGTGAAGCTAAAGTATCCCTGATTTATGATATATTCTTAAACAACACCTTTAGAAAATTATACATATGACATCATTATCACTAAATATTACGTAAACCCAGCCAAAAAAAAAAAAAAAAAAAAAAAAAAAAAAAAAAAGTCGTTTTTCAAGGAGCAGATATATGTAATGATTAATTTGTTTGTTTTTAACTGCTCTATTTCTTATGGGAAACCATTTATTGATATTTCCTGAGATTTCGGAAAAAAATCTACACACATATTAATAATTTTTCATTCTTTCAGCTTCATCATACTTTGATAATAATTAAGGAAAAGTTCAGAAGGTAACTCACATAACTACTCTTTAAAATGTATTCATGTTATATTAAAGTGTTGATTCAAATGTAAAGTAAGCTTGTAATATACTAACAATCCCATTCACTTTATAAATAAAACAAAATAATACCAAAATTCACTGGTTTTTATAACAAACGATATTTTTGTGAAAGCAAGTATTATAATTTCATTTCTTTTTTTATTTTTATAAGAAAATGGCAACGAAAAGATACAATAATCTGTTTTTCAGAATTTAATTAGAAGTGAAGAGCTTTTGTTACCACGATTACAAAAGTTTCATTGAAAATTACAAAATAATAATAATAATAATATCTCAAAAATAAATTAACATGGCATTTTCAAATCGTTTAGAAATTTAAAAACTTGCAGTAGCCAAAATTGCAAATCGAAAATTTTATTTCAAATTTCAAATTATTGCCATTCTAAAAGACGTATGCGTTATGCACACATACTTTTGGTCTTTATAATATAGATCGTTGCAATAAATAGTTCTACTTGTTTCGCCCAATTCTTGAACAATATCAGAAATTTAATATCGAGTTTAAAAAAGGGAACCTCATGATATGATCATTCGCATTTGAGAAGTCTATCATTGTTTTAAACTGTGGTTTTCTACAATACAGGTTGTTCAATAGTAAAATTTCCATCGTGATTGTTTGTATGAAATCTTATGAAAATTAAACTCATGGAGAAATCGCGTCATTTTTTATGGGGTTAAATATTAGTAGAATATAAAAATGACCGTCTGTAATTGATGCTTAATAATTATCCCACGTATTCCTTTGATTCTCACGTATTTAGTGATTATAAAACAAGATACTCAATGATTGGACAACATATTCTATATAAATCACTCTCTATATATAGGATAGACAAGAAGATTTAAATCCAACAGAAAAAAAAATTGCTATTTCTTAAACTCTTGGCCTTACGATTGCACAAGGGATGTTTTTTTTTTACCTTATTTTATGAATATGCTATCAAACTAATATATTATTTAGTCACAACGATTTTTGAAGAAGAATATTTGCATTAATGAAAAAGAAATATTTTGGATTATATACTGCAAGAAATGATTATGTAAAAACAGATTAGATTATACAAAATATTTGAAAATACTTTTTGGAAAAATAAATTACAAGATTTTTAATGATTTCTCTGTGGAAAGCACAATAAATTTTATTGAAATATGATAATAATACAATTTAAATAATGTGAATTTGAATCATATTTTCTTCTAAAGAAGACATTTAAAAAAGATTTATCTTACATTCATGGCCATTTTTTAAGCAATATTGACAATTTCTAGTAACTTGTAGATTTATTTGTTTGTTTTATTTCCGTTTTATATGCAACAATAATTGCATCCATTTGTATAACAATGTATAACTTTTAGAACATGATTGATTTACAGAGAAAAACACTTTGAATTTATTTTACATTGCTGTCAGCATGCAATTTCAATTGAATTTTGGGCTATAGTAATTCAAAGTGAATAAAATATTTATGGATTATTGACGACTATGACAATTCATCTTCGGCATAAATTTATTAATAATACATTTGTAAATAATTTACACGATATACTTAAAAGAATCCGAAAACCTAATCATGCGTTAAAAAACTTCTATAAGGTTGTTTTTTGTTTTTGTTTTTTAATATAAATTTTTTCACTTTCAAATTTCACTTTAACTTTTAATATCTTTTAATAGCTTTTGAGCAGATATATATTATATACAGTAGACTCCCTCAAATCCGCACAGCTTGGGACCAGAGGTTTTGCGGATTTCTGGTCATTGCTTGGTTTACATTTAAAGAAAATAATTTGAATGTAATTAATAATGAAATCAAAAGTATAATAAATGTATACAATATACCAATATATTAACATAAGTAATAAACTAAAATAATAAAAATTTAGATTATTTTTTTAAATGATTAAAATACTAAAAGGAAAGGTCAAGTTAATAATCAATAATGTACAATCAAATACTCATTATAAAAGAGGAAATGTGTTTTTCCTAAATTACTCAATGAAACCTGCCTCATAAAGGTGCACTACTAATTCACATCAGGATAATAAAATAATGAAACTTTATTTCGGGTTTAACCAGACTTTATAAATAAAAAAAACTTCATTAATATATAAATATATTTGGTGAGATTGTGATTACCAATGGTATTAGCAATATCTTTATTTTTTTCAGAAATAAATTATTCTTTCTTTATGAAAAAACATGAATTCAATAACCGTAACAAAAATTATAAATTAAAAAAATGTATGGATTTGATATAAAACTGAAAAAATGAATTTTTGCACCTACATCTGAATTGAATGTTTCATTGTTTACATCCGTAAAATATGTGCGGATTTTAGGGAGTCTACTGTACTTCCTTTTAATAAAGGTTTTAAAAATAAGCTTTTTTTTTTAGTGCTTATTTTTTGAAATATTTTATTTAGCGTAATTACGTTGTTAACAAATTCTGTAACAACACAGAAAAAAAGCAAGATTCTATGTAAATTTACGCTAGCTCTTAATTAAATGCCTTCGATTGGATTTTTGTGTCATCATTTTACAGATATTTCTCTTATTCCCTGTAGGAAATTCGTTGTATTTATCTAAAAATATTTTTTAATTTGTTAAAACTTTTAATTCAAAATACACACTATCACTATATTTTGAAATATTAGAAAAGAAAATTTAGTTTATTTTATTTTTATTTATTTATTTTTTTACTTATAGCAAATTAAAAAGGGAAAAATTAACTCCTCAAAGTTAGTCAGGATTTTGATCGACAGTCATTTTGCAGTTGTTATCTTCATATGCTTGTAGTTCAGCAATACTAAAAGTGAATTGCATAGAATTATTTCTTAGCTGTTACTATTAATAGATTACTATTATTATTATTATTATTATTATTTAATGGCAAATATGCCATAAAAAATAGTACTCTGATAAAAGCATATGATGTAAAATGAATTAAATAATGAAAACATTAAAAAAATCACTTTTAAATAATAAATTATATATATATTTTTTAATTTTTATATAATTTCCTCTTATTTCTTACAAAAAAAATATTTTTAAAATATTTGCACATTAAAAAATAAATAGTGCGCAATCATTTAGAAGATTTTTTTAAACATTCTGGTTGTAAAAAAGAATTGAGTTCAAACTTTTTCTTTCAAAAAGAAAAAAAAATGTTTTTTTTATTTATTGTTTAAACTAGTTAAAAATTAAAAAGTGATAAAAGCAAAACGCATTATGTGTAGGTCTAAAAAAATTAAAATAAATCCTTTATGAATTTTTTAAAAACATGATATTTGAAATATTTGAAAAGAAATTTTTGACAAAACACAATAGATTTTTTTCCTCTCCAAATCATAAAAGACATACTTTATACTCAAAATCAACAGCTACAATAGCTCAATCATTAAGGTTTTCCTCCAGTATCCTGAAGTGTCAGTAATTTGGAAACTAAACCATATTATTATTATAGTCTTGTGTTTTTTTAACAATGTTAATTTAGCCCTTTATCTACCGAATTAGGAATCCATGAGAAATATACACTCTGAAGGATTTTATGTAAATTGTTTTTATTATATTAAAAAATTACATATTTAGAAGGATTAACTAAATTTAAATTTACAGGGATTTTGTGGAATATTTATAACCCCACTCAAATCTTTTATTTTAAATTGATTTGTTAGTATTTTGTAGATTTATAAAATATACACATATGATGTTCTTATAATATAAATATAGAAATATTTCCGAATTGAAAAATCCCCCCTCCCCTTCCCTCAGCGCCAATGAAGTTGAAAAGATACAAAGGCAAAAAAATCATCCTTTTAAAAATATTTCTGTTTTGCGTAACGAATAATGCTTTTGGAGCAAAATAATTTAATGCATCTGTAACTCATTCTAAAGAGTATTACAACTAAACGATGCATGGAAAGATTTTTGTAATAAGTAATTTTAATGGCGCTTATAAATACCGTTGGTAGATAAATGGTTAAACAGTCTATTGTAAATTTACTAAATAACTTCTATTTTAGTCAACAAAATCTTGTTAACAAAACGTCTGTAATTTTACATAATATTTAACATAATTACCCGTGGATTCTCTGTAATTTTACAATAAAATTATCCACAGCGAGCGTCTGAATTTGCTATAGTCTGGATATTGGTACAGTTAACTTCTTGACCCATACTATAATTGTAGTACATAAAAATGTTTATTGCTTAAAAAGGTTTTTTTTTTTTTTTGAGAAATTATTGATTATATATTGACAAAACTTTTTTTGATAATTTTTCCTTTTTTTAACAGAGCAACATTTTGTTTGTCATATAAAATTCTGAAAACGACTTATTTGTATGCTATAGTGTTATATATTCTGACTTTAATACATACAGTAAAACACACACAAATATATATGTGTATATACCGGGTGACCCAAAAGTCAGATTGAACTTTAAAAATGAATAATTCGAAAACTAATCAAGATACAAAGATACGGTTTTAACCGAACGGATGGAGAACAAACCCGGTTTTCATGTAACAAGAAAAAAAAAGGTTTAGTTAGCGACCAATAAATGGTGCTTTAGTGTTTTATTGCACCAAACGATGAATTGCACATGAAAAAATTTTGACAACTTACAAGTCAGCTTAGTTACAGTCAAATAGTACTACAGTAAATGTTCAATGTACTGTCCATCATTTATAAGTGCAGCTGTGAGACAAGGCACTACATTATTCACAGCATTTAGTAGCATTTCTTGCGTTATGGTAGACACATTTAGGCGGAAGACACCTTTCAGTGCTGCTACTGAAGCCGTTAGTCGCCAACACAGCTGTAGGTTTCCGTTGCCACACAAAACCCGGTTTCTTTTCCATGCGTTTGGTGCAAACAGTATCTTTATATCTTGATTCGTTTTGAATTATTCATTTTTAAAGTTCACACTGTCTTTTGGACCACCCTGTATTATATACATATATATTTGCTTTCATCATGTAGAAAAAAATTGTCCGCAACATTCTTCTCGTAATGTTAAAAAATGTTTTACAACCTTCACTTGACGAATACATTTTATTTTCCATTTTATATAGAAAATAAAACAGGTAAAATGAATTAAGAATCCTTGCGACATATCGATCGACATTAAGATCACGATTTCATTAGATAAAAGAATTAGAGAATCCTATAAAAAAAACAACAGTAATAGTTTTTTCTTCTTAATTCATTATTGGAAACCGATAATAAATATCTTACCTGAGACCTTTTATTGAGATAATAAAACGACCAAAGAAAAATCTTATATATATAACAACCTTTAAACATGGGTTCTATTTAGAAGTTCATATGTATTAAGTAGTATTTTTTATGTATATGTTGAAAAGAAAAAATATAGATTTGAAATGTAAAAAGCTATGAACATTTTATATATAAAAACAAAATGAAATAATTTGTTAATGCAGTAATAATATTTTCATAAATCTTTAGTTATACGGAAGAAAGTGTATGTATACCTGATGAGACATGTGAGCTTACAGGACAAATAGATAGAACGTAATGTAAGTCAATTAACTTTATATTTTGTTGCCAATAGATAACATTATTATTAGACAAATACCCGTCTTTAGGAAATTTATTTTACATGGGTTTCTTCATTATTAAAAAAGAAAACATTCCTAAGTCTGATTATCAAAGGATTTTTATGTTTTATAAATGTTTGTTTTGATAAAGTAATAAATCTGTTTTATACAATGCTACAAGTCATTCTAAAGCTTTTAATTATTTCTGTTCAGTGTTATTCCCCAATTTGTGAAAAAAACTGAATTTTCAGTAAGACTGAATCTACAAATTTGAATTTACAAACGACACAGAGAAAAATATCTTATATGTCGAAATGAACACGTGCAGATATTTCGCATAAATATTGCTACCAACATATATATGAAATTGCATAGTAATTTGTGTACACAAAAAAGTTTTATTCGGCTTTTTTAATGTGTGTTAAAAAATATTGCCATATTTAAAATTAATCTTTAATAAAAGTATTCTATGTCATTACTTCATTTATAATTCATGTTAAATCTGTTCGCAAAATTAGAAGAAAATGTAGTTTTAAACTCAGATTTTTTAGCTCAAAGGCTATCAAATGTGCCCGCCCGTTATCTACGTACATATGTATGTATGTAACGCGATTATTTATGTTAAAAATATTTGATTTATATCAATCTTTGGATGTAGATTTATTCTGATAAGGGGCTTACCTAACTTGTTTTAGGAGTTCATTCGAAAAGTACAAGGGGAGGGGTGGGTGCAGGCAGCTAATACCCATTCCCTTAATTTATGTAAATGAGACTTTTATGTAGAATTATCATATTTTATTAAAAGTTTAGATGTAGGATCATTCTCATGAGGCGTTTCCATGATTAATTTTGAGAGTTCATTGGATAGGTATAAGGTGGGGACGGGGAGTTTAAGTTCCCCCCTCCCCCGCCTTAATTTAGATAAATAGGATTTTCATGGAGAATTATCAGATTTCGTTCAAATTTAGGTATAGGATTATTCTCATGAGGCGACTCTATGATTAGTATTGGGTATTCATTGGATAAGTATGAAATGAGGGTCAAAATACCAGAATATTGCTCAATTATATAGGAGATAAGCTGATTCAAGGGAGAAGTTAATTGACCAATAGGGAACCAGGGAAGTACAGATGCCATCCAATAGGGATATACTACAGGTAATGCATAAAAAATGTGAAAAATGCATGTAATAATAGTTAAGAGTGGACTTTACACTGTGGTTTACTATATGAGTATTGATACAAGCTCAGAGGTCTTATTTATAAATTTGCTAATCAGTGTACAATGGGATAAATATAACAGTTTAAAATATACATACTAATTTATATGAAGTTTAAACATTAAAAACAATGATAAAGTTATCCCGACAGTTTCAATCGAACTACTCGCCCTTTATCGAGGGAAAATAAAGACTTAAACTGACAAAGGCAAGTTAATTAGCTAGAAGAGAGATGAATTTAAAACATGAGGGACAGAAATGAAAATGAAAAACATGAGTAAAAAAAGTCAACTAGAATCGCCACACGCGGTAAAAACATGGAGCGGGAAAACAGTGAGAGGACAACAAAATATGAAAAATATTAAGACTGAAAAAAGGGATGGGCTATTTCAGTAAATTGAACCAATACTAGGGATACTAAAAGACATATTATCATTCATGTTGACGCGCAAAAATCTCAATAGACTCTCTAATTAAAGAAATGTAAGGGTTATGTTAACGGGATATAATAATAGCTCTATTAAAGTCAATGTTATTGATTTTATTATCAGCATATAGCTTAGAGAGGGCAGTAGTTAAGTTATTGAGTCCAATTTCCCTTTTATACTTCTTTAATCTTTTTAAAAAAAATACTATTTTGAAAGAATGTGACATAAACAAATGCTGACTCAATTTTGAATTTAAACAAACAACAAGGTGCGATGTTGTCCTGTACTTGGGGAATAATGCAAATAACTGTCCACGATAAATTAATACAATTTTCGACTTTTTTTTAAATGTTTACTATAAGCTTGTATTAACAAGAAAAAATCATTGCCTTTCAGAAAGAAACTATATTTCTAATGCTGTTCTAAACTTATCTACCTTACATATATTTACTACCTTGTGACCTATACGACTTTATGAAACGACTGAGTAAACTACTGATTTTGTCTTACAGCGATTTCTTCAAAAATATCAAAGATTATGCAGTGAATTTGACATCAAATATCCTTATCGATAACTAGATCTGGAAACTAACATTAGAATTTTAAAATTTGAATTAGTTTTCGAGATATTAATTATTTTCTAATTTGAAATAAATTTCTCTAATGATAGTAACCTGTTTAGCAGCCAAGTTATACGATTTTTGTGAAAAAAGGGGAAAATGGATGACGATAGGGATTATTAGATTTCTTTTTATTCTGTCATTAATAATGACAGAATAATTTAAAAAATTGAAATAATTTAATAAATTGAAATCAAAAGTATCTTTATTTCAACCAATAGTGAAGACAATGTTGTAATTAAATTATGTTTTTCAAAAATATTTGACAAAATAAAATCTCTCTTTTTTTCTGTTACATATTCGATCTACAGGTATTAATTTATGTCAGAAAACTAAAAATCATCTGATATTTTAATCGTTGAGATAAATTCTATTGACTTAAAAATCATGGTGGAAAGAAATAGATGTGGATGCTATGCTGTAGATCTGTATTTTTAAGTATATTTACCAGGTTCTTTTTAAAAATGCATTCGCTAGAGTTGTAGGCTGTGATCAATAAAATAAATGCATTTTGAGAACTTTGTTTATTGAAGTAGAGTTATAAAAATTAAATCGTTTTTTACAGAAATAGTTAGGGATGGTGCCTATAAGCAATTTTAAGAGACATTCTTTACATGTCTGAGTCCGTGAAGCGAGAGCGAGGCAATTGATTCCTAACTGAAAAATTCACACATTGGCATCACAAAATTGGCGACATTAAGCATATGAAAAATGACTGATATCATCTACGCAAAATTGTCTGTTACGCTTAAACAATAAAAGGATTTTGAATTTAATAGCAGGGCAACCAGAAAAAAGCAGTCCTAAAAAATACGCCAAAAGGAATCCGACTGCCAATTCGTACGTTAGGAGCATATTTTGAGAAAATGTTCTCATAAGACAAAACAACCATTATGTACATGAAAAGACTCTTATGCAACGAATAAGTTAGACTTAAAATTACGCAGAGAGGAAAATGAAATTTCACTGACCGCAAACAAATTCGATCTTTATTCTTTTTTTTGTTGTTTCCAGCAAGGGTGAACTACGCATCTTAATGAATTCTCTTTATCTGACAGCCGTTTTTCAGTAATAAGGCAGATGCTAGATGCTTTTCTTTCTTTTCTTTTGAACGGAAAGTTATTGTGGAATCGAAAATAAACGTTAAGATAAAATGGACATTTAATTAAAGATTATTTTTAACGGTAATTTAGAAAAATGTAAAACTTAAGAAAACTATATGTGATTCTACATCACAGATGCAGCATGCCATTAAAGTGGAATGCAATATGATGCAACATTATCGCTCATTTTTAAATGCCCTTAATCAGCTTAAACAAAACAGGGACGTATATCAGAGACCGAATTTTCTCAGATCATCCATGCATTTTTTCTCTAAAAGCATTCTAAAGTAGCATTTCATTGTATTAAGAAATAAAATTAGTTTAGAAATTAAAATTAGTTTTTGAATTAAAATAAGGATTAGAAGATTTCTTCTTTTTTGCGAAAGTATATGTTTGTGATTGTTTCATATGTAGAGGATTTTGGAATTACATTTTTGGCGTCACCACCAACCACCCCGCCTCATCCTTTTACTTTCTCTTTACTCTATGCTTATAAGTAATAATTCCACCATTTCTTTTTTTTTTAGTTTTTTATTATTATTTACTGAAAATAGCGCACAAACCAGACACTGTTTAAAGCGAAAATATACAATTTTCTAAGCATTTATTTTAATTCCTAAACTGCAAATACTTTGAATCAGCTTCTAAATTAAAATAGCAAAAAAAGTCTTTTTGCAAAAATGTTTAAAGATAAAAAAACCAACGATTATGAATGCACAAATAATATATGAAAAGGTAAGCAAACAGCTGTTTCGAATCTACTATCAAGATTCTTCAATATTGCGAAACTCAGCGAGCTAGGAAATCAAAACTGAGCAAAATCAAGCTCAGTTTTGCTTTTTCTAGCTCGCTGAGTTTTGCACTGATGAAGAATCTTGATAGTAGATTCGAAACAGCTGTTTGCTACCTTTTCATATATTATTTATGAATTTATAATCGTTGATTTTCTATTTTTAACCATCTTCTAAATGACTTCTTTTATGGAAAAATAAAGAAAATGAAAAGAAAAAAACTAATAGGGATTATTTCTCATATATAAAATTTTCTCATAAAAAAAAAAAAAAAAAAAAAAAAAAAAAACTTAGACATATATTCGCAAGATACGAAAACAATTTGCGGCGGATTGTGACGTTGTGTGAAACCAATCTTTCATATCGTATACATTTTCTCATCGGGCAAAAAGTGCTATTCTGATTAAACAAATTTATAAGAGCTCTAATTCGGACATATGAAATGAAAGTATTAAATAATAATTGATAGTGTTTCTTTGATGTCACAATTGGTAAAATGGCAATTTTTAAAGTCTTGAATCAAAAGGAAAAAAAGGGTACGTTTCTTTATGAGTTATTAGCCGACCCAGTGGCGTGGATGGTAGCAGCGGCTGCTCCCACACCGCTGGTCCCTGGTTCGAGTCCAGCTAGCGGCATGGGTGTCTGTGTTGTCCCTGTGATAATGGATATTCTGTAATAAAGTGTTCTGTATGGTTTCTTGTGATCATTCGAGGTTATGCCGGTGAACAGCTGTAACGCCTACCTAATAAATAAATTAATAAAGTTATTAGAAATAAATGATAAACTACAAATTTTCCTTTAAGTGTAAATGAAATTTTCTGTAGTAGCCTTATGCAGTAAGTTCAATAGCGATTTTGATTGCCTCAAACCAAATGGAAGAAGACGCTCCATTGCTCAACTGAGAGTAAGTAGGAATAAAATTTCTATCTTGGTAATATTTTCAGGTTTAAAGAAAAAATGACATGCGAAGACGCTATCATTATCAATAAGAAAATTTCTTTTGAGCTATTAGAGGAATGAAATTAAAATTATATGAAATTAAAATTGCAAATCACACAATTTCCGTGAAGATTTTTTTTCCCGGAACTCCATAGGAGTCCGCCAACAAATTGAAAAACTAGTTGGATGTGTCAATCCCAAAACTTTCTTCTATCTCATAAGTACATTTTAATATTAAAAAAAAAAAAAAAAAAAAAAAAAAAAAAAAAAAAAAAAAAAAGTTACCCACTATCGAATTTTCCCGAATATTTGACCCAGCCTAATGAGATTCTGGTATCCGAAAAGCCTAAAACGCAAAATTTAATTAATATTCTGAGAAAATGAGCTTAGTAGTGCCTCATGTTGGGTAATTTATACTAAAACCTAATAAGCATCTATTTATGTCAAGACCTAACAGAATCTGAAATTTGATGGAATTTCGTCCATTAGTTCTTGAGATATAGTTATAACAAAAAAATTGCAAAACGTAGCACTACAGCACCATATCTTGGACAATTTATGCCAAAACGTAAAAAAAGCGTCTAATTATGTTATGGTGTAAAAGAATTTGAAGTTGGATGAAATTCTGTGCATTAGTTCTTGAGATATAGCTAGTTTAAAAAAAACCATGTAAAATATAGCACAGCAGCATCATCAGTTGAAGGATTTATAACAAAACGTAATCATTGTGTAATTATGTTATATGTCATTTTGTAACAAAATCTGAAGTTTGATGAAATTCTGTGCGTTGGTTGTTGAGATATAGCTATCGGAAAAATTGTGCAAAATGCAGCATAGCTGCACCACCTGTTGCAAGGTTAATACCAAAATGTAATCAGCGTCTAATTATGTTATATATTCTAGAGTAACATAATCTAAAATTTGATGAAGTTCTCTGCATTAGTTCTTGAGATATAGCAATCTTGAAAATCATGAAAAACGTGGCATAGCAGCGCCACCTGCTGGCCAATTTACACCAAAACTTAATCAGCGTCTATGTATATCAAGGGGTCACAGAATCTGAAGTTTGGTGAAATTCTGTGCATTAGTTCTTGAGATATAGCTATCATGAAAATCATGAAAAACGTGGCATAGCAGCGCCACCTGCTGGCCAATTTACACCAAAACTTAATCAGCGTCTATATGTATCAAGGGGTCACAGAATCTGAAGTTTGGTGAAATTCTGTGCATTAGTTCTTGAGATATAGCAATCTTGAAAATCATGAAAAACGTGACATAGCAGCGCCACCTGCTGGCCAATTTACACCTAAACTTAATCAGCGTCTATGTATATCAAGGGGTCACAGAATCTGAAGTTTGGTGAAATTCTGTGAATTAGTTCTTGAGATATAGCAATCTTGAAAATCATGAAAAACGTAGTATAGCAGCGCCACCTGCAGGCCAATTTTCACCAAAAACCAATAAGCACTAATTCATATCAAGATTTAACTGAATATAAAATTTTATTAAATTTCGAGCATTAGTTCTTGAGATAAAGCGCCCACAAATTTTTTGTCACATACAGACAGACACACAGACAGACAGACAGACAGACAGACGGACAGACTCACAGACAGACATTTTCTAAAAATAGTCAAAACGTGTTCAGGACCTTCTAAAACGTATAAATCCGTCGAAAACCGGAAGTCGAAAATTTTCATGAATCCAATACTTTCTTCTTGTTAAGATAGAAGAAAGTAATAACGAATATCTTTTGGATAACCCTGTAAATCTAATGTAGCAAAAGCGTTCAAACTGTAGATTGTAATTCAATGGCTTATTGTGATGAACTGTGTTCCTTTTTATGCAGATAGCATGTATACTCATAGAGAAATTAAGGTTTTTATAAAAAAGTGCCTAATGTTTTCAAGTTTTTTCTTATACTTTGCAGAGTTCTTGATATCAAATAATGTTCTTTGCAGAAAATGTGACAAACAACCATGGTACACAATACCCTGTAATTAAAATTAAAAAATAATAATTTTTTTTATGAAAAATGAATATGTTTACTAAATAAATTATCTTTGCGCACGCGTGAATTAATATTCATTTGCTTATTGTATTGGCTGTATAGATCTACTTTTGTGAAAGTCTCAAAATCATCACTTGAGAATTCTGAAAGTGATCGTCTATAGAAAAAGCGCAAAATGCGTTATTCATGATTTGAAGGGGAAAAAGTGAGGGGTTGTCTCCTAATATAGTAGGTGGGCCATATTATGTATTCTATATTGACACTAATCAATGGATAAATAAATGGATACAGCTCCTCATCTTTCTGCTTCATTTTAAGAATAACGGATTTTGAGCTTATTATATAGTAGAACTGTCGCAAAAAGACATTTATTGAGAAATATAACGTCGCATTCAGTGAGATTTTATTTAAGCTACCATACTCATGTATTGGACGAACCGAGATGCCAGCAGTTCAAGAATTAAGAAATAAATTGAACCACTTGAATGTTATCAATGTTCAATGGTCAATCTGTGCAATCACTGTAATGCTCTCTAATTTAGTAATGCCAGATCAGACGACGTTTTAATTCCTGTTGTCATATTTTTCTCATTTTTCTATCAAAAGAGCACTGTTCATAACCAACTAAAAGAATTTTTTTCAATAGCTAAAGGAGGTGGGTCAATAAGGGCCATTTTTCGCCCATCAGCACCTAGACGTGACATGCATTTTTACTTTCTTCTATCTTTACAAGAAGAAAGTATAGGATTCATGAAAGTTTTCGACTTCCGGTTTTCGACGGATTTTTACGTTTTAGAAGGTCTTGAACACGTTTTGACTATTTTCGGAAAATATCTGTCTGTGAGTCTGTCCGTCTGTATGTGACAAAAAATTTGTGGGTGCTCTATCTCAAGAACCAATGCTCGAAATTTAATAAAATTTTATATTCAGTTAGACCTTGATATGAATGAGTGCCTATTGATTTTTGGAGAAAATTGGCCTGCAGGTGGCGCTGCTATACTACGTTTTTCATGATTTTCAAGATTGCTATATCTCAATAACTAATGCACAGAATTTCACCAAACTTCAGATTCTCTGACCCATTAATATACATAGACGCTGATTAAGTTTTGGTGTAAAATGGTCTGTGGGTGGCTCTGCTATGCCACGTTTTTCATGATTTTTATGATAGCTATATCTCAAGAACTAATGCACAGAATTTCACTAAACTTCAGATTCCGCGATACCTTTAGATACATAGCCGCTGATAAGGTTTTAGTGTGAACTGCCCTATAGGTGGCGCTGCTATGCTACATTTTGCACGATTTTTGCGATAGCTATATCTCAAGAACTAATGCAGAGAACTTCATCAAATTTTAGATTCTGTTACACTAGAATATATAACATAATTAGACGCTGATTACATTTTGGTATTAACCTTGCAACAGGTGGTGCAGCTATGCTGCATTTTGCACGATTTTTCCGATAGCTATATCTCAAGAACCAACGCACAGAATTTTATCAAACTTCAGATTTTGTTACAAAATGACATATAACATAATTACACGATGATTACGTTTTGTTATAAATCCTTCAACTAATGGTGCTGCTGTGCTATATTTTATACGTTTTTTTCAACTAGCTATATCTCAAGAACTAATTTACAGAATTTCACCAAACTTCAGATTATTTTACACCATAACATATTTAGGCGCTTTTTTACGTTTTGCCATAAATTGTCCAAGATATGGTGTTGTTGTGCTACGATTTGAAATTCTTTTGTTATAACTATATCTCAAGAACTAATGGACGAAATTCCATCAAATTTCAGATTATGTTAGGTCTTGACATAAATAGATGCTTATTAGGGTTTAGTATAAATTACCCAACATGAGGCACTACTAAGATAATTTTCTCAGAATATTAATTAAATTTTGCGTTTTAGGCTTTTCGGATACCAGAATTTCATTAGGGTAGGTCAAATGTTCGAGGAAATTCGATAGTGGGTAACTTTGGGTTCACCACGTTTTTTTTTTTTTAAATATTGAAATGTACTTATGAGATAGAAGACAGTTTTCGGATTGAAACATCCAACTAGTTTTCATTAGTATACGTCATAACAAGTAAGAAAATAATAATATCTTGAATGAATGTTTAATAATTGATGGAAAAAAAAATATATAGATTTAAGTAAATATTATGTGCATTAATGAGCATAAACACAATTGTCATTAGTTTTAATCCATATAATCTATAGTAAATACAACAATAAGCGTAAAATTAAGATAAACGGAGCTTACTAAGATTATTATTTCAATACATGAAATATCGGAAATAATAAATAACAAATAATAATAATAATAATAATAATAATAACAATAATAATAATAATAATAATAATGCAGTTTCAGACTTTTTGAACAATGTGTTTTAGATTATTTTCTTTTTTGATTGCTTCACCAGAATCACTAATGGACAATCCAGCGGCCGCGTCTTGAACAGTATATGAACATATTCGATATTTGTTTTTTTAATTTTGATTGAGCGATAGTATATTACAGTAGTATTGTAAGTCAGAAACCATAAGATGAAAACAACAAGAACCCAGCACTCTACGACACTTTTGCGTACTTTACACTGACAGTACCATTATGTTATAATGGTTCGCTGTGTTTTTATCCAAATATTATAGGTTTTAGAAATTGTGCGCTGAAAAATCAAATTTTGGTTACGAGAGCTGTCCCTTAGCATCATCTGTTGAAAACTGTTTCTACTTGATTAAGAATCTAGGCATTTCATGCTCAATATCAATTTCGATCAGAAGTTGCAAACAATCCCGCTACAATCTATCAATACTCGCAACATCATTTGGCTTCAGCCACTTTCCGATATTATATGAATATTTTTTACTGTGTTTTTAAATATGTTAGCGTAATTGTTCTTTGTTTTCGCGAAGTAAGGAACGAAGACATCCAAATTGTAATTTGAAGTAATGACTGAATACCATACGCTTAACAAAAGGTCTTCCTTTGTATAACCAGAAGGAATGTCTCTGAAAGGAATAGTTCACACATTTCTGAATGTAAACGTACGTGATATTGAAAGTAATCATCACAGTATCATTGTTGTCATCCGGAATAAATAATCTTCCTGCTGAAGCCTCGTATATTTTTCAATAACTTGTGTTCTGGTGATGTGTTTCTTCTACGGTGTTTTAGAACAATGTTCTCAATCAAAGCCTGGTTTTCGTATTTTACAGAAGATATTATTATTTTTCTTATATTGAATAATGTAGACAGAACACTACGATAGAGACCAGCTCTAAGTTTTACAAGTAACATTGCAAAGTAAGTACGAGATTACCTCTTTATTAAGGAAAGTATTTTGGACTTTACAAGTTTAAAGATATAGTTAAAATTAGACATAAATATACCCATGAGAATATAATAATAAATTTCGGAAAAGTCGGAAAATTTTTGTCCCAGTGTATGAAAATCGAGGCCTTCTTTGCTACATTTCTGATATTGGTTTAAATATTTTCATGCATCGCATTTCTTACACCGCACCGATGTATTCTCATTTACAGGACTTAAATCTTGAAGAGTCAATTTACCGATCAAGTAATATCAGTTTTACAGCATCGTTTTCTCGACAAAATATAGATATTAGTTACTATAAAGGCTTGAGTTTCAATAGCTTTTGCTACAATAACTAGGCAGTTCTTACCTTTACATATTATACAACAAGTGTTCGAGTTGTGAAAATGAGATACTGATTTAAATGTATATTAGGTTTCTTATTTGTGGTCTCATCGACAGTAATCGTTGACGCATAATCTCTTATTGTTACATCAGACGAAGAAATAGAAGTATTTAGAGCCTGGAGAGCACGAAATACATATTATTTGCATTTAAAGCACTATTTAGAACCACTCTGTAAATATCAGTTTTTCGAACATGTAAGTATCAATGTAACTTTACTGTTACAACAGATACGAAAAGTTTTCTGCGAGACTTTATAACAATGACATTGGTATCCAAGCATTATTTATTAGTAATTTCTTTAATAAATATAAAACAACATTGAAGTCTAAATAACGTTAATACTTTTTAAGTACCTAAAAAGAAGTCTGAACGCGCTCCAATAGTAGTGCATTTGATTCTCGCACATAATACATTTTTTTTTCTTTTACAGGTAGAAGCGCAAACTGAACCCAAATAAAACAATGCCTATGTAAAAGCTTATAAAGAGCAAAATCATTGCATGTCAAAATTAATTGGGTTCATCGAGCGCCTCTTAGTAAAAAATTATTTCAAAGACGCAAAAAAACGTCAAAAATGCAGAAAAAAGCCAAAACAGTCTACTTTTCGACTATAATTTCCATGACTTACTATTTTATTTATCACGTAAAAGTTATATTAAACAAAAATACATATATTTAACTATACAAAGCCACAGATCAATCCTCTGAATTTGAAACCTTTTTTTCCCGGGTATATCACGGGCGAAAAACAGCCCTTATTGACCCTCCTCCTTTTGTCCAGCACTTAACATAATACAATATCGCAATGTCTTTAGGACCGCTTTCAGCAAAGTAAAATGCCCAGCTAAGGGTTTATTACATAACTTTAGTTTAGGGCAGCGAACATAGCCTGTTAGTAACTTTATAAAATTACAAAAATGTTAAAAGTTTTAGAAGTATAAGTTTTAAAGTAAATTAAATCCAAGTGATTTTATTGTTCTTGTTGTATATATAAGGATCTTTCTTTAATTATTTTCGGCTTTTCTTAATGTAACTTTTATAATAGTTTATTTACCAATTACATTCCTGATAAACCAGTAAGAAAACA
Organism: Maratus speculifer; assembly: GCA_964019185.1. Classification (NCBI taxonomy): domain Eukaryota; kingdom Metazoa; phylum Arthropoda; class Arachnida; order Araneae; family Salticidae; genus Maratus; species Maratus speculifer. Next base: position 249,557,472 of record OZ025295.1, on the reverse strand, counting down.
TGGTATGCAATGCCAGTAAATTTAAAGGCTATTCAGTATTTGTTAACTGAGCCGTATGAGGGGGGAGGGTGCAAAATACGCATATATCTGTGAATATCGTATATACGTATATACGTGGGAATATACACCATTGTATCTTAATCTTTTTTATAATAACATTAATTCAATTACTAAAAATATTAAAAGTTTAATAAATACATGCTCAAAAATAAAATAAATGCATTGACTTTATATATATATATATATATATATATATAGGATTCATTCTTCCATTATTTTTTATTTTTCTTATAGTGTTACTTTTACAGAGTGCTAAAAGATAAAAAAAAACCTTTAAGTTTATAATTTAACTTACGGCAAAGCCATTTTTATTTTCACTCAATGTAAAAAAAAAATGTAATAAAAATGCAACTATGTTTTTAATTTGAAAAACATGTATTAAGCTGAAAAATAATTCTTTCTATCACTAAAGTTGTCTTTTTTTCGAACTAAATGAAAGAATAAAGGTGATTACAAATGCGTCAAGAAAAAGAAACTTGTTCAAAAATGCTAGAAGCGATGTTTATAATCAAAGTGAAAACCATGCAAGATTTTAACCATGCGAAAATCTTTTTTATCTATAAAAAAAGATTGGTTTAAACATATTTTGTGAATTGTGTTCGTGTTAATTTTTTTCGTAACTTTAAGTTAATTTTTTCGGGTCATAAAATCCTCTTTTTTTTCCATTCTATGTTTTAATTTTAGTCTGACATTGATTTTTCTTTCCATAGCACAAATTTTATTTTAACAAGAATTTAGCAAATTTATAAAATTTATAAAATTAAAAATATAAAAATGAATGTATATTTTTTATTACTACGTATAGATTTTTGAAAATGAATTTAAAAATGAAACTACTAGATTATTTTATGAATAAATTAAAACATATGTTTGTTATGTTAATTTTAGTATATAATTAATGAATGGTAAATAACGTGACTTTAACAGTATTATGACTAAACAAAGAATTAATTATGATCAGTGAAAAATATTGGGTTTTAAAATTATATTAAATTATATAAATTTCAATAACAAAAAATATATCTATTGAATAATGTGTATAAATTACATAGTTATTGAAAAAATGAAAATAGCCAGATGAAAATAAAACTTCATACTAAGATACTTGTACCCTATATGGAGAGTGCTCTCAATATGGACACCCCTAATATTTTTAAAAGTAATAATTTTGATCGAGAGTTGACTCAACATGTCCACGAAGAAAAGCAGTTGAAAAGATAATTAGGACTGGAAAGTGCAAAAAATCGCGCTGTCCTCCATTTAAAACGAAAGTTATTGTTTCGAGTTGCGCTGATCTTAATTACTTGTGAGCTTAAATTCTTATTAGTTATGGTAAAATTACATTAAATATTGAAAAGTGGCGTATTTTAGAAAGCTAATAACACATATTTTCGATTGCTATTGCATATTTTGCTTTAAAATATTTTCCTTATTTATTTGTTACAAGATTTAGTAAAACTACGCCCGATTCGCAATATGGACACCTTATGTCCCCTTCGACTCCAACTATAAGAAGGAAGAAGAAACAACGTCGCCAGGCAATACATTTAAAAGGCAATTTTAAAGTGGTAAAATCTTTGTTCAACAAGATGCCATCTGGACAATCTTCCAAGGAAAAAAATCCTCCAAAAATCCTTTGCAGAAAAATCAAAAGAAGCCTCCCCTCAGTAGAATATCTATTGGCGAAATCGCAGGTTCAAACGTTATGAGTTCCTCAACTATGGAGAGCTGGTACTGCTTATCATGCAGTATTGATGCTGTTGCAGACATGCAGCTATAGCATCACATGCGGCAGATATGTCCATGTGGACTGTGTGGGACTTGCGCCCACGATGAAAAAGTTTTTATTTGTCCATCCTGTGAAGACTGAGTAATAACAGATTCAAAGTCTGCAGACAGATGCAATAAAGCTAACCAAAACCAACAATATTATTTCATAATATTCAGTTGTAACAGAGGTTCTTTGCATGGGTCTTCGAAGGGCCAGAACCGAGAATGCCCCTCCCTTCTAAAGTGCATTGAAGATATTTACTGTGACCCTCATCCTCCCCAGAAAAAAAATTAAGATATATTTTTTTTATTCCCTCTCCTCTAAAACCCCTGGAAAGAGTGGCTTTTCCATACACTCTGTATAGTAGGTCAATAAGGAGCCACCTGTCCCTAATATGAACATGGATGTCCATAATAGGGACAGATTTTTCCTTATATGGACACTTGTAAACATTTTTTGTTTTTATCATTTTAATGAAACCAGAATAATTACAAGGTCGCTAATTTTAATAATGATAGCCAACAGTCCAGGGATAGTGGTCACATATTTTTGGAGTCCTATGACATGTACATGAGGGTGAAAAAATACATTTTCCTCAGGGTGTCCATGTTGGGCACAGGTACCTTATATATAGTAATCTGCTTTTATTTAAAACCAATATTTATTTATAAAAATGTAACTCTTGCTGGGGACTTCTTTGTTTTACTCAATTTCTTCACATTTATCATATTTAAAAATACATAAATGATTACTGACATTGAAGAAAAAAAAAGGGGATTTTTTTTTTTTTTTTTTTTAGTTTGCTCATGGTGGAATATTTAAAGCAAAATATTTTCTAAATTGGCAGAAATTATTTTTCTTTATAATTTTTTTTTCAAAATATCCAACGGCCATTTACAGCATAGTGTCAAGTCTGTTACCGGACGGTTTTTTAATGATTATCATTTTTTCACCATTCTACTTTTATTTTTTATTCAACTAAAAAACAAATATTCAATTTCTTTGAAATTTAATAAATTACATTGATATATATTGTAGTTATTAGAAAAAGTTCTTGTATAATTTCTATGTGATCAAAATCTTGTGGCTAAAACTGTCTTTCATTTTAATTTAATTAAAACATTATTGATAAGTATCATGTTTTGAAATTTAGGGACATAAGTAACTTCAAAACATGTTGATAACAGGAAATTTAAAGCTGTGCATTTTCAGTAAATTTGTATGGTAACGGAGTTGACATTTTGCCTTACAAGCCAACTATAAAAGCATTCACATATTATATTATAGGCCAAAGTGCACAACCAATTTTTTTTTCATGTACTTCAAACATTTACTTTAATAACTGACTCCATTTTTAAAAGAAATTATTAAGTTTGAAAAATAAAAATAAAATTCTGAAATGTAAACGAATAGTGAAAATGGCCCCCAAATAGCCAGATCAAAAAATAAAATCATTTTTAAAATGATGTTCTTGCATGCTGTGTGATCTGTATACTGTAGTGCAGTCGTCCGAAACTGCACCGTTTTCAGCATATACATAATTTGAGTTTAAATATAGCACGCATATTCTTTCTTAAGTCCTTTATTAGAAGGATTAAATTAAATTCAAAAATAAAAAAATAGCATTACAATCAATTGTAAGACTTCCTTGCATTCCGTAACATGTTCTGAACGTAAAACACTCAGCATGAGTGTACGTTATCGCACTTGATATGTAACAATACTAGTATCCAACATAACTCTACGAAATCCAAGTCTCCCAAGTTTCAGATTTGTTCGCTAGCACACTCTGGCTGTATTTTATCAACCAAAAATACACTCGGGCTGTAGTTTCTTCTGTCCATGCCCACGCTAGAGGGCTGACGAGGTCTCGTTCATTGTTCAGTCATCCACTATTTCTTCAAGATGTAGAAATTTTCCTTTGGGAAATTCTCAAGGACACATATAACAATGCTATCACTCCCCTCCCAACTTTCAATGACATAATTTTGTACTTCTAGGAAATACTTGAATTCCCACGGGCTATCGTGTGCTAAGAACGCAATTTCATAAAATAATTGCATTGAATTTGATGTCTAAAAAATAAGTAGACACTTAAATTAAAATACTACTTATTAAAATGGGTGAAACTTTCTATTAACCCTTTACACTCAAAAGGTGACTTTCACGCACAACTAGTGTTGCCAGGCGTCCGTCCTAAATTGGGGCGTAAAATGCTTCGGACACCACTAATATCTTACAGTTTATTTCGCTATCTTTTATCACAGATTATTCGGCTATTAGATAAGGCGAAGAAAATTAGCTTAAAATGCTGGTTTTCAGAGCATTTGGAGCACTTAATACCGTGGGACACAGTGGTTTGGGAGAATCACCTCTAGAGTGTAAAGAGTTTATATATATTTAACTTATTACAAAACAAAAAATACGGCCAACTTTTCAATACATTAAAAAATAAAGAACATTAAAACCTGTTTTAACGTAATTTGGAAACTCTGCAGTAATTATGACAATCGGAAGAATAAAAAAAATAAGCCAGGAAAAGAATATTGCATAGATTGAAGTTTTTAGGAAGATGAGGAAAAATTTTTTGGTACTAATGCAGTATGCTTTGCAATGGGTGGAATCACTACATTTTCATTGTAAAAGAATTGTTAGGTATACTAAGTCTTCTTTCTTATTTTGAGTGTGTAACTTTTTGAATTTCTACATAAGAACAATTTTGCATTCTAAAATTTTAAATTTCCTGTATGCGTTTTTAAGTAAATCTTTTATTGTGATATTCGCCATTACCTTTGATTAAGCACGCTCGTATCCCCAGGGATACGCGCATCCCGGATTAGGAGCCGCTGCCACAATTAATATAATAGATTTAGAAATATATTACTACTTTGTATAATTAATAATGCGATTAATTTATGATATATGTTACTGCATTGTTTTCACTATTTCCTCGATTCACATGGGAAATACCATAACTTTTAAATAGAAAAGTTTCGTTCCAAAGATGATTTTGTTTCATCTAAAAACTGAAAATGTCACGAAAATCAAGAGATTGTTTGGGCGGGTAATGGAAAATGTCACGGGAGGAAACAGATTTCTTGGAAATTTCTTATAAGTAGACGAAAAGATAACTTTTTCATTTATCGGTTGACTTTTATTGACTCATTTCTTTCATAATGATATAGTTACTTTAAAAATTACCGGAGAAAATATATTAACTTATTTCACTTGCATTGATATCTTCGTATAATACAAAAATAGCAAATTCTAAAAATATATGTTTAAAATTCAATATAATAGGCACATTTATAGTATTATGACGATTCATATTATAATATCTGTATTTTATTTTAATTTTATTTGCATATTATGACTACAAGAATATTTTAATAGAGAAATTGCAAAATGAAATTGTTAAAAAAATACGGTAGTTTATTTTATCCGTATATTTTATTTCATACATATAGATTAAATATGCATTGTCCATATATACTATATATACAAGATTATTGTAAGTTTACGAACCAACTTCAAGGGTTGGTTCAGGACACTCCTACAATCATTTATTATACAGGAATGTATGGGTGCAAATGACGCTTTCAGGTACAAGTACAATTAGGCCAATATGCCGGTTTTTTTTCTTTTTTTTTCTTTTTTTTTCCTAAATTTCTCGTTCAAAATACAAAATCGTATACTAATATTTTGTTCCTTTAACACAGACATTTCATGATTAGACAAAGAAAAAAAAATCCACTTTGAAAAATTTCGGTGTAAAATCACACATTTGAAAAAAAAAAATCACTTTTTAAGTATTTTATATGTTTGGCATATTTGCCAGTTTTATGGTTTTTTAATTAAAAAATTTCATTTTCATGCCGAAATTTTTCAAATGATACCTTTTCTTCGCATAATCATGAAATGATTGCTTTAAATAATAATTAATATATATATAGTTAAAATTAATGTTATTGATTTAAATAATAATAGGGTAAACTAGGGTGTGTGGTTTAATTTTTCTGCTATTACATTATTCTGCTTTTAATTAATTTATTAATTGAATATTATGATGTGTACGATAAGTCGTTTTTTGTTTTTATTATTTTATTATCTCCTTTTTTCTGTCATATGATATATCAATACTTCATGTTTTAATTTACCACGTGCCATATCAGGTTTAAGGTAGTGCATTTGGGATTCATTCAACTTTATAGCTCATAACTGTTTTATTTTCTCCATATCCACTATAGATTACTTGGTATTTCTTTAATTAATTTTGGTTTTATGTGTGTTGGTAGTCCCAAATTCGTATTGTTTTGCTTTCTCGTGGCAAATACGAAGATGAAACAACACACTCCATTTGTAGTTTCAAAGTATTTGGGACCTGAAAATTCCGTTTTGGTTCTACAAATTCCATTCGTTTTCAAAGTATTCTTTTTCCTTCCATATTCAATGTGATATAAGTTATCAAATTCAGTGGTTAATTTCAAATGGTTAATATTGTTTACTATTAATGGTCGTATTTATATATATATATATAAGAATTTTCTGGTATAACTGACAATTTTTGAAACAAACAGAAAAGACAAAATAGCCCTCTGGTGTTTTTACCTCAACGAGTCACTTGCGATCATACATTCCTATACAATAAATGATTGTTACCTATGCAAACCGTTGTAATTTATACCATGAATTTAAAATAACTCTGTGTTATATATATCATGATCAATGCTGAAAATTAACCTTTCTAAGGGCAAATTTTATTTCACATTCCACTTCATTTGACAACATGTTGAAACGAAGGATTGCAACCGTAACTTACCTAAAAATTTATTTGTAAAAGAGAAAAAAAAAAACTGCTTTCACGCATATATAATAAATAGAAAAAAATGTATACAAATCCTGACGCCGATGACACACTTGGGATTTAAAATTAAGTGGTTTCTTAAACAAGTTATGTTTCAAGAATTTATATATTTATGCATGACATTAAGGAATTTTAAAGCGATTTTAAGTAAATGTAACTGTTTCTTCTGCAAAATTTCTTATTTGACAAATTGTAAATAACCTAATTTCATGAGCAAGCATATTAAATTAATGGAATAATTATAGTTCCTAAATATAAATATTTCATATGATATACAAGTTATTAATTTTATAGAGATGAATATACATATATATATATATAAAGAGAGAGACGAATATATATATAAATATATATATATATATGTACATATATTTAATTGAATTTACTCATTAGTTTTTTCTATGACATTTCTAAAAAATTGCTGACGATAGCTAACGCATTTCTAGTAACTAAAGTAAAACCTTAATACAGAATTAATTAGAAAATATGCGACTAATGGAGTTGGTGGATTATCTGCGGTTCTATCAGTGGGTGTACACCTGAATGGTTTTAAAGTACCTGAATATCTTTCTTTTTCCACTTCTTGATTGTAAAATAACGAATCATCTTTTTTTAAACGAGCTATAAATGTTACACTGTAAATGTCATATAAAGAACATACCTCGGCAAACATCAATAACATAGCGCATATTTTCTAAAAAAGTGGCACAACTCAAAAACTGAGGTTCTTATGGCTGACCGCCTTTCAATCAGCTATATAACGTGAACATGCGTTTTTCGTTAGAAATGATCTTAAAATAAACATTTAATAAATCAATACAAATTAAATTATCATTTGTCATACATTTATGACTTTATTAACTACTTTTGATCTTTATGAAACATTTTGTAATTTTCGCCATTACCGATACTATTTTCACGTACAACCAGAAGACCCGAACGTCTGCTTGGTGTACGTTTTCCCCAGGTTTGGAATAGCTGACCTAAAATATGAGATATTGCACTAAAAATCAAGCCTGTTGGTAGCTGATGTACCTGCAGGATAGCCATTGACCTTTCCACAGACCGGAATATACTTTTTGCATATCCTGAAAAACGGATTTTTTTTTATGCAATCCATTTATGAAATAATGGTGCGATACAAGACATACATGGTTATCCGATTATATTTAAAACGGTAAAGCATGGTGACGTCACTGCGACGTCGTTGTGAAGTCACATTGTGACTTTGTGACCATCGATCGTCGATGTGACGTCACATGACGTCGATGTGAAGTCCCAGAGACTAAAGTGTGAAGTCGTTATGGGAGTTTTAGAGCTCGTTTGTGACGTTTCACAAAGTGGTCACAATGTGACATATTTGTGAAAAATGTGTCATTTGTGACTACTTTGACATTAACATTGTGACGGAACTGTGACAAAAGCGACGGTATTTAAATTGCCATAAACATGTTTTTAAAGTAAATAGCATGATTTGAAGAATTTTTATAATTTTCTAACGATTTTTAAAAAAGTCACATCTCAGTCACAATGTGACGTCACTGAGTGGTGGCATTTTGGTCACAGATGTGATGTGACCAAAGTGACTCACAGTGACGTCAATGTGACTATGCATGCCATGAGGGAAGATTTAGGCAAACTGGGAATTAAACCGAAATTATAAGATCCTTTCAATAACGATTTAAAGTGATAAAAATGAAAACACAATTATAGTTTACAAATCTTGCATATTACAGACATGTTTAAAGAACATCACATTGCATATTTAATTTATTTTATGACAGATTGAATTATTTTAAATATTGTACTTTTCAGTAATTATCATAGTATATATTTTCTGTATGATATTACGGTTCATTAAGTCTTTTATAACTTACCTTCCAATAGTAAAAAATTATAAAAAATGTCCCATTACGAAAGGGAACGCACCCTATTATCAACAAAACTGTATCTGAAGGTTCCTTTAAACAATCTATCGGTAGATATGTTACTCGATGTCGCGGCGCTTCAAAGCAAAAATTAAAGATTTTTGCAAAAATCACTATTCGTAAATAGTGACATTTAACGCGGAATATATTTTTTTAAATTTAGGCGGTTATATCATGTTTCATAAACTATCTTAAAGTTCCAAATAGATCAAACTAGAATTTCCGTTATATTTCCTGACTTTTTTCGCCCCCCCTCTCTTTTTTTTATATATATTACATATTTACATAAATTAAGGGGGTTACCTCCCATTCCTCCTTTCTTTATGCGTAAACAATGAACACCCACAACTATTCATGAAGGTGTCTTATCAAAATGATCTTATACCTAAAATTTTAATAAAATCTGATACTTTTGCATGAAAAACTAACTTAACTAAATAAAGGAGGGAGGGTGCGGATTAGCCTTTTGTTCCCCTTCCCTTATTCTTATTCAATGAACTCCCGAAACTAATCAGGGAAGTTCGTTATCAGTATAAATCTATGTCCAAAATTTGAAGCAAATTGGATATTTTTATCAGGAGTTATCGCATTACGTACATACGTATGTACATACTTACATACATACGCACATGATTACATACACACACGCAGAATCTGCTAAGCTAATGTCTGCGAGCACATTAGTTCTCAGGCTTTAATACTCTGTGAGCTAAAATCGCGTTAAATTGCATCGGCCTAAGATAAATTAGATCAAATCTCGAAAGTTGCCGCCGTGGCGGTTTTTAGATTCAATAAAATCACTCCAAATTGAATTGTCCTAGAACAATCTAGATGGGCCTAAGATAAACTAGTTCAAACCAATGAATAGTAGGCTACACTAGTTTATCCTAATGACTGTTCAGCCAAACTAGTTTGGCCTAGGAAAATCTAATTTATCCGATGGGTGTTCGGATAGACTAGTTTGGCCTAGGAAAAACTAGTTTCTCCGATGGGCGTTCGGATAGACTAGTTTGGTCTAGGAAAAACTAGTTTATCCGATGTGCGTTAGGATAGACTGGTTTGGCTTAGGCCAATCTAGTGTGGCCCAAAATCGGGTTTGGCCTGTAACATGTATATACTTTTTTAATTTACAACTACTTTTTCCGAGAATATCGCATTTAGAGTACTGTCTGTCACATGTGTAATGTTTTAATGAAAATTACTTTCAATGTACTTTATTTTATTTTATTTTTTAAAAAATGTAACTTAATAATTTACAACGACTATTTGGAAAATTATATTTTGAAAGACTCAAATTTTAAAGACTAATAAATGTATTCTATATTTAAATTAATAATATTAATAAACATCATTTTTAGAATGCTTAAAACGAGTCATATATTACGTATGCCGTGAATTAAATATAAATATTCCTAGACCAGATTAAGCCAGGTGGGGAGGCCTACCAAATTGGTTTGAGCTCAACAAGCTCCACCCATATTCCTAGACCAATGAAAAAAAACAGTAGATTAAAGATAGAAAATTTAAACTGTTTAAAATGTACATTTTTATTTGATGGAGTTAATCAGAAGGACTTCTGACCGCCTCATGTTACGTACGACATGGATTAAACATTCCTGGACCCATCACAAACAAATTTTAAATATTTCAGTTTTACAATTTTTAGAACTGCAAATTTTTCCACTTCTTCACATCGCACTTTTAAATTTCTACACGGTTGCATAGAGAAAAAAAAATGCATTTTTAAAGAAATTTGCTTGAAATCTCTATTCCAATTTCTTTTTTAAATTATGTATTTTTTTATGTTTTTATTACACTTTTTGTCATTGTGGCAACAGAAGTATTCCACTTTTGGACATTAAACGTGTACCAATCAGAAAATGAACAAAATAAAAAAAACAGTAGTAGTCCATTTTTGGACATTAAATCTGGATCAATCAAGAAACGAATAAAATAAAATAAAATGAAATAAGTTGCGAAAGTCAATAAATAAAAAGATTCAGATGTACTTAAAATTTCCCAATTATTTACCGAAAACAACAACAATATTTCCCCAATAGTTAAAAAATGTGTAAATACTCTTCTTAACAACTATTTAGTCACATATCGTTAATTTACAGTCACTTTCCTTTATAGATTTTCTTCAGAACTTTATCTAAAATTAACATAATGGATTTACATTTCACTCATCGGAATTCCCTTGTCTTTAGCAGAGAAGGAGAGACATTTGATTTGATAATTTTCACATAATGACTCCTATAAACTTATAATAATGGTGCATCATTAATGCCCCACAATAGTCACTGAAAAAGACCGGGATGATAATGTAAAATCTATGAAAGCGTTCTTTTCGAACATCTCGATCCAGTTTTATTATTTTTACATGATTTTTTTTTTTGCATAGGATTGCTGATTAATAGCTGTATTAAAATATGATTATTGAAAAGAACGCTCATATGACTTTACATTATCATCCTGGTCTTTTTCTGTGACTAGTGTTGCATCTTAAAGACTCAATGTTTACTGATAGGATGTTGAAGTTCATTAAGAATTACTTCAGATCTTTTTCCTCCATTTATGATTGCATTTCCTTTTAAACTCAATGATTGACTTCGGCAAAATACAAATAGAATGATAAATATTAATAAACTCTAGTAAATGACGGACAAGAAAATAAAAAAGGTTAATTTTTTTTTTAAATAAAAAAAGTGTAAATACTCATTCAACAACTATTTAGTCACAGATCACTAAGTTACAGTCATTTTCATTTATAGATTTTCTTTAATACTTCAACTAAATTTAACATAATGCATTTGCATTTCACTCAGTGGAATTCTCTTCTCTTTAGCGGAAAAGGAGAGTCATTTGATATGACAATTTTCATGTAAAGACTTCAATAGACTTATAATAATGGTACGTCATTAACGCCCCACAACAGTCACTGAAAAAGACCCGGGTGATAATGTAAAGTCTATGAAAGCGTTCTTTTCAATTATCTCGCTCAAATTTTAATATTTTTACATGATTGTTTCTGAATAGGATAACTGAGGACGATCTACAGCCTGCCTAGTTTTAGCTTTTTCAATTTTGTCTAGATATTTTTTACATTATGATTGTTTCAATTTCAGAACTGGTTTAAACCAGTTTTGAAATTTAAAGTAATATTTAAAAAAAATCTGAAACCGAAAGTTAAAAAGTAAAAACTAGCCCGGTTGTGGATCGTCTTTTGCTATCCTATGCAAAAACAATCCTGTAAAAATATTAAAATTTGAGCGAGATATTTGAAAAGAACGCTCCTGTAGACTTTACATTATCATCCGGGTCTTTTTTCTGTGACTAGTTTTGCGTCTTAAGACTCGATGTTTACTGGTAGCTTCTTTTTTCAGAATTACTTCATATATCAAATATTTCTTTGATTGATGATTGCATTTCTTTTTAAAATTAATGTTTGACTTCTGCAAAATCCAAATAGAGTGATAAATATTAATAAACGCTAGTAAATGACAGACAGGAAGATAAACATATAATTAAAATTTATCCATGTAAATGTTAATGGAGAATACAAACAGTGCAAACTTCTACAGTCCGTTTATACTTTTACTACCAATTTTAACATGGATAATAATGGTTTCAAGAACAACAGTAATTTATTGTGATATTTTAAATGTTAATCAATGTTCATTTCGCTGCTTTATTTTGTGAGAAAGTTTTCCTTAAAAATTTTTGGAAAGTTAAAGAAACATTTGTTGTATATTATGAAGGAATAACATATTAAATAATTAAAAAATACTATTATGATGATATTTCAATAAAATCATGTTTTGTTATAAAACTATATAAAGCGATGCTTATCGAAATCAAGGTAGAAGTTGGTTTTAAAGTTATTTTTCTAATATTAAACTCATTCTATTTCCATAACGAAACAGCTCTCTTTACGTATGCGAAACATACCTTTACAATCTCTACCTATTTTTAAGTAAGTCTTTCAATATATTTTTAAAAATTAATTGCGATATTGTGCAATATTAAGTAATTATATTGAATTTTTTTTTCGTGGTCCTGATTTCAACATAGGTATAACATTAAAAATTCATATACAATATGCATTAATTCAACTAAATTATAATTATGCACCATTAAAATTATCAAAGAAAAATCGTAAACAACGATTTATACTATTTATTCTTGCATATTAGATGGATTAATTGGAAGGAATATTTACAGCTCTATTTTGTTTTAATAGTAAGATTAAAATCAAGCAAAATGTGCATTTTCTAGAGCTAACGTCACCACTAATATAATATTTGACTAGCATTAATGAACATAATTTTAATAATGAATTTAATCGAAAATTTTTATCTTTCGCACGTTATTTATATTTCAAAACATATTTTTCATATTTTTTTATAATTATTATTATTTTTTCATAGAAAATAAACGTACAGCACATGTGTATTCATAAATTATCTTCAGTACCTCATTTTCATTTGACGTAAATCATATCACTCATAGGTCTTTCTTGGCCTTTAGCAGCAAAGGAGTGTCATTACAGGATATTTGCTATATAAGGACTTCAATACTAACAGCACGTCATCAAGGAAACAGAGTTTACTGGAATATTTGATTATTTTTCCCTATTTTCATGATTGATTTTTTATTCTTTTAATTGTTTAGTTCTTCGGAATTTCAAATCAATGATAGATATTAATAAATTATTTAAAATGTTAAGTGAAGTAATAATAAAAAATAATCCATATAAATATTAATGTGCGAATAAAAAAGGATGAAATATCCAGAACCTGTTTAAACTTTTACTGGAATTTTAGATATAATGAAAAACTGTTCCTAAATTAAACTGTAAATTACGGTGGTAATTTAATATTAATCAATGCACATTTTTGCTGCTTTATGAATATAATATTTTCACTAGCGTAAAAGAACATTACTTTATAATGAATTCCATTGTTAATTTTTATTTTTCCCCCGTTATTTATATTTAAAACTATAGTTTCAGTAAATTCTCAATGTTAAATATATACTCATACAAGATAAAGTTCCAGCTCATTTTCCCTCGTAAATTCTCATCAGTGCCTCATCTGCATTTGTCGTAAAGTATTTGCATCTCACTCACTCCTTGTTTTCAGCAGAAAAGGAGAGTCATTGCATATGATAATTTCCACTTAAGGTCTTTAGTAATAATGGCACGTCATTATGAAATAAGAGTTTATTGGAATATCTGCTTTAGCTATTTACTGCAAATTGCATTTTCTTTACCTTTTAATGTTTGAATTCTTCACAATAGAAATGGAATGACTAATATTAATAAACTTTTAAACATATAAAGTAAGAAGATAGAAAATTATAATACATATAAACGTTAATGTGCGAATAAAAACAGATGAAAGCACAAAAGATGGATTAAACTTATACTGAAATTTTTGATATTGCGAATAATTATTTCGAAAAAATAACTGTGATTTTCGGTGATAATTTAAATGTTAATCAATTTATGTTTTCCTGGTTTATTTTTATAATATTTCACTAGCATGAAAGAACATTATTTTAATAATTAATTCGATTATTATTTATGTTTAACTCTTAAATGCTCAGGATAGAACGCGTTCCAAAAAAATGCGCAATTCAAAGAATCAGAATTTGTACCTAAAAATTCAAATAGTAAATTTTTCTTTATTTAATTACGAATGGTCTGTCATTAAGTAAAGTGAAAATTGCTCTTTTAAATTTCTGGTGAGAATAAGGAATATGTGAATAAAACCCCCAATAAATCGGGAACACTTATGGTATCGAAAATGATACAATATGCATTTAAGGGTTAAACCAATATTTTAGTAAACGCTGAATGTATTAAATATATACTCATACAAGATAACATAACAGCTCTTTTTTATTAATAAATTCGCTTCAGTACTTCATCTTCATTTCACGTCACATTTGCATCTCACACAGAGGTGCGAGTATCTTTAGAGGTCGCTCAGAGGTTGCAGAAAAGGAGGGTCATTCCTTATGATAATCTCCACTTAAGGACATCAATCATAATAGTACTTTTTTAAAGTATCACAGTTTACAGGAATATTTACATTTACTATGCATTAGATATCAGCAATTTTTCATTCTTAAATAGCTGTAATTTTTCCATTTAATGGCTGACATCTTCAGAAACCAATAAGTGTCATAAATATTACTGATCTCCTCGAAACGTTAAATCGGAAGATAATAAATTTATAAACCGTATAAATGTTAATGTGCGAATAAAAAGTGATATAGGCTCTTAGAGAATGCTTAAACTTTCACTGTAATTTTTCATACGGTAATAATTATTCCTTCATAATAAACGTAATTTACGGCTATAATTTAAATGTTAATCCGTGTACATTTTGATGCTTCATTAATATAATGCATCATTAGAATGAAAGAACATTAGTTTAATAATAAATTCATAATATTAATTTTTATTATTATGGCATCAATTATAATTTACCATTGTCATTAATAAGTTTCCTGTAGTACCTCATCTGTATTTGACGTCAAGCATTTTCATCTCACTCAGGGGTAGTTCCTTGACTTTAGCAGAAAAGAAAAATCATTCCATATGATAGTTTCCACATAAGGATTTTAATAGCAATGGCACTTTGTTAAAGAGCAAGAGTTTACTGGAGTATTTGCTTTTGCTATGCACTGCAGATCATGGTTGTATTCCGTTTTTTCGGTTATTGCTAGACATCTGCAGAATCCAACGAATATGATAAATATTAAAAAACTGTTCAAAATGCTAAATGAGAAGCTATGAAAAATACTTTCTCGAACGGTTCAAACGTGAAAAATAATAAACGGAAATTCTGTTTAAACGTTAACTGGCATTTTTGATACGAAGGATTATTATTACTTGACAATAAATATATTTTGCGAGTGTATTGCATGTTTTATATGTCGAAAAATTATTCTTAAATAATAATTGTAATTTATGGTGATAATTTATTTGTTAATGTATATTTCACTGATTTAATAATAAAATATTTCTTTAATATGAAATAACATAATTTTAATATGAATTCAGTATTTATGTTTTACTTGTCCACTATTAATTATAATTCAAATCATAATTTCAGCGAACTCTGAAAGTAATTAATAATTACTCATTACTAATTCGTTTTAATACTCACCCATTTTCATTAATAAGTTATCTTCAGTATCTCATCTTTATTTAATTTCAAGCATTTGTATCTCACTCAGAGATCTCCTCTTACCTTTAGCAGAAAAGGGGAGTCATTCCATATGACAATTTGCACATAAGAACTTCAGTAATAATGACACTTCATAAAGAATCAATGTTTACTCGAATATATGCTTTTGCTATGCACTGCAGATCAGCTAATAATTCCTTTGGTTGTATTTTCTTTTAGGTTTAATCATTGACATATGCAGAAACCAGTGAATATGGTATAAAACTCATCAAAAAGTTAAATAAGATGATAAAATTTACTTTTCGGAAAGGTTAAATTGTGAATAATAACAAGCAGAAAAATAATTTTAGTTTTACTAGAAATTTTGATTTGTCGAATAATTATTCTTTAAAAATAACTGTAATTTATGGTTATAATTTAACTGATAAATAATCTACATTATCTGCTTTATTATTATAATATTACGCTAGCATGAAAAAAATCATTTTAATAATGAATTCAATTATTAATTTATATTATTCTTCCATTAATAAATTCAAATCATATTTTAATTAAATGCTCAATGTAACAAACATTTACTCATAAATTATAAAGTTACAGCGCATTTTTATTAATACGTTTTCATCAATAACTCATCTGAATTTGACGTGAAGTATTTTCATTTAACTCAGAGGTCTCATCTTGCCTTTCGAAGAAAAGGAGAGTCATTCCATATGATAATTTTGACATAAAGACTTTAATAATGATGACACTTCATTAAAGAATCAAAGTTTACTCGAATATATTTTTTTGCTATTCACTGCAGAACAGAAATAATTCCTTCGTTTGATAATTGTATTTTCTTTTACATTTAATGTTTGATATCTGCAGAAAGCAGTGAATATCGTAAATATTAATAAACTCCTCAAAATGTTAAATGATAAGTTGATAAAATTTACTTTGGGAAGGTTAAACGTGACTAACAATAAGCAGAAAAACGTTTTAAAATTTACTGGAAATTTTGACACGTCGAATAATTATTCTTCGGTAATAACTGTAGTTTGCGGATATAATTTAAATGATAATTTATCTACATTTTCTGATTTATTTTAATAATATTACACTAGCATGAAAGAACATCATTTTAATAATGAATTCAATAATTATTTTATTTTACTTTCCCATTAATATAAGTCAAATTATATTTTCAGTAAATGCTCACTGTTATAAATACATACTCAGACAAGATAAAATTATAGCTCATTTTCATTAATAAGTTTTCTTCATTATCCACCTCAATTTGACGTGAAGCATTTGCATTTAACTCAAAGGTCCCCCATTGCCTTTAGCAGAAAATTGGAGTCATTACATATGATAATTTCCACAGAAATGCTTCAGTACTAATAGCACGTCATTAAAGAATCAGAGTTTATTTCAATATTTGATTTTGCTATGCACTGCAGATCAGCAATATTTTCATCTTTGATGGCTGTATTTTCTTTTCCGTTTAACACTTGACATCTGCAGAAAGCAGTGATTATGAGTTAATAAAACTCTTAAAAATGTTAAATGAAAAAGATAGCAAAATTCACACCTTCGAAGTGTTAAAACGTGTATAAAAACAAACGGAAATTCTGTTTCTATGTTTACGGGCATTCTTGATACAAAGAATAAATATCACTTGACAATATTTATAATTTAAGAGTATATTGTATGATTTGCATGGCGAATAATTACTCTTTAATAAGAGCGGTCATTTACGGTAATAATTTAAATGTTACTTAAACCATTAAGTGGAATTGCTCCCATTTTGGGAACATTACTTTAGGATCTTTTTTTCTAAAATGAGTCTTTTATATAGTGTCAAAAAGTTTATGTTTTTTTATATTTTGAATTAATGAGATAAATCCCGTAATTTTCTTTTTAAACCTCATTTTCTATTTTTAAAAATGTGTTTAATAGGACGAAATATGGCTATTTGACCACTTTTGCAAGAATATATATACGTATATTTTTAAAAAAAAAATACTAATAAAAATTATATTCTTTATTTCAGATGTTTCTAGAACCGTCTACTGCACTGATTTGTAGTTAATAAGTGTAATAGATTGGTCAAAATTCATGAAAGAATGAGCTTCTCCCGTAAAGGGAGCAATGGCGCTTTCGTTAATTTTCAGTGCCAGACGCAACGATCCAAATTAGAAAGATTCAATACGATGCTCTTATTATATGAGCGAAAAAAGTATTTCGATTTTGTAGAAAATATACCATTAGATAGCCTTCAGAACACACAATGTACTTCGAAATTTTTAGATCGGGCGTTGGCTCTTACGTGCTTCTTCCGGTGATAAAATCTACAAATTGAACAAATTAACGTTCAGCAGGTGTTTGTGATTCAGATGACTCAAAACCCTTCTGTATATATATAAAATATTAATAAACTCCTGAAGGTGTAAAATGAGAAGAAAAAAAATATTTATTGAAAAAATTAAAACATGAATAACAACAAACAGAAATTCTCTTTAAAATTTCACTGGCATTTTTGATATATAGAACAATTATTGCATACCTATAACTATAATTTACGATATAAATTTAAATTTTAATTAATGTACATACTTAATTAATGGACATGTGAAATTTTATTGACATGACTTTAAAGAATCAGAGAGTATTGGAATATTTTCTTTTGCTGTGCACAGTAGATCAGCAATATTTCCTTATTTGATTGTTGTATTTTCTTTTATGTTTAGTGATTAACATTTTCAGAAAACAATTGAGTATGATAAATATTAAAAATACTTCTCAAAATATTAAATAAGAAAGCAACAAAATATACTCTTTGGAAAGTTTAAAACATGAATACAAACAACTAACGGAAATTCCATTTAAAATTTTAATGGCTTATTTCATACGAAGAATAAATATTACATTATAAAAATTGTAATTCGCTTTGATATTGCATGTTTTATGAGGCGATTAATAATTCTTTAATAATAAATGTAATTCATGATAATAATTTAAATTTTAATTAATATACATTTTACTGTGTTATTATTATAATATTTTATTAACATGAAATACCATCTTTTTAATGAAGAATTCAATTCGAAATTTTTATTATTCTCCCATTAAGTAAAAATATATTTTCAGTAAAGGCTCCACGTAATAGATATGTACTCATTCAAGATAAAGTTACAGCTCATTTACATTAATAAGTTCTCTTCAGTACCTCATCTGCATTTGAAGTATTTGCAACTCACTCAGAGGTATTCTTTTGTCTTTAGCGAAAAAATGAGTCATTCCATAAGATAAGTTCCACATAAGGACTTAAGTAACTGTGCCACGACATTAAAGAATCAGAGTTTACTGAAATATTTTCTTTTGCTATGCACTGCAGATCAGTTATTTGATGGTTGTATTTTCTTTTCCTATTAACAATTGACTTTTCAGAAACCAACGATTATGATAAATATTATTAAATTCCTTAAAATGCTAAATAAAAAGATAACAAAAATAATTCCTTTAAAAGGTTAAAACGTCAATAACCACAAAAAGAAATTCCATTAAAGCTTTTACAGGCATTTTTGATACTAAGAGTAATTATTGTATAACTATAACTGTAATGTACGAGGACATTGCATGCTGTATATGGCGAATAACTTTTCTTAATTAATAATTGTAATTAACTATAACAATTTAAATGTTAATTAATGTACATTTTGTTGCTTTATTAATATATTATTTCACTATCAAGAAATAACATCATTGTAATAATGAATTCAGTTCCAATTTTTATTATTATCCCATTAATTAAAGATCTAATGATATTTTCAAAAAAGGCTCCATTTAGTAAATATTTACTCATACAAGACAAAGTTACAGCTCATTTTTATTAATAACTTCTCTTCAGTATTTCATCTGCATTTAACCCTCTCATGCATAATTTATTTCATTATATTGTGCATATGAACCTCACATGAGGTCAGATAATTATTGTTTATCAAGGAAAAATAATTTAAACATTCATTTATAGAGATCTGATTAATGGACAGATAATAGCTGGAATGTAACACAATACTAAAATTATTTTATAAAGAGTTCTCATTAAACTCAAAAAATGATTTTTAGTGAATAATGC
This sequence comes from Maratus speculifer, assembly GCA_964019185.1. Lineage (NCBI taxonomy): Eukaryota > Metazoa > Arthropoda > Arachnida > Araneae > Salticidae > Maratus > Maratus speculifer. Next base: position 249,537,527 of record OZ025295.1, on the reverse strand, counting down.
AAAATAATGTATTCACGAGAACGTTAACGTGAAGCATTTGCACTTAACTCAGAGGTCTCCCGTTGCATTTAACAGAAAATGAGAGTCATTGCAAATGATAACTTCCATAAGGCTTCAATAATAATTACTGACTACTGGCTTACTACTGGATTTTACTGGCATTTTTGATATGAAGAATAACTACTGCAAGTCAAGGGCTGTCATTTATGATGTTATTGCATGTTTTACATGTCTAGTAATTATTCTTTAATAATAATTATATTTAAGGTTGATTATTTAAATGACAATTAATCTACATCTTTTGTTTTATTAATATAACATTACACTAACATGAAATAACATTATTCTGATAATGAATTCAATTGTTCTTTTTTTTGTTATCTCTTTAATTATATTTCAAATCTTATTTCCAGTAAATGCTCATTGTAATTTATAGGTACTCATACAAGATAAAATTGTAGCTCATTTTCATTAATAAATTCTTATCAGTACCTCATCTGCATTTGAAATAAAGAATTCGTATCTCACTCAAATCTGTTCTCTTGCCTTAAGCAAAAAAAGAGAGTTATTGCATATGATAATTTCTACATAAAGACTTTAATAATAGGCACGACATTAAAGAATCAGAGTTTATTGCAATATTAGCTTTTGCTATGCACTGTAGACCAGCAATATTTCCTTTTTTGATGGTTGTACTTTATTTTCAGGTTACTGATTGGCATCTATAAAAACCAATGTGTATGATAAATATTAATAAACTTCTCAAAATGTTAAATGAGAAAGTAATAGAATTTGCTCTTCGGAAAGTTTTAAACTTGAATAAAAGAAAATGGAAATTCCGTTTAAAAATTTAATAGCATTTTTAATACCAAGAATAATTATTAGATAACAATAACTAAAATTTTCGAAGATATTTCCTGCTTAATATGGCGGATAATTATTCTTTAATAATACTGAAATTATGATAATAATTTAAATGTTAATCAATATACATTTTACTATTTTATTATTAAAGTATTTTACGAGTATGAAATAAAATCATTTTAATAATGATTTATATAATTTTTCAATTAATTTAAACCTTACTTTCAGTAAAGACTCCATGTAATAAATATTTACTCATGTAAGATAAAGTTACAATTCATATTTATTAATAAGTTTCTTCGGTTTCTCATCTGCATATGAAGTAGAGCACTTGCATCTCACTCAGGGCTTTTCTCTTGCTTTTAGCTGAAAAGGGGAGAGATTACATATGATAATTTGCACATAAAGACTTCAGATCAGCAATATCTCCTTATTTGATTGTTGTCTTTTCTTTTCAGGTTAATGTTTGACATTTACACAAACCAATAAGTATGATAAATATTAAACAAAAACATAATTTGCAGAACAAATTATAAAAACAAAATTTATTTCCTGCACTATTTAAGCCCGAGAAGGAACAGATATTAACATATTTGATTTATTTATTTCATAATTTAGTATTAAATTTTTGTATCAAATAATTTAAATTATGTGAACATTAAAAAAATAAAAATGAAATTCAAACAATATGATACTTAAAACCCCCAAATCTTAGATTCTGTTCAAACGAAATCGAAATAAATCTTAGACTTTTTCTGAACATTTGCTTTTTAGATGTGTCTATACTTTTATCTATACCTACCGTAAATATTGTACAAAATCTGAAAAACAAATATTTGCAAGCTAAGTTTGGAAAAAAGTCTAAGATTTATTTCGATTTCTTTTGAACGGTATCTATGATTTGGGGTTTTTAAGTACCATATTGTTTGAATTTCATTTTTATTTTTTTAATGTTCACATAATTTAAATTATTTGATACAAAAATTTAATACTAAATTATGAAATAAATAAATCAAATATGTTAATATCTGTTCCTTCTCGGGCTTAAATAGTGCGGGAAATAAATTTTGTTTTTATAATTTGTTCTGCAAATTATGTTTTTGTTTAATATCTCAAGTTTTTTAACAACTACTGCATTCAGATGAGCCCATTTCAAAATTGACTGAGGGTACCATCATCAGGACTTCATTTATGCGGTATCGTATCACAATTACCGATGTAATTTACCCAGGGCCATAGCTAGAAGTGAACTATGGGGAGGGGGGAGTGCACTCAAGAGAACGTCTGAGGGGCTCATGTTTCTCTCTCTCTCTTCCTCTGACGCAAAAAAATATATTAGTGAATATTCACATTGTAAGTTCCATGTTTCTTATTAAATTATTGTAATAGTACCATTTTATGCTAAAAAAGAATATGGTGATGAAAAATTTGAGTGTATAACTAGTTCAAGATTAAACATCATGTTGGCTTCATATGTGCAAGCAGGATGAGCGAGTGTTGAAGCACTTTAGTTACAATTTAGCAATTCTGCAAAACTGTGAAAGGGCCTCAAAATTAAATTAGATTTTTGAACAAAATTGTATTTGATGAAATACAAACTATTACATTCTCCCCTACGTAGGAATTTCTGATTTATTTTTCCAGATCTATACCGATCATGATACCTAGACTCCAAAACAAGCCCCAATTAAAAACTCTATTTATCTACCTCCGCGGTATCTATGTAAATTTTCATTTCTCCATTGGGTTTTGCACAGATTTTCATTGATCCATTCCCAAATCGTTTGCCTCATTTCCAAATCGTTAATTTTTTTTATATCTAGAACTGAATTCTGTACATGCTTCCTGTCTTGATACCAAATATTTCAAAATCTCTGTTTTATTTCCAATATGACGTCATAAATGTGCGCTTTTTAATTCTTAAAATCAATTTCACTTTTTACGATGGAATCATGCAAAAAAGCAGATGTCATTTTTTTCTTTGGCGAATTCTTTTCTTATGAATCATGAAGTCATATTCGGCAGAAAAATCTCTTCTGCATGAAACCGATATTTATATTTAACAATTAGCATTGATACATTGCGTCAGAAGTATAGTTCTAGACATTCACCCAGTTCCTCCAACAAGACATAGTATCAATAAAATGTGTTTATTTTTTTATTTTTTGTATTACGTCATATTTATTTATTTTCTGTATTTCTTCACTTAGAAGCTTCTTGATAAATTAATCAATGTTTGAATTGAAATTCTGCCCAAAATTGAAATTTAACTTCGACAGAACTTCAAACCGCTATCGAAACTCTGGGCAGGGTTCAGCGTAGAAAAGTTGGGGATAGATGTCATATATGCAACACATTGGCGCAATTGGAACAAAATGGATATTATATGCCTCACATGCTAACCTCCTAGCGTTGTTTATTTACTAATAAATTGTCAATTTTCTATTACTCTTTTTTTTAATTATGTTGATCGTTTTGCTCTATAGTTATTAATAAACTTTTTTTTATTTATCACTATTTCTTTTTTTAAATATTATAAAATAATTTAAAATTATATATGTGATATGTATTCGAAAACAAAATATTTTCGCCAAATTGGCGTCAGAAAAAAATTGCGCCAACATGGTAAGTATTAGACATCTGTGCATAAAGGTGACGCATTATGAATATTCCAAATGTGCTTAAATTTTATTAACTCATAGAGATAGTGATAAAGAGTTTTATAAAAATATTAACTTAAAGTATAAAAAAACAGCCATGTTTCAACAGAAACTCTTTGCGATATTTTAAAAATGAAATCGGGTAGTGTTTTATCATATTAAAATAATCGAAATAATGAATTTAATACAAGTTAATTCGGTTCTTGGTTATCCCGTCAACCAATTTCGCCAAATTATATAAGTCGCCAAACTAACAGCCAAATTATCCATATTGGCCTTTTTTTATAACAACAGTACAAATAAATGGATAAAACACTAGTAAAAAGTGGAAATAAAATCATTTGATGACACCTCTAAATAGGTATAGGTGTTTAATGTCATTGAATGCGACATTCACGATCATCCATTACTGGCATTTAATCTTATAGTTTGGCGATAGTTTTTTGGTCGACGGGAAAACCAAGTAGTACCGTTGATTTAAAATTGATTTTATTCAATGATTAATTATTTGTAAAATTACAAATTTAGGCACGATTTAAAAAATCACCAAATCGGGAATTAAAAAAATATATTTGTAAACATTATTGTTTATACTTGTTTACATTGCATTTGAATATTTAGGTTGATAGAATTGGCGAATTTATTGCAGTGCCGAAAAGTCTTACACCAAGTAGCTGACAATTCTGCGGCTTAACCTTAAAAAATTGCTATGTTTGAAAACTCAATTCTGCAGATTTACTAGTTTCATTACATACCAAGGATAAAATACTATTTTTCTCAAATACAATTATTTTTTTTTTGAAAACTTATATTCACCTAAATTTATTTTGATTTTCTTCGAGCATATAAGGCGAAGAAATATTTAAAAATGTGGTATAAGTCATAAGTACGAAATCCCTGCTCAAATGTCATATACGCACTGGGTTTGGTGCAATTTTTCTTTGATGCCAATGTGTCAAAAAATTCTCTTTCAAACACCAGTTACATATATGAGGACCCCAGAAGCCAAGGGGTATAAGTGACAAAATTGAAAAAAATGAGTTAAGTGCACAGGGTATCTGGAAATATGCTTTTTTCATTTCAGGTAAAGAAATATTGGTCATTTTCTTATTATTTGCTGAGTTATAGAGATAAACCACTTTTTTCGAAAAACAAACAATATTGATTAATTATACATTTAAAGAAAATTGCATTCTATTTTTTTAACAGTTATTGAAATGAGAGTCCAAAGATTAGAATGCAACAAGCAGATGTTTCCTATTTTAATTTAGTCAATTGTTATTGATGTACCAATTTAACATCAATTATCTTTAAACTCAATTTACTCCAAATCGACATTTTGTCCCTTGTACCCCTTGGCTTCTGAGGTCGTCATATATAATTAAGTTATTTTTTATTATTTTGCAGAGGCAATAGGTAGAAAAAAGTTTAATTTACTTATTTTCTATATTTCTTCAGTTAGAAGCTTCTTGATCAATGTTTGAAAATGTCCTTTTATTTTAAAAATCATGCTTCATATTGTTTTCTGTTGACGATTCTTGTATTTGTACCAAATGTTTGCAAATCTCCGTTTCATTTCTAATATGACGTCGTAAGTATACCATTTGTAATTCTTACAAAAAAAATCAATTTTATTTTTTATTTATCACGTAAAAATTAATAATTGCTACAAGAAATATGTCCATTGACCTCTGTATGTATATATATATATTTTTTTTTGATTGGGAATTATTTTTTAAACAATTAGATCCTTTGAAGAAAATTTGTGGAAGCGCGTACAAAATGTGGGAAAATGTCTAGTAAATAACTCGTTCAATGTTAAATTCCGTATTAAAATAACATTACGGGGTCACACTGGAAATAAATAAAGCATAGCACTGCCGTGCTATGCTTTAATTAATAAACTTCTCAAAATTTCCAATGAAAAGATAACAAAATTTACTCCTTGAAAAGATAAAACGTAGATACCAACAAATGAAAAATCTGTTTTAACTTTCACGGGCATTTTTGATATGAATAATAATTAATGCATAACAATAGCTGTGATTTACGATGATGTTGTATGTTTTGTATGCCGATTAATTATGCTTTAATTATAATTGTAATTTACGGTGATAATTCAATTCATAATTAATCTAAATTTTATGCTTTATTAATATCATGTGACACTAGCTTGAAATAACATCAATATAATAAAGAATTCAAATATTAATTTTAATTTTTCTTCTTTTAATTATATTCAAATCATATTTTCCGTAAATGCTAAATGTTGTAAAAATGTACTTGTACAAGATAAAGTTACAGCACGTTTTCGTTAATAATTTCTCTTTTGTACCTCATTTGCATTACACTGTAAAAAAAATCTGTAACCTTAGTAATCTAAATTAACCGAAATAACTTATGCTTACTAAAATTTTATGTGTAAACTGTACAAGAAAATGATGTCAATCTACAAAACTTGTAAGCAAAACTAAAACCATCTGTAACTTTACAAAAGAATTTACTAAAATGTTGGTAACTTTACTAAAATTTTATCTATAATGCTCGTTATCGTCACTTAAAAAGTTCTTGGAATACGATTTCCCAAAAAAATTCTTAGTAACCTTAAAATTTGTTTGATTCAAAGTGCAAATCTGTATCTGTTACATGAATTTTTATTGTTGCCGTTACATAAAAAGTTCTTGGAATACAATTCTACTAGAAAAATTTTTGTAAGTTTCCCAATTTTTTTTTACAGTGTAGACGTCAAGCATTTGTATCCCATTTAGAGATCTCCTATTGTGTTTAGCTGAAAAGGAGTCTTATTCTATATACAGTCGGCTCTCGTTAAATCGAACTCATTGGGATCACAAGAAATGTTCGAATTATCAAAAGTTCGAATGATGGAAAATATGAAAAAAAAACATATTTACTGGGGTACTATTATAAAGGTATTACTGTTACAGTATTTTTTAAATTTACATCTGCTGTTATCATTAGAATATGACATAATATTAAGTTTAAAAAATCATTTAATTGTGTATAAACAAATTTTACATAAACAAATTAAGGGATTAGGAAGAAACGCAATGGAAGAAAGGGAGGATGTGTCATTGATGGGCAGACGGGGCACTTAGAAAGCAGATAACAAATACATGAGATTATATGTAAACTAGATCAGAAAAATTTTATTAGAAATTCAATTTCTAATGATTAAAAAAGCTATACATGTTAAAAATTCTTAAAAATAATCTTTCAAGGTTTTGAAGTCAGTGATAAAGTAAGGAAAGATTAAAAATCGGAATTCTCGCTATTCACTCGCTATTATCTCGGCACTTCATTAAAGAATCAGAGGTTACTGGAAATTTTGTGATTCCTATGCAATGCTGGTCACAATATTTCCTTATTTGAGGGTTATATATATATATATTTTTTGGTGTTAATGATTGAAATCTACAGGAACTAATGAATGTGATAAATATTAATAAATTGAAAACATTAAATGAGAAAGTAAAAAAAAAAAAAAAAAAAAAAAAAAAAAAAAAAAAAAAAAAAAAATCTGTGGAAAAATTATAGCGTGAATAGCAACAAACGGAAATTACGTTTTAACTTTTAATGGCATTTTTAATACGAAGAATAATTATCACGCAGCAATAACTGTAATTTACCTTTTTTATGTGTCGAATTATTATTTTTTAATAGTAACGGTAATTTACGGCGATAATTTAAACGTTAATCAATGTCATATACTGCTTTATAAGTACAATATTTCACTATCTTGTTATTAAATCATAGTAATAATGATTTCATTTATTAAATTTTATTATTCTGACAATTATAATTCAAACCACATTTTCTGCAACGGATCAATGTAATACATATTACATCATACAAGATAGAGTTACAGCTCACTTTCATTAATAAATTCTCTTCAGTACCTCATCTGCTTTTGACGTAAAGCATTTTTCTCTCAATGAGAGATCTTCTATTGCCTTTAGCAGAAAAGGAATGTCATTCTCTTCGACAGCAGTTCCCAAACTTTATTTATATGCGACCCATCTACACTGTAAAAAAAAGGGTCGATCTACTAAAAAAACTTTAGTGATCCTTGTAATTACTAAAAAATTTTAGTAATCGTAGTCGGTTACAAGAATATCTGTAAGAATTACTAGAAAAAAGTTAGCAACGAAGAGAGTTAATAGTTTTATATTTTTAATAACTATTACTAAAACTCACTTGGTATGGCCTTGATAGCATAGTGGTTATAGTAACGGACTCCAGACTAAAAGGTCCCGGGTTCGATACTGGCCACCGCCAAATATGCCCCGAATGCATGTAGTGTAAGTACTCGTTTGTAAAGGGATTATGAAAATCCTGTCGGAGCAGTTAGCAATGCTTGGTGCTGCCATCTATTGCAGTTTTGCCGAAAATCTTCCGCTTCAGAAGTCTGGATGCAGCTCGAAGGAACCTCCTGCCCTTCGGGCGCACGTAATGGTTATTAAAACTAATTTTGGAGCTATTACTAAAATTTGCTTGGTGGCTCATACTAAAAAATTTTAAGTTAGCTATACAAAAAATTCTTTTGTTCAGTTTACAAAAGAAATGCTTGTTTCACTTGCAAATAAAAAGTTTGTAATGGTTACAAAAAAATTCTGTGGAATAGAAATTTACTAAAAAATTTTTAGTAACCTCTTGATTTTTTTTTTTTTACAGTGTATATATAAAATAATTTTTCGCAACCCACTTAATGTAATGATATATATCAGAATGCAAAATGATATGTGAGATTTATAAGTTATCAGTTATCCTATCGTACGAAAAAGGCAAATTTTCGCATGAAGGATAAACTATCAACAAAAACAAGAATTCGTAATTCCAATGTATGTCAGTGGAATAATTATTAACATAACACAAAAACTACAAAAATAATTAAAATTACATTTAATTACTATCGAAACATAACTTCATAATCAGTGCGTTTTTTATCACTAGTTTTTACTGATTAAAGCCTCTGTAACAGGGTTAAACTTGTTAATTTTAATCTTACTTAATTTTCAATACACAGTTGTTTCTATACTTGTTTTTTTTTTTTTTTTTTTTTTTTTTTTTTTTAACAGATAAGTACAAAATGTTCAAAGGAGTATGTTGTGTTGAATTCCGTTGTTGTGTCGAATTGTTGTTTCTGGATATTCTGCTCATATGCTTCTCCATATGGAAATTAAGGAATTTCCCTTGAAATATTTTTTGCTATTGAAATTGTTACATATATTTTAACAGATGAAAAACAAAATATATTTCTGTAACAAACCTCGATTGTTTCCGCGATTAAAAGTTTGGTAACCGTTGCTCTATGATAATTTCCTCATAAGGGCTTTAATAATAATGGCACTTCTTTAAGAATCAGAGTTAACTGGAATATTTGCTTTTGCTGTGCAACAAACGGAATAAAGAACAAACGGGAATTCTTTTTTAAGTTTTACTGCCATTTTTGATATGAAGAATAACTAATGTATAACAATGGCTGTGATTTACGATGTTATTGCATGTTTTACATGTCGAATAATTATTATTTAATAATAATTGCATTTAAGGGTGATAATTTAAATGACAATTAATCTACATTTTTTATTTTATTAATATAATATTACACTAGCGTATGAAATAACAACATTCTAATAATGAATTCAATTGTTAATTTTTATTGTTATCACTTTAATTATAATTCAAATCATATTTTCAGTAAATGCTCAATGTAATAGATATGTACTTATACAAGATTAAGTTATGGTTCATTTGCATTAATAAATTCTATACAATACCTCATCTACATTTGAAGTAAAGCATTTGTATATCACTCAGAACTGTTCTCTTGCCATAAGCAAAAAAGGGGAGTCATTATATATGATAATCTCTGCACAAAGTCTTCAATAATAGGAGCACTACATTAAATAATCATAGTTTATAAAGATATTTTCTTTTGCTATGCACTGAGGATCAGTAATATTTTGTTATTTGATGGTTGTATTTTCATTTGCGGTTGATGATTGGCATCTAGAGAAACCAGTGAGTATGATAAAGATTATTAAATTTCTCAAAATGTTAAATTAGTCCGAGTGCTACGCGACAAAAATAAGGTGAAAACTGCAAATCGTGATAAGAATATACCGTTTGGTGGGTATATACTTTATGATAATACAATGGATATTGGAGGGGGAGGCATCTCGTAAAGTCGTCGGAATTCAAGATGGCGGCTGTTATTCAAAATGGCGTCATTTTCTGAATATGCGTAATTTAAATAAGCATTTCACGTCGATTTCGATAATTTTAAAGCCAAATTTTTGTTTTTGATACTTTCCAACATTATTTAAAAGAGTGTATGAATTCGGTTTTTCTGTCTGTTTGTCTGTCTGTCCGCCTGTCCTTTCATGCTCTAGCTCGCTTAAATGTACTCAGATTGCCTTGCAAACTTTATATGTTTTATGAAGTTTATAATAACATGTATGGAGTAAAAAATAAAGTATATAGCTTTTATAGTCCATTTACAGGGTGCTAAAAATGGCATTACAATATTGTGCATGCGGTGAAATCGTTTCCTATGTGTTTTAATGAGGTTATACTCTTTAAAACACATTCAATTTGATATACATTAATGCTGATACTCCAATTAACTACCAAAGGCTTACTAAATACTAAGGTGTGTATAGTATTTATCACTTATTTACAGAGACACACCAAAACAAAAAAAAAATATGCATTTGTAATTTGTACATAAATTTTATAAAGATCACGATCTAATTCAAGTGTTAATGAAGGTGCTTGGAGAGATAAAACTTCATTTTGTGATAAAGATATCCCGCATAGTCAGCATGTATCTTATATTAATAAAATGCATATAAGAAAGCGAGGCATCGTATTAATTTAGAGGAATTCGAAATGACGACTACTATATAAAACCTTTTGAAGTTTTATTCCTCTGCATCTTACAAGAGTATTTCTGATATTAATTTCCACATTTTATAACTCAAACATTTTCTTTTTACTACTAGAAATATACCTAAAATGAAAATAGGACAGTTATTAAAGCATTTTTTGTCATTTACAGTAGGAAATTTAAAGAATAAATAAATAATAAAAATATTATTTTATTAATATATTGCTTATACTATGCAGTATATTAAAAAATGAATGTTACATATAAAGTTGTAGAATATACAAATTTCATTTGGCATCATCATTTTTCACATTCGTTTTTGCAATTGCACAATAATGTGCAAGAAAGTCCGACCTTTCTACAGACACATTTATTTTTACATATTTTACACATACATTTTATTAACTCTTCACAAAGGTCTGAAATCTCTAGCAACTCCAACCATTTTAATTTCCATGATAAGTTATCAAACCACCATCCCCCTTTCTTTGGAGAAGGTGGACGTATTTTATGCTGATCTTCTTGTCTCCAAATGTGTCCAGCTTGGAAAGCACTGCATAAAATATGTTGTTGAAGGACAATCTTAATTGGGGGAAGATGTTCAAAAGAACAATTTTTTGTCATAAACAATTCTTGTATTGCATTATTGACAATTATGCTATTGTTTGTTTAACCGTACAGCAATACTACGAACTTTTCTCAAATATTTGAAATACTTTCAGGAATGGAAGTTTGTGGTTTGATAGGTATGAAAATGCAGCAGTAGCTTCTTTAAATGGAATCCATGTTTTCCAATTTGAATTTTTCGTCTTTCCGTGAAACTTGGATTGCTGTCGCATCCCGTGAAAGCTACTAAAGCCAAAGTAAAGCCATTGCCTTTTTTCTTCCAATTGCTGCACCTATGGTATGAGCAGGAATAAATCTGTATTTTTTTCCTGTTCCAAATGCAACCCAAATAGTTTTTAGACATTTATCTGAAAGGATAAAGAAATATGCAATCGCTAAAACTAATACATCAGTGTCTGCAGAGCGTATAACAATATTTTTCAATTCCTTTTCAACCATGTCTTTGAGATGCAGTATTATTATGAATCAGCTTCTTCGTGACCAGGGCAAGTCATTCCAATTAAGGAACTTACAGTAGTAAGATTGCCTTTAATTTGAAAGGGTTATATTATAGCTTGTGTATTTTTATTGTTTTTATTGCTGGCGTCCCAAATAGATTAAAAATCTGTTCTTTGTCATTTAAATTTCTTAAGAAATCTTACCAATTTTTAGGTAATCTAACATGTGGTTGCACTTGTCATCTGGTCCCTGCACCTCTCTTCTGTTTAGTTTCTCCTTTAATGTTTGGTGTATCCCAAATCAAATCTATTCTTTGACATATAAAACTCTCGACGTTACGTAAGTGAGGATAAAATGTGTTAATGTAGTAATCATTGAATGTATTTGAAGTCTGTTGAGACTTTAAAATGTTAGTAAGAATTGGCCCATCATATATTAAAGTATCACATGTTCCTGGAAAAACGTTGCCATTTTCCCCATCAAGCAAGTTTTCACCATCTTCTAAAAATAAGTTCTCTAATTCTTTTAGTGCGCTATAGAGTGCTTGAACCTTAGCGAAAAATTTAGTTTTAAGTGAGTGATATTTTTCATGATGGTATCGATTTATTTCTTCGGGATTTACTTAAATGTTAAACTCAATCTCTTGTATGAAATTACAGATTTCTGGTCCAGTTACCATCCAATGTATAAGTGCCCATGGATCCTGCAATAACCCTACTGCATCTCTTTCTCTTTTGACAATAGCGTTGTTTTGTTGATGCGCTTGATCCATTCCCGTATCTGAGAAGAGTTTATTTGATTTTCTTATCACAAAATGTCCCGATGAGAATGTACAGTGTACTTATGGTTGTTTAATCTCTGAATCAAATAGATCTTTCGGATGGATTGGTAATTAACGTGCATAATTATGGTGATCAAGCAGAAATGAGTCTACGACAAGAGTCAAGAACCGCAACAAAAAGAAAGGAAAATAAATTCAAATTGAAATTTTGGATCACTTTTGATTCATCTCATTTTGGTTGGAGATTAATCATCATAATTACGATATGTATTTATAAGCTGCATTCCAACTAAAAAAAGAATGGCATTTTGCAATTCGTTCCTACCTGGCAAAGTTTTAAAAAGCATATTATAGTGTAAAAAGCACATAGACAACATTGTGGTTATAGATAGCACTGCAAGCGTATTCTTTTTGAGAGCTTATAAATGAAGTATAAATTCTAAGCTCGCCATACTGTACAACAAGTATCTTGTACTGCACTTCAGTGACGTGTATTAATTTCAATGTGTTTCAAATAGTTTAACGTCATTAAAACCCACTAAAAAGTATTTTCGCCAATAAACCAAAATGTAAGAGAATTATTTTGAGCGTGCCTGTAAAAGAACTATAAATGCTAAACTCTACATTTTTGATGTAGAACATTTTGCAGTATACCACTTCTTTAAATTACATATAGAGAAAACACACATAAAATTACACGGAAATCCGTGTAAATTTAACCAAAAAGAGCAAGGCCAAACTGACGACTAGACAATTGATAAATGCTTTGAGTGGCCTGTATATGGACTATAAAAGCTATACACTTTATTTTTTACTCCGAACATGTTATTACAAACGTCATATAACATATAAAACTTACATGGCAATCTAAGTACATTTAAGCGAGCTAGAGCATGGAAGGACAGGCGTACAGACAGACAAACAGACAGATAAACTGAATTTATACATTCATTTAAATAATGTTGGAAATTGTCAAAAACGAAACTTTGACTTTAAAAATATCGAAATCGACGTGAAATACACATTTATATTACGCATAATCAGAAAATGACGCCATTTTGAATAACAGTCGCCATCTTGAATTCCGACGACGTTACGAGATGCCTCCCCCTCTAATATCTATTGTATTATCATAAAGTACATACTCACCAAGCAGTATATTCTTATCACGATTTGCAGTTTTCTGATGCGTAGCACCCGGACTAAATGGGAAGGCAATAACATTTATTTTTTGTAAAAGTTAAAACGCAAGTAACAACAAACGGAATTTCCATTAAAACTTTTACTGGAATATTTTATACGAAGAATAATTATCGCTTACATATAACTGTAATTATCGAGGATATTGTTTGTTTATATGTCGAATAATTATTCTTTTATAATGATTACAATATACGGTGATAATGTAAATGCTAATTTATGCACATTATTTCAGATTTATTAATTTAATATTTCAGAAGCATGAAAATATATCATTTTTAATAATGGATTCCAATTATTAATTTTTATTAATTTACCGTTAACTCAAACATATTTACAGTAAAATGTCCAAGTAATAAATATTCACACACAAAAAATAAATTTCCAATTCATTTTCCTTAATATGCTGTCCTCAGTACCTCATATGCATTTGCACCTCTCTTGGAGATAGTTCCTTGCATTTAGCAGAAAAGGAGAGTCGTTCCATATGATAAATTACACATAAGGACTTAAATATTATTCACATCAAAGAATCAGAGGTAAATGGAATATCTGCTTTTCCTGTGCACTTCAGATCAGCAATATTTCCTTATTTGATGGTTGTACGAGGGCTGTTCAATAAGTAATATGACTTTTGCATTGGCATTTTTGATAGGAAGAATAAATATCGCATAACCATAATTGTAATTTATGAGGATATTCGTTTTTTTATGGTGAATAATTATTCTTTATTAATAACGATAATTTGCAATAAAAATTTAAATATTAATCAATGTCATTTAACATTTTTCTACATATAACCTTTAACTATAATAAAAAAACATCATTTCAATAATGAATTCAATTATTAATTAATATTTTTTCATTTAATTATAATTCAAACCATATTGTTATACCATTCTCAATGTATTAAATATTTACGCATACAAGAATAAGTTACAGGTTATTTGCATTAATAAATTCACTCAGTACTTCATATCCATTTAATGTCAAGCATTTGCATTTCACTTAGAGATCTGTACTTTCTTTAGCAGAAAAGGAGTGTCATTCTATATGATATTTTTCACAATGACTTGAATAATAATGGCACTTCATTAAAGAATCAAAGTTTACTAAAATATTTGCTTTTGTATTGCGCTGCAGATCAGGAATATTTCCTTCTTCAATAATTGTATTTTCTTTTGCGGTTAATGGTTGAGATCTACACAAACTAATGAGTATGATAAATATTAATAAATTTCTCTAAATGTTAAAAGAAGAGGTAATAAAATTTTCTTTTTAGAAAAGTTAAAAGATGAATAACAACAAACAGAAATTCTATTTAATATTTTAATGGTATTTTGTATACGAAGAATTATTATCAAATATAAATAACTGTAATTTACGACGATATTGCAGGTTTTATATGTCGAATATGTAATATTATCTGTAATTAACGGTGATACTTTTATGGAAATTAATCTGCATTTTCTGTGGTATTAAGATAATATTACATTACCATGAGAGAACATCATTTTATTAATTAATTAAATTATTAATTTTTATTATTCTAACATTAAATATAATTAAAATCATATATTCAGTAAATGAAAAAATGTAATAAATATAAAGCTCATTTTTAGGTGCGTTCGTAATTATGTAAATACGTAGCACCTATTGTTGTCGCTCAGTCCGTCCGTCTGTCCGTCTGTCTGTCTGTCTGTCTGTCCGTCTGTCTGTCTGTCCGTCTGTCTGTCCGCATATAACAACGCAAAAACTACCCAACCGAATTGTTTGAAATTTAAAATACATAATTATAACATAATTTTGTCGAGTCATTTCAAATTTTATGAAAATCGGATGGATAGATCAATTACAAGGACAATCAAAAGGATTCCGTTACATTACGGTCAATGGGAAAAAAAGTTTCAAATGCATTTTAATCGTTTGAAATTTAAAACGTATATTTATTACATAATTTTGTCGAGTCATTTCAAATGTTATGAAAATCGGATGAAGAGATCAATTACAGGGACAATCAGAATTATTCCGTTACATTGCGGTCAATGGGGAAAAAGTTTCAAATGCATTTTAATCGTTTGAAATTTAAAACGTATAATTATTATATAATTTTGTCGCGCCATTTCACATTTTATGAATATCGTGTGGATAGATGAATTACAGGGACAATCAAAAGGATTCCGTTACATTACGGTCAATGGGGAAAAAGTTTCAAATGCATTTTAATCGTTTGAAATTTAAAACGTATAATAACTTCATAATTTTGTCGCGTCATTTCAAATGTTATGAAAATCGGATGCATAGATCAATTACAGGGACAATGAAAAGTATTCCTTTACATTACGTTCAATGGGAAAAAAAGTTTCAAATACATTTTAATGGTATTACACTCATTTGAACATAATAGAATTGACATGAATCTATGAAGTATGTACTAAAATATACATTCTGTACAATCTGTGATGCAAAGAATATTTATTATTAAATTACAGAGTCACACAAATGTATTCCACTAAATAATGTTATACGGGAAAACATTGTTTGGGGCATGTTTTAATTATATAAAACTACTTCACATTTTATGAATAAGATATACGTTAATGAAGTATAATAAAAATTACTCCCTGCATATTTACAGGAACACAAAGATTTCGACCACTGTACTGTATCCAAAGTACGCCCTACTATATCAGCTAGATCTGAATTTTTTTAAACTTCGTTATCGTACGAACGCACCTCATTTGCTACGCTTCACGTGCAATTTCCAACTTGTTATAATTAAGTTCTCATAATTATCTCATTTGCATTTGACGTCAAGCATTTGCATCCCTCTCAGAGGTAGTCCCTTTGCTGTTAACATAAACAAGGTAGAACTCTTCGAATTTCGACCAAAGAAAATTTTTAAGAAGGAACAGCTTCATTGATTTATAATAAACCTACAAAATTAGTAACAATAAAAATACATCTTATATTGGTAAGTCTAACTTTTAAACAAATTACATTTAACCTAAAGTTAACGAAATACTATTTCTGTAAAACTCAGTTGTACAAATTAATAAAATAAAACTTTAAATGTAGAAGTAAGCATTAAAATATAATAAATATCTGTTTTGTGATAAAGTTATGCATTAGGGCTCATGTGCTAACATTCCAAAAAGAAAAAAAAAAAAGAAAAAAAATATTTCACTCTGACTCAAATACAGAATTTTTTTCCCCGTGAAATCAAAACCCAACATCATTTTCACCATATCAAAATTTGCATGTGCAACTTTCATATCTGTAATTACCTTTTTTTTCTTTTTTTTAATGGTATTTTAATGTGATCAGTTGATTAAAAACTGGAAGTCTGAAACCGATACTAATATATTTACATTATTTTAAGTGTAAATGGAATTTTGTAAATGAAGCCAGGATTCACCTGGTTTTATAAGTCATATTTTTTGGATTAGTTTCATTAGATTTAGTTTTCATTTGCATGATTTATGTTATTAATGAAATTATTTTGAAAAAAATATTTTATGTGTCATTAACAAATTGTAGCCCAATGTTTTTTTTTTTTTTTGTGTGTGTGTGTGTGTGTGTGCTTTCACAATTCTTGAACATGAAAAGAGAAGAATTTTGTAATTAAATATTTTCCGCTAGATATTTTCTTATTTTATGCTAGATAACAAAGACAATCTTTACTTTATATAAAATTGTTCTAATTTAAAATACAATAAACTATATGTAAAACAACGCATTTTTTAACAATGCAAAACACTCAGCAGACTATATTCGTGATGTTAGGAACAAATGGAAAAGGAAAATACCTCGGGAAAAGCCCAGTATGATACACCATTTTTGTCATTTATGCACTGTAAAAAAAAATCTGCAAAGGTACTAAATTTTTTCTTGGAAACTGGGATTCCAAGAACATTTCCTGTAACGGTAACAGCAAAAAATCAAGTTTCAGAATCGGTTACATGGTTTTATCCTGTTATCAATACATGAAAAGTTCTTGGAATCCCAGTTTCCAAGAAAAAATTTAGTACATTTGCAGATTTTTTTTTTTTTTTTTTTTTTTTTTTTTTACAGTGTGTTAATGTTCAAACAAATGAACTTTTTCACAACAATGAAAGTGTAAATTATAAATATTCTTCTCCACTAAAACAAAAAATATATATAAAATAAATAAATAAATATGTAGTTCTACTGATAATTGAATGCTTACTAAAATTTTATATTTATACTGTACAGAAAAGATATAAATAAATAAAATTATCTTGTAAAACATTAATAGATTTACAAAAGAAACTAATAGATTTACTGTAATCTTTCAAAAATTTTATCTGCAATCTGGGTTGCAAAAATTGAAAATATCCTATGCATTCCAGTTTAGTGAAAAAATGTCAGTAACCTTACAAAGCAAACATGCATCTGTTAAATGGATTTTTATATTAAAAGCTCTAGGAGTAACAGTTTCTTAGAAACATTTTAGTGACTTTACATTTTTTTTATTTTTTAAAGTGTATATTATTTAGATAATAAGCAACTGAAATGTATGCATGCATAGTGTAAAATGGAAAGTGCTGACATAGCATTTTTGAATAAAAATAGATTATGATCTTTTAAATTTACGATCATATTCATTTTATTAAAAAGTAATAAGGCTATAAAGTTCAGCTGTTATAAATAGTATCAGCTTAACGAGAATGACAGTGTTAAATGCCAAATTTTATATTCTCGTTCATAGTGCAAAAGTGTTGATTTTTTTCTCCTTAAATTTACTTCTTTTTTCAGTAAAGAAACTAAATAATGGCTTTAAAAATGATAATTATTTATCAAATTTTTACGAAAATAATAAAGAATTTGAAATGATTGGAAAATGTTAGCGTGTCATTACTTATTAAATCCTCTAATCATTTTAAGTAAATGCAAAAAAATAATAAATTGTTTTCTATTTTTTTTTGTTTCTTTATTTTTTATTTTTTATCGAAGTTTTTTTATATAAATAGTAAAAATAAAAATAAATCCGAACAACAATATTATTTTATTTCCTAGAAAGAAATTTCATTCCACTTTAATGTAACAGCTTTTGCTGCTTCTTTAGTTCATTTTAGAAGTTGATGATGCATCTTACAATTTTCTATGGAATCTTTCTTTCAGCATAATAAACTCATTTAACTGACTTAAGTGCAATATGCCATATATTATTTATTCCGAAATTCTCAAAGAAAAAATCTCAAAGATAGAAATGCTCATTCGAGTATAGGTTCAAAAAAATATTATTTTCTTTTATTTCTTTCTATCGATTTCTTTAAAATTTGTACAATTCAAACATTATAAAAATCATTCGTTTATCTACAGTAATATGGAAAATAAAGAACGGATAAGCTTTAGTTTTTCATTTTTGAAATCACACAAAATAAATATTTTTCTAATTTTAACGCTGTAAAAGGAAAAAAAAAATATATATACAATTAATGATTTTTGTTGTTGCAGCAATGTAACAAGTTCTAGATCCCAATTTACTCGAAAAATTTTTGAAACTGTACAGAATTTTTTAATGCATGGTTATACATGGAAGCTTTAAAATATATCAATTAAAATTACATATAAAAAATATCGTACTGTTGGTCTGTTGTGTTACAGAAAGATGAGGCATATTTTTTTTCTGTCAAATTTCTTAACATTAGTTTTACGGAAAAATCAAATGTTAAAAAAAGAAAATATATTTTTCGTGTTATAAAACCAAACCAAACCATACCATAAATAATGTAGGCACAGACACAGACAATGAAACTCAGAGATAATGAAACAGAAAATGAAACTCTGCTGATGAAACTCCGCGAAGCAAAATAATCAATACTTATATAAATCTAAATTTCCAATCAACCCTTTATCGACCGCATTAAGAATTCATCAAAATTTTACATTCTATAGCATTTTATACAAATTGTTTAACCTAAATTAAAAGATTTACGTAATCATTTAATAAATATTTGAAGGGCTTTACTGGAGGGATTGGACGATTTAGAATGATTAACTAAATTTGAATTTACAGGGATTTTATGCAATTTTTATAAACCTACTCAAACCTTTTATTTTTAATTATTTGTTTAGTATTTTTAAGAATTATAAAATGTCTAAATATGATGTTCTTACAATAGAAATATAGAAATATTTCCGCATTGAAAAATTCCCATCCCCCTCCCTCAGCACCAAGAAAGCTGAAAAGATGCAAAGGCAAAAGAAATCATCCTTTAAAAAGTATTTGTGTATTGTGTGTGCATTTGGAACAAGATAAAGTAATTTATCTGTAACTATATTCTATGCAGTATTACAACTGACTCACGTGTTAAAATAATTTTATAATAAGTTACTTTGATGGTACATATAAGTACCTTCGATAGATAAAGGATTAAGTTAAAAAATAATTTAGAAATATAAATAAATATATCAAAAATTAATATTTTAAGTTAAAATAATGTTAATTCATATTTTTTATATATATTTATACAAGTAAATTTTTGCTCCAGGATTCACAGCATCAAAAACCAATATTCTACAAACAAAGATGTGTTTGCAATATTTAAAATGTAACTTTTTGAAAGCGTGTCTTTCTAAAACACATGATAAGTGTTCTTCTCACCCAGCTTCAAAATTTTTGTCCGCAAAGTTAAGTGTATTGACGTTTTATTCATTCGTATATATAAAATATCGCTTGTGAAAATTAATATTTTTAACTTTCTTCTTAAATGATGCCACGATTTTTCTTAGTTCTCAAAATATTTCTAAAATTTATGCTGAATTTAATATTACATGTGTTAAAATCTGACGAACTGTAAGTAAGTTTACAACACTTCATATAAAAGTAAATATATATTTTAGAAATATTTTGAAAACTTAGAAAAACAGGGCCATCTTCTAAGAAGGTTACCCGAACAAAAAGTTAAATATATCATTTTCTGGAGGAAACATTTTGAGTATGCTCATGCATGAACGCCCATTATTGAGAGAAAATTAGAATCTGAGTGACCAGACCTTTAAGAGCCATTATTTTAAAAATCAGACAAAATGTAATAAATGTAGTTTTTAATTTGCTTGATTTTTTATATGCTGAAGTAGATAATATTTAATGAATAATGTGTCATTTTAAACTCTGAAAAAATTTCCTTATTCCTATAGAAAAGGCCAAAGTTCCAGGTTGTGAATGCCATTTTTCATGAAAAGTGAAATGCTGATATGTTTGGAGTACTATATGTGTCGCAAGCAAGAACATCCCGAAATTCTTTTGGCATAAACTAATAATATAACTGCTTTTTAAAATTTATTTGTTTCCATGGGCCTTTGTTACTTTACATTGTTATGTTGCCACAAATTATAGTCAATATGACTTTTTGTGCATTTTCTGGACTTAATATCTTATTTAAGCAATGTTACCCCAAACTTTTTCTTATAAAATATGAAAGTGAACTACTAGGACAGGCTAAATAATATAGTACTGCAAGAAGATATTGTTGCTGTTAGTAGATAAAACCTGTTAAATATTCAAAAATTTCAAAATATGCAACATTTAGAGTAGTGTTATATCAAAAAGCTCTAAAGTTGAATGAAAAAAAAAACGTATTAAGTATAATAAGGATTAATATCATAAGCCAAGACCATTTATTTGGAACGTAAAAGCGTATTATTTTTATTCTCAGTATATGATGTCATAAATGCTTGTTTTTGGTGCCATAAAATCAGCCTTCCTTTTACCTTCTATTATTAAAATATACTTGGGAATTTCTGTTTTATTACCAATACGATGCTATTTTATTTATCTTTTAATTCATACTTATCTTATTTTTCATTTTCTATTTTTTTACGTGAAAATTCAAAGATTACACTTACATATTATATACGCTTATAATATTATTAGGAGAAAGCCTTCCTAAGCAACTATTAAAAGAAAAAGAAAAAATATGGAATAAATACCTTTCAAATAAGTAAATCTATAAAACAAATTGTTTTATATTACTGAGCACATTTATAAAAATCATCCAAAAATTGCAGGAATAAGTTTAAAAATCTGACAAACGCATAAAAAAAATTTCAAAATCAGGGGAATAATTTAAGCTCCGTATTTGTAAATTTAAGTATCTATTTATCATTTAATTCCATTAATTAAATGAGCCATTTTCTTTCAACAAATGAAAATTTTAAAAACGTCTGAATCGCCATATTATACTAAAATAAACTGAACTAAAATCTACAGAGCAAAATCCGGGTATCTCACGAACATACTCACATAGTTTTAAGTTAATCTCATGCTTTTTGCGGTATTAATCGTGGAAGAGACAGACAGATGGAGAGAAACGAAAAAAAAAGAGATCTTGTCTCTTAAGTGAGCCTATATATATATATCTATACATATATATATATATATATATATATATATATATATATATATATATATATATATATATATATATATGGGATATTGAGTGATTAGCTTATGATTTAAGCAAAAGTAACATTCTTGATAAGATAAAAAAGGTTTAATAGACATAAAATATATACTTAGCATTCAAAAATAACAGTAGAACTGAATAGTATTCTGTATAAATAAGCTTCTCTGAGCTATGGATTAAAAATCCATCAAACTCGCCATCGCCGAAATCTATAGAACACCTCGTTCTTTCCACGCATCATCACACGAGTCTCATTTTGGATATCACGTTCATTAAATCATTGAGTTTATTACCTTTTATTGCTGAATACTTTATTCTTTAATCCCACATTCTCGGTCATCCTGACGTTTCTGACGTCCTCGGCAGCTGCTTATAAAAATTTAGACACAAATTTATACATACAAAACAGGTAAACATAAACAAAAACATGTCACGTTATGCAGATGCGTTACTCCAGGGCTTCATATATTCTGCAGCTGTTGATGTCTTGTTGGAACCATCATGATCTCCAATTTTCTCTACATCATAACGATCATGTGATTTATATAATGTTTTTATTCGGTCCATGGAATTTTTCCTTTAATTTCAGATCTGGTCCATACCGCGTTTCTTGGATTACCACGGGATCATTTAATTCATACCTGTAAGGTACTCTTCTCATCATGTTAAATTGTTTTCTATAATTACCATTACTCCAAAAATATAGATTTCTACGCGGACCATTAAAATTTGTTTTGATGCTTGTTTTATTATTCCTTTCACACGGTTCAATCCTTTCTTTTTCAAAAATTTCAAGCTTTCTTTCCCCTAAATATTTTCTCCGATTTTCACATGTGTGACATTTTCTATTAAAACTATTTCTCGAATAATATTTCTTTTCTTCATCTCTATCGTTGTAATCACGCTTCTTGTAATTTCTGATAAATTTCTGTTTATTTGCATTAATTCCTTCAATATTATTTTCTTCCCACGTGTTTTTCCGTTTATAATATTTTTCAACTTTCCTCGTTTCAATTTTATTTTCATTGGCGCGTGCACATAAATTGCGTTTTTCTTTTAGGTCATTCATTCGTCCTGTTTGTGATGTCTCGTTTCTTTCATTCAATCTTTTCTTACTAATTAAATTTTCTTCTTTCTCATTTATTTCTTTTCTAATTTTCAAATTTCACAAGTGATTCAAATCAATTTCATTTTCTTCTATGACTCTCGCGAAATTAATCAAGTAATTACCTCCTGCATTATTCTCATTTGCAACTATAATATTTGCATCACGTGAATTATCTAACGTAGACGTTTTCTTCTCATTACTATTTCTGGCAACATGATTCAATTTTATATCAGAATTCTTCAGAATTTCAGTGTAACCTACTTGAATGTTGTTGCGTTTGCCAACGATCCTAATTCCGCTCTCGTCTATCGCCAAATTTAATTTGCTAATCACATCACATCCCAATAACATATCATATTCAAGAGATTCTAGCACGTACAAATTTGTTCTGATTAGAAAACCATCAATATTAAATTCATATGGGAAGTATCCTTTTGGATAAACAACTATTTTATTTATGCCGGACAAAGAGATATTATTTGAAAATAATCTTGGCGAGCTTATTTTCGTATAATATTCGTAACTCACCAAACTGATATCACTTCCAGTGTCGAAGAAGATCTGTGTCTTTTCACCGTTAATATCAATATTTTTCATGTAATCTGATTTGGCGCTGTTAGTTTGCTTGATTACTGCGGAATTCATCTCTTTGTGGTTGGATAATCGCGGGTTTTTGCTCCGATTTTGGCTGTCATTTTTTATGTGTTTATTATTCCCATTATTACACTGCGATATTACGTGGCCAAGACGATTACTTTTGAAACACATAATTTGTGCCCTGTTCTTTTCATTTAAATAAGAAAATTCATCTACATTATCTGTATTATCTTTAAATTGTTGTCTTCTTATAGTATTATAACGTTGATATGGTAACCATGGTTTTGTGTTGTTGTTTTCGCGCATTTTTGGCTCCCTTTCTTCAAAGTGTCGTGAATTTCTATTCATGGTTTTAATATTACGCCTTGCTGTTTCATAATCATCTAGTTTACAAACTAATACATCAACATTTTTAATTTTGAGAAGATCATCGATAAAATGTTCTTTCATTTCTATCGGTAACCTTCTCTTGATTTGATCTACTAACATTAATTCTTTTAAATCTTCAAAATTGGATACATCAAGACCGGTAATCCATTCTTCTAAATAATTCCTTAACTCAAATGCTAGATCGCGCCAAGTGGCTGAGTTTTCTTTCTTATGCGACATTAATTTTTGCCTAAACTCTTCTGGCGTCAATTTGAATCTTTTGAGCAGCAAGTTTTTTACGTAATCGTAGTTATTTGTTAATGTTTCTGGTTCTCTAGTTATAACATTAGCAATTTCTAGAGGCATTAAACTTAATAAGTGCATGACCCAATTCTCTTTTGTTATATTCATCCTAGAAATCTGTCTCTCGAATAGAGCTAAATAGATACTAATATCACCCTTCCCATCAAAGTGTGACATTAATTTAGACAAATCTGGTTGCTTACCTGAACCAGTTACAGCCGAACCGTCACTTGTACTTGTCATATTTCCTTGAAGTTCAATTTTTCGTAATTCGTACTCCACCTCCATCTTCTTTTCCTCTAATCTTCTTTCCGCTTCTAACCGTAACCGTTTTTCTTCTTTTTCTGCTTCTAGTCTTCTTTCTTCTTTTTCTGCTTCTAGTCTTTCTTTTTCTTTTTCTATTCTCTCCGCGGCAATGACTTCAAGTCGAACTTTTACAAAATTTTCTTCATAATCCTTCGATTCCGTCACCAACTTTATCAAATCAATGATTCTTGGAGTCTGAGGCACAACTATACCTAGATCATCACACAATGTTAACAAGTCCGCCTTTTTAGCTTTATTCAGAACAGACATTATAATTTTTGTTTACACTTCAACAAAACAATATAGTGCACTATCTTGCAGGCTTGATTACGGATAATTTCTAATCATTACACATATAACAAACAGTTCCTTTTTTTATATAATACGTTTTAGTTTAAAAACAAAACATTCTTCTTAGACTTAGATCTTCTTAGTACAAAATAGCTTTCATCGTGATATTCAAATTCAAATATAAATCAGCGAAATCATTCAAATCCTTCAATCCCGGCAACGAACCCCCAAAACTTGTGGGATATTGAGTGATTAGCTTATGATTTAAGCAAAAGTAACATTCTTGATAAGATAAAAAAGGTTTAATAGACATAAAATATATACTTAGCATTCAAAAATAACAGTAGAACTGAATAGTATTCTGTATAAATAAGCTTCTCTGAGCTATGGATTAAAAATCCATCAAACTCGCCATCGCCGAAATCTATAGAACACCTCGTTCTTTCCACGCATCATCACACGAGTCTCATTTTGGATATCACGTTCATTAAATCATTGAGTTTATTACCTTTTATTGCTGAATACTTTATTCTTTAATCCCACATATATATGTATATATGTATATATATATATATATGTATATATATGTATATATGTATATATATATATATATGTATATATATGTATATATGTATATATATATATATATATATATATATATATATATATATATATATATATATATATATATATATATATATATATATATATATATATATATATATATATATATAAGATAAGAAATTCTAAACAAAATGTCTATTTTTACTTGTAATTCTGTATTATTATAATTTATGTCATCTTTTGTGCAAGTAGTTTTAAGTTTCTATTGTGCATTTTGTGGATTTTGAGATTGAATTAAAGTGGAATATTGATATGATTTCTTTTTTTTTTATACGATAAGTCTTTTCAATATAGCTCTTAAATCTTGGAAACATTTTGCAAAGATAACTCTTTTTGGTATTTTTTGTTTCATTAAAATATCCATTGTGGATTTGCAGCAGAATCCGTATTTTAATTTTTCAAGCATCTCAAAATCACAAATAAATAAATGCTAACTAACCTTTTAAGTTCGTATCACGTCCTGTTTCTACAGAACATTATACTTGCGTGTTGTATATTTACCTTTAAGAAACATGTTATATATGAAACATATTTATTTCAACACTGCAAAATAATCAACTCTAACATGGATTTTTTTCTACAGCAACAGCAAAATAAAGGTCTTCTGCCATGCAATAACAAAAACAAAAAAATAAATAAATAAATAAATTGAAGTTAAATACGCATGAAATGAACCATGGACTCAACACTGCTATTTTCTGTAAATTTTAAAAAAGTTACTCTTAAATTATTTTTCAACACATCAATCAGAGGCGAGAATATAATTTTCTTAATGGCTAAAATAGATTTCTAAAAACACTAAGTATTGAGAAATTCTAACCGCAAGTGCTTTTCCCTTTTTTGTGATTAATCACTTTTTATGCGTCCCATAAATTTAATAAAAAACTTTTTCTAAAGAATACCATTATCTGAAAGCATTAAAGAGCTTCTGAAAATCAAACTTTCCTCTGTAATTATTTTAATGTGATTTTATATTTAATCGAATGTGTGGTTTTGTATTGGGTATTTGTTTTTTTATGTATGTTTTTCTGTGCACAAATATTTTATATGCTATTTTGCGTGTCATATTGTATTCAAGTTTGTTTTATTTATTTATTTTTTTATTTATGACTTTTTTTTTTACAATTACATTTGTAATTTTCACTGTGATAAATCAATCATTCTGTTAGCTATAAGATGAATGTACCTCGTTCATGTAAATTAGATGGTTTTTATATGCAAGCATGCTATCTGTAATATACATATTGTTTTACAGGTAGACATTTATCATTACAAATATAAACATATTTTTAATGGTAATAACCTAAAATTATACATTGTCTGTTGTATGGTGTTTTATTCTTTTTTAAGGTGTTACATAAACTTTGATCTCGGTTTTATTATTTACATTGCAAAGTATAAAACTGCATAAAAAATGCCCATAATTTTATGAAATTGATAAATATACAACCAAATATTATGTAGAAAAGAAAAACTTTAACAAATATTAAACATTTAGCATATTTACCTCAGCATATCACCAAAATAACATTTATTTCCAACAACAGAATACCTGATTCTTTTCCCTTTGGCAAGAATCCAGTGTTACTTTGAAAATTGAATAGACGTTTTAGGGCTTTTCTGAACCTTATCAATTAACCAATAGTGAAACTCCTAAGGATTCCATTTTTTGTTCTTCCCTCTTTATTTTGGGGATAGCAACAAAAAATATATTTCAAATTGTATAACATCTACGTTCTACAGGGTGAGTCATAAATATCGAAACAATAGGCTATCTCCTTAAATATTGCCCGTAGACCCATACTTCCAATTGCAAAAATTCATAAAAAAAGGTGAAATTTTTGATAAGATAAGTTGCAACTCCATGGGGGATCTATTTGAAAAAGTACGAAAATTAACTTTTTATACGGTCCCCGTAGGATAAAAATTCCAATTAGGGAAACTTTCCTTATCCAGTCCTGAATAATACATAAAAAGTTGCATCGTCATATCTTAAAAATTCGCGGAGTTATAATCGTTTGAATAATTCATCGGGTTTTAAGGGATTAGACACAAATTGAAATGCGCGCAATTCAAAAGATAATGTTACTTTAACAGTTGTAGATGTTACAGGCCAAACCCGATTTTAGGCCAAACTAGATTGGCCTAGGCCAAACCGGTCTATCCTAACGCCCATCGGATAAACTAGTTTTTCCTAGGCCAAACCGGTCTATCCTAATGCCCATCGGATAAACTAGTTTTTCCTAGGCCAAACCGGTCTATCCTAACGCCCATCGGACAAACTAGTTTTTCCTAGGCCAAACTAGTCTATCCTAAGGCTCATAGGACAAACTAGATTTTCCTAGGCCAAACTAGTTTGGCCTAACTCTTATAGGATAAACTAGTTTAGACTGCTGTTTATTGGTCTGAACTAGTTTATCCTAGGCCGATCTAGTTTATCCTAGGCCAATTCAATTTGGCGTGATTTTATTGAATTCAACGACCGCCTGAACGCCAACATTCTTCTTTGTCCTAGGCTGATCTAGTTTATCCTAGGCAGATGTAGTTTTAAGTGTTTTTAGTTCACGGGCGCCAAAGCCAGAGAAACAATGGGATCACAGGTTCTGTATGTGTGTATGTACACATGTATGTACGCATGTACGTACGTATGTGCGTAACGAGATAACTCTTGATACTAATAATGTAATTAGACGTGTTTTAATCTAATCAGGTTACCAAAGCCTGAGAACTAATGCGCCCGTAGGTTCTGTATCTATGTGGGTACGTACGTACGTAACGCAATATTCTTATAGAGATACTCGATTTGCATCAAACTTTCAATGTAGGTTTATTCTTATGAGGAGCTTTTCTGATTAATTTTGGGAGTTCATTAGATAAGAATAAGGGGGGGGGGAGAACGAGAGGCTGATTCGCCCCTTCCCTTAAAACAAATAAATGGGTTTCCGTGCATTATTAGCATATTTTTTTTGAAATTTTAAATATAGGAGCATTCTCTTGAGGCGCCTCCATGATTAGTTGTGGGTGTTTATTGTTTAAGTATAAAGAGATGGGGAATAGGGGTAACGCCCCATAATTTATGTAAATGCTTTTTTCACCCAGAATTTATTGATTTGCTTCAAATTTTAGAATTAAATTCATTCTGGTAAAGCGCTTCCCTAATTAGTTTTTGGGATTAATTGAATAAGAACAAGAGGGAGAACGGGGGGATGCCGCCTAATTTTGGCAAATGGGTTTTTCATGCACAATTAACCGATTTGCAACAAATCTTGGATTTGTTCATTCTGATGAAGATCTTCACTGATTAATTTTGGTGGTTCTTCGGTTAAAGATAAGGGGGAAACTTACAATTTATTTCCTTCTTTAAATTAAATAAATTGGTTATAATACAGAATTATCCTATTTGCTTAAAATTTTGGATATGAATTCAGATCATCTCTTTAATTAATTTGGGGTTTTTTCTTTTGGTTAAGTATAATGGGGTAGTAGACGTTATATCTCCTTCCTTAAATTAGATAAATGGATTTTTATACAGATTTATCCGATTTGCCGTAAATTTTGAACATAGATTTTCTTTATAAGGCGAATCCATGAATTGTTTTGAGAGTTTAAGGATTTACAATAAAGGGAGGAATGGGAGTCATCCCTCCTTAAATCAGATGAACGTTTTTTGAGCAGAATTATCTGATTTGTTTCAAATTTTGGATAATTATTTTTATAAAGCGTATCTGTGATTAGTTTTGGGGTTCGATGGTTAAGTATAATTGAGGGAAATGGGAAAAAGTAATCCAACTTACTTTATTTTTCGAGGGTGTTATTCTTTAAATAATAAGGCTGTATTACACAATTAGTGTAAACAGCCTGTGAATGCAAAGCTATCGGTTTAATTTGGCAATATTCTTTTTAATATTGATCCCGACTACTACTCCATAGCTAACCTTGTGCAAAGTGGTTTTGTCATCACCCTTATATAATGTATTTTATTCGAAGGGTTGTAGAATGCTGTCAGAGTTTTGCACGGGCCGGAATTTCGAGGCCCGGTCCCCGCCCTTCTCAAAGGTAAGTTATTTTTCCGTGAACCGGTGTAAAAATTAAAAGTTCAGCCCGAGCTCTGCCTGTACAAAAATCAGTGAAAAGAGACTCGGTCCGGCTCAGTCTGACTCTACTCAATTTCTGCAAAAAATTCGGATTTTACTTAATATACAATTAGGATTCCTTTAAAAAATTCTGCATACATATTTATTGGATAAATTTACAATGTATTTTTAAATTACGATGTGTTCATAGAATGGTAAATGCACAATGTATTATTGATTATTTAGATTCTTAAACCTTTCAATATTCAAATAGGGATTCATTAAATAATTAATGTAGTTTAGAACAAAAGAAAAAAAAGAAGAATTATGAACATTATAATTATTGAAACTGTTATGATGTTGTTTATAACTGTTCAGTAAAAAGTAGATTTGTGAATATGTTTCTCTGTCATTCCTTAAGGCTTTCCTCAAATCCAAAATAATTACTTCCTAACACATTTAAGAGCTAATTCATTTTCGGAAATGCATAAAATTAACAGGCATTCTCACTCAGAAAATATGTAATCAAATGGAGTTAACCATTTTTTCGTAAAAGCGATGCACCTTTGAGAAAATACTGTTAAAGCTATATTTTGAATCGAATTTCCGCTTACGACTTTGCGGAAAAGAAAAACTTGACGCAGTGACAAGAATAGCTTATATGTCGACAGGTAATTAATTTCTCAAAAATGGAAAACGCTGTTCGATTCCAAATTATGTTCAGCTCCGATCTGGCTCGAATATGCAATAATAATAATAATAATAATAATAATAATAATAATAAATGCAAATCTGATCTCAGTTGGCACGAGTGTGCAGAGAAAAAATAAAATAAGCAAACACCATAATCCAATGCATCAAGTCTCTACTGTGGGCATGTTAAATTTCTGTATTGATGTTATAAGCAATGATTCTTTACATACATTTACACTTTCATTTGAAAGACATGCTTTTTACCGGCCAAACCGGATTTCGAGCCAAATTAGATCAGCCTAGGCCAAACTATTTTCTCCTAACGCCAATTGGATAAACTCGTTTTTCCAAGCCAAATTGTTTATCTAAATGTCCTTAGTATAAACTAGTTTTTCCTAGTTAAGAGGGTAATCCTTCTTTTTTTCCCTTTATACTTAACCATTAAACCCCCAAAACTATTCAGGGAACCGCCTTATCAGAAAGAACTTATATCCAAACTTTAAAGCAAATTCGTTAATTCTGAGTCAAAAACCATTTATCTAAATAATGTTGTGTTACCTACATTACCCTTTCTTTTAGACTTAAACAATAAACATCCACAACTAATCGCCTTGTCACAATGATCCTATATCTAAAATTTTAAATGAAAACTGATAATTCTGCATGATAAATCCATTTCTCTAAATTAAAGGTGGGGGATTAGCCTCCTGTTCACTCCCCTTTATTCTTATCCAATGAATTCCCCAAAATTAATCAGAAAAGTATCTTATCAGAATGAATCTACATCTAAAATTGAAGCAAATCGGATATCTCTATCAAGAGTTATGTTACGTACATACGTACTCATATACGTACGCATATACGTACATACACGCGTACATACATGCGTAAATGCATATACAGAACCCGTGAGCCCATTATTTCTCTGGCTTTCGCGCACGTGAGCTAAAAACACATAAAACTACATTGGCCTAGGATATACTAGATCAGCCTAGGACAAACAATAATGTTGGCGTTGAGGCGGTCATTGAATTCAATAAAACCACGCCAAATTGAATTGGCCTAGGATAAACTAGATCGGCCTAGGATAAACTAGTTCAGACCAATAAACAGCAGTCTAAACTAGTTTATCCTATAAGAGTTAGGCCAAACTAGATTGGCCTAGGAAAATCTAGTTTGTCCTATGGGCCTTAGGATAGACTAGTTTGGCCTAGGAAAAACTAGTCTATCCGATGGGCGTTAGGATAAACCGGTTTGGCCTAGGAAAAACTAGTTTATCCGATGGGCGTTAGGATAGACCGGTTTGGCCTAGGAAAAACTAGTTTATCCGATGGGCGATAGGATAGACCGGTTTTGCCTAGGCCAATCTAGTTTGGCCTAAAATCGGGTTTGGCCTGTAACATAGAAAACGCGTAAAAAATCTATCTTTTGAGTTAGAATTTTGATTTTTTTTTCCTTTTTTTTTATGGTTAGCCATATAATTTGCTAAGAAAATCACATACTAAAATTTATCATAAAATTTAAAAAAATTCATATTGTTAGTACTGGTTTCAATGCGATAGTTAAAAATCGTTATAACTCCAAACATTATTTATCGGATTTCAATTTCTTTCTATTTAACTAAAAATAAAAATCTGATTTTAGTTTAGTTTCGAGGTTTTTGTTTTTCAATATTTATTTTAGAGCTATTAAAAATATTTATTTAAAAAAAAAAACCTTTAAAAAATCATATTTTCAAAAGTAAATAATTTTTCCTTTTTTTAAACAAAAGCAGGGTAAAATAATTAAAAATGACATGTTTCAAATTTGTACTTTTTTACTTTAACAATTCTTAACTTTTAATAATTTAAAGACAATAAGTAGTCGGAAAAAAGTCATTATACAGAAAAACGAAATGTACTGTTTTACTGCCCATTAGTTATTTAAAAGTTATTTCTAAGTTTATTTATTACTCTATTTATTAGTTATTTCTAAGATGCAGATTAAGTCCTTTTTAAAAAATTAGCTTTCTCAACTTCAAGCTTTTTATCGTCCGGTAGAGGCTGTTAAAAAATCTGTATTCTGGGCTCAGGTCAGATCAGGACCGAGATGTTACTTTTTCCTGAAGACTCGCCTATCCTGGTCTAATGTATTTTTCATACCGGAGGAGTCTGCTCCCTTTTTCCCAGACTTGCACTGGACGAAATTTTTAATAACGGTCTCGAACAATCCGTAATTAAATAACAGACCTAATACGTTCATAAAATAAGTAAATTTTGGTTTAATCAATATTTTTACGAAAACCACATAAATTTTAAACCCGCTTTTACTTTACAAAACAATAAAAAAAACTTTTTTTTTTTTTTTTTTTTTTTTTTTTTTTAGAATAGTATATTTAAATGCTAAAAAATTAAACAAAATAAAACCAGACAAAAAAGAAATCTGCCTATGACGGAATTCTGTCTTAAACAGAAAATGTGTTGATCCATGCAAAATAAATACAATAATACCTGAGAATAAAATAAACTCCATTTAACCTTCATAGGAAATGCATTTGCCTATTACTTATTTTTCAAATTCTTCAACGCGCGGGATATGGATTAGCGATAATAAAATATAAGTGAAACATTTACATATAAACATAGATTCACTGATGAAATAAATATATCACAGGCTTTGGCGCCTCTTTAATAATAAAAAGTATAGATATAAAAAACGAAATTCTATATTAATTATTTTTGGTCAGAACTCCTCCACGCAAAACAATTTTTAACTATACTGAATTAAAAAACTATGTAGAAATTCACGGCTGAGCCGACTATGATTTACGCTTTTTTCCTGGCTGGTCCGGATTATGATTTTAACATTATTTCATGCCGAGCTGAACTTCTATCCCTATGGGTCGGTCTAGGACCGGACTTAAATATTACGATTTATTCAGACCTTCAGTGCTAACAATCAACATGTTTTAGAAACAAGTTTCAATTTTAAATCAATACGCTGTTTTATTATGGCCAAATAAGAGGCGCGGTCTCAAACCGACATATAACAACGTTACAATTTGTGGAATTTGTACTTATTTGCTTATTTGTTTGCCCTTATTTGCTTTGAAAATTGATGACAAACGCTTCGTTTACAGGCATGGTAAAGTGGTGTAAGTAACGAATTTTTGAGAATTTTAAAATTAGATATCTCTGTCAAGTTTTCAGATAGGGAGATGAAATTTTTTTTTTGTTCAATTTAGGAATGAATAAAGAATAATTTCCTAATTGGGAATTTTGCTCTAAGGGGGGGCGTATAAAAATTTAATTTCCGTATTTTTTCAATTAGACCCCCCATGGAGTTGCAACTTATATTATCAGAAATTTCAATTTTTTTATGAGTTTTTGCAATTGGAAGTATGGGTCTAGAGGCAATATTTAAGTAGATAGCCTATTGTTTCGATATTTATGACTCACCCTGTATATTATATAGGCCAAACGTATCTGTGCGTAACGCATACGTCATTTTGCAAATGGCAACACTTTCCCATGCAATTTTGGTTTTGTAATTTTCGTTACTGTAAACTTTACACTTCTAAACATCGCACTTTTTAAATAATACACCATCGTATAGAAAAAAAAAATTACTTTTAAATGCAATTTGTTTGAAAGCTGTATCTCAATTTATTTTTGAGATATTATTTTTTTTTATAGTTTTTAGTATTAATATTGTAATTGTGGCAACAGAATCACTCCGTTTTCTGTTTAAACTGAAAAAATATGAATAAATTAAAATGAGTATATTATGTCAAACATATCGTCTGTGATTATGTCAATTTTTTTTTTTTTTTTTTTTTTTTTTTTTTTGTGCATTTATACCTAACATAAGAGCCTCGATTGATAACTTCATCATAGTAACTAATCTTCATTATAATTTACTTATTGCATATGCAATTAAAGTTTAATTTTAAAAATTTGGACAACTGAGTTTTTTAGAAATTGTATTTTGTTAATTTTAGCTTAAAATAATATTTGTTTCAGAATTAGACTGACCAATACAAGATGCATTTTTTACTGTAACTAATTTTGTAGATTTATTATACATCAATAAAACAGTTCCCTCTTAAATATTTTCTTTCGTCGAATTTCGACGAGTTCAACCTCGTTACGTTAAAAGATAATGTGATAACATAGTTGTCCATTTACATTTTGTATTGGTTATCTCTATATTTCAAATATTAAAATCTTGAAGTGTTAAAATTTTATTACCGTTTGTGAATTTTGAAAAAATAAAATATTAAACTAACCAAAGATTTTGGAAATACTTTGTAGACTAAGAAAATGAGAGACATCCTTAATGCTGAAAAAACAAAAAACAAATCAAAATATCAATATCCTGAAAGGATATATTGAATATAAGAATGCATCAAACAAAAATAAACTTAACATTACGGAGGAGAATCCAGAAGCTAAGTGATCCACACTCTTAATATTAAATCTAAAATATTATGCTTAAATAATAATCATTAAATTTTTCGTCAGGATAATAACGCGTACTTGAAAAATATAAACAATTTTCTTGCCTTGAAAGCAATCGTTAGGCTTCGGAGTTACGATAAATAAAACTATTTTAATAAGAGAAAATACATGAAATATATTACCAAATATTATGTATAAAAGAAAGATTTTAACAAATATCAAATGTTTTAGCATATTTGCTTCAGCATATCATCAAATTAACATTTATTTTCAGGAGGAGAATACGTGATTCTTTTCGCTTTGGCAAGAATCCAGATTTACTTTGTAAGTTGAATACACGTTTTAGGGCTTTTCAGAACATTATCATTTAACCAATAGTGCTATGTATTCCGTTCTTTTTTTCTTTTCTCTATTTAATTTGGAGATGTAAAAAGGAAAAAAACATGTTTTATATCATCTGTTTTCATATTAAAAAATAAAATGATAACATGATAACATGGTTGCCCATTAACATTTTTTATTGTTTTTTTTTTTTTCCTTCAAAAATTTCAGTCTTGTATCAACATAACCATTTATTTATTGTTTTAAAACAAGATAAATATTCATAAACCTATAAAACAATTTGTAGTCATCCATTCATTGTTTTATAAGAACAGTGGAGTATTATAAAAGGTTAATTTCTAAAACTTTTATAAAATAGCACAAATTTTAATGATTCAGTACTAAAAGCATTTTCTTTTACAACAATAATGTTTGCGGTGGGGTCTTTTTGGATCTTGTGTCCGCTATCAGAAATGTAATTTAATTTTTTAACCAACCCTTCTCTGTACGAAAATGAAAAAAAAAATGAATGATGAAAAAAATTAAATCTATATATCATTCGAATAATGAAAAGATAGATAAGATACAAATTTAATGTGAGTTTGTTTGGTAAAATTTGATTTTTTCATGGCGTCTACCCCATGCATATAATAAGGATTTAAAAATATTGCATTGCTGTAATTCGCAATTAAACGAGTTTAAATTATTAAATTTTATGCGTCTAACACTCTGCAATTTTTTACACCTTCCCACTGTTGCGATCGTATATATCCGTTCACTAGGTTGCAGGTTTAAATGCAGTTGAAGCTTTATTTAAATGAATTTAAACTGGATTATAATTCTACAATTATAATCCAGTTTTAAGAAATTAAGTTATGACAGATACTTTCAAGGCTTATAAGCATATACGCAACAAAAAAATTATACCATGATATAAACTCCCTCTTTAATTCACATTTAAAATAAATTGCAGAGAAAAAAGCATTACAATTTTTCCCTTTTGCTCGGTGGTCAGGGGCTTAAAT
Source organism: Maratus speculifer (assembly GCA_964019185.1). NCBI lineage: Eukaryota > Metazoa > Arthropoda > Arachnida > Araneae > Salticidae > Maratus > Maratus speculifer. The sequence continues at coordinate 249,501,463 of OZ025295.1, read as the reverse complement.
ATTTAAGTACTTAGTAAAAAAAAAAATCTAATTTTTTATCAAACGCAGCATCTGATACGGCAAAATGTGTTATTCCATTATAAGAGTGTCATGATGAGGGATAGAGATCATTTGACCGAATTCATTTAATTCATGTTATCATATAATGAGAATTAGAATGCTTTAAAGTATGTAGAGATGTGGAATATAGTGAAATGAAGGATTAGTATTGTTATATTACAAGTCTTTGAAATTATAAATAATCGTTGACTAATTTTTTTTTTTTTTTTTTTTTTTTTTTTTTTTTTGTTACTTGAAAATTTTAAATATTGAGTAAGAGTAAAAATGAGATGAAACTATTGTTCTTGCCTTGGTCTTTTTAACGAATGTGTCTGATAATTGCGCACGTGTGTCCCAAACCACAATGAAATTGTGGCCGGAAATCACCTGAATCGCATTTTTACGGATAATCTTTTATCTCACTTACCTTATAAATATTTAAGTATAATAGCTTTTTCAGCTCACAGGCTATCATAGCCTGAGAGCTTATGTGCCCGTCCGTTCTGTATGTATGTGCGTTACGCTATAACTCATGATAAAAATATCGGATCCACTTGAAATTTTGTATGTAGGTATATCCTGATAAGGCGCTTCCCTGATTAGTTTTTGGAGTTCTTTCGATATGTATAAGAAGGGGAACGGGGGCACATGCCCCTCCCCTTAATGGATATAAATGGGTTTTTCACGCAGAATTAACAGTTTTCGTTCAATATTTAGGTATAGGATAATTCTGATGAGGCGAGTCCGTGGCTGTTATTAGGTGTTCATTGAATAAGTATAAACAGGGGGAACGGGGGTTCTAATGCCCCTCCCCTTAACTTGCATAAATGGATTTTTCAATCAGAATTGTCAAATTTCGTTCAAATCTCTGAATAGTTTTGGAAGTTTAATGGTTAAGTATAAAAGAGGGGAATAACTCCTCTTAAATTATATAAATGCTAAATGGGTTTTTATTAAGAATTATCCGATTTGCTCTGAATTTTGGATATAGATTTTTTAATATGATAAAGCATGTATTTGATAGTTTAGGAAGTTCAATGATTAAGTATAAAAAAGGAGAAAGGGGAGAGCTGTTTCCCCTTCTTATTTTTTTTTTTTTTCGAACGGAATTAACGAAAATACAAGGCTGTAATGTACAATTAGTATGCGTAGCCTGTGAGCTCAATGCCATCAGTTTAACTGGGCAATATTCTTTTTATTATTTCAAACTTTAAAGCCTAAATGCGACTAAATGATGTTGGTTGATTTAAATAGCATTTGAAAAAAACACGGCTTGTTTTTAATATATTAAGAAAAAACATAAAATAATACACAAAAAATTTCATTTATTGCAATCGTCAAGAGGCTAATTAAAAAAAGTTAGAAATTGCACGTGAAGCGTAGCAAATTAGGTTCGTTCGTACGATAACGAAGTTTTAAAAATATTACTTTCATATATCAATCTCATAAAATTGTAAATAGTGAATTACAATTAAAACACTCATCCAACAATGTTTTACCTATACCATTATGTAATAGATAACTTCTGTGTGCCCTTGTAAATCAATAACAAATGTTCTTTGCACCACATTTTATGTAAAATGTACATTATAATATGTACTTTATAGTTGCATATAAATTTTATTAAGTTCGAATGAGTGTAACACCATTAAGATGCATTTGAAACAATTTTCCCCATTGGCTGTAATGTAACGAAATACTTTTAATTGTCCCTGAAATTGATCTATGCATCCGATTTTCATAAAATTTGAAATAACTCGTTAAAATTATGTATTAATTATGTATTTTAAATTTCAATAGTATAAAATACATTTGAAACTTTTCCCCCATTGATCATAATGTAATTGAATATTTTTGATTGCCCCTGTAATTGATCTATGCACCCGATTATCAAAAAATTTGAAATAACTCGACAAAATTATGTAATAATTATGTATTTTAAATTTCAAACGATTAAAATGCATTAGAATCTTTTTTCCCCATTGACCCTAATGTAATGGAATACTTTTGATTGCCCCTGTATATGATCTATGCATCTGATTTTCATAAAAATTGAAATGACTCGACAAAATTATGTAATAATTATATATTTTAAATTTCAAACGATTCGGTTGGGTAGTTTTTGCGTTGTTATGTGCGGACAGACAGACGGACGGACTGAACGACCACTATGGGTGCTCGGTATTTACATAATTACGAACGCACCTAAAAATGTAATAATGTGATATTTTTCACATTTCGTCGAACCTTATAACTGGCGTGTAACCACCAGGAGCTATAATCCGATAAATAGTTTTTATTTTCTCGAATTCGCAACCTTTTCTCAATTTTACGACATGAAACACAATTTTACATTTTCGGCCCCATTAACACATACTTTTTACTTTTACTCTTGTTTGCTATTACTAAAATTTAATCTTGCTTAACCGTAAAATTTTAGCTATTAAATAACATAATATTGACACATTTTTAGTGGCAGGGAAAAAGACCAATCACAAAACATTTGGTAGCATTTCTTGCGTTATGACAGACACATTTTGGCGGATAGCATCTTTCAGTGCTGCTAGTGATGCCGTTGGTCGCCAACATAAGTATATTTTTTCGTACCCACACAAAACCCGGTTAAGTTTTCTATCCGTTTGGATGAAACCGTATCTTTGTATCTTGATTCGTTATCGAATTATTCATTTTTAAAGTTGGCCCTGACTTTTGGATCCCCCAATACTTACCCTATGAATCCCCAAATTTAATTAGGAATCACTTTATCAGTTTCAACCTACACTCAAAATGTAAAGGAAATCGTATATTTCTATCAAGCGTAACTGCGCTACGTACATACATACGAATGTACATAGCGATCCTTCGGGTACATTAACTTTTAAGTTTTGATTGCCTGTGAGCTTTAAAAAAAAATTTTTTAGCCAAAAATTGTAATCAAGCTTCGTCTTCGATGCACTTATTTCAAATTTATATGCATTCACAAAGTGCACTAAAATATGCATTCTATAAAGTATGCGGTGAAAATATAGTTATTATTCATTTACAGGGCCACACAAAAGAATTTCATTAAATAATGGTAAGGGGGGGGGCGATTGTGTGCGACATATTTTAAAAATATTAAACTGTTTCGTGTAAAATAAAATTAATATCTGTAACTGAGGCTTAAATAATTATACGACATTGTCTTTAATAATATGAAGTACTTAGTATTTAGAGGGACACACGAAAGATTTCAAGTAGTATATTCTTTCCGAAATACTGTATATATATCCGATGATGCCTGATAGATAAAATGCATTTTAATTATGATATGCGTGTTTAAGTTTCACTAAATCTATGCACATTATATGGTGTGTATAAATGCTATTGTTCATCTACAGGACTACCTAAAAGAGCATGCTTTACTGAAGAGCTTTACTGAGAACTTTACTGAATATGAGCGCAAATTACTAAAAGGTGGTTCTTAAATAAGCTATGAATTTTCACGGTCAATTGCAATCAATTTACTAAGATATGTCTATAGAATAAAGATAAAATGCCATACAGGGAAGAATTGGTTACATGTACGCCTATTAATGAAAATTTGTGAGAATGTGATTTCAGTCGTTTTAAGAGTGTTTTAGTTTAATATAATTTTTAGCTTAATACTATCATTTAATAGAGGTAAAATGTAAACTACAGTGATAAACATAAATATTCAATTATATTTCCATCTATTGTTATAAATTGCTGTAAACAAAAATTCAAACTACTAGGTATTATCCTGCTAAACTAAAATTTCCCTTTATATAGTGTGTATGTCAAAAGACAGTTCATATACAGGGCTGTTCAAAAGTATCCGTGTACATATTTTTGTATATTTGGCTATATACAATTATTATATTACAATTACTACACTGTAAAAAATTTTGCGTAAGGTTCCTAAGAAAACATGTGGCAGCTATTCTGCCACAGGTTTTCCCAGGAATTTAATCCAAAAAATGCCAGGAAACTTACATATGCCAGGAAAGTCCAGAAATCTATAATCTGGGATGTTACTCATGATATATCAGTTATGTTTCACCATTCTGAAAAGTCTAGAAACCTTTTATGTGTAACGTTACTCATTAATTTTCTGTTAGGTTCCACCGTTCTGAAACCTACAATCTGAAACATTACTCGTGAAATCTCAGTTAAATTCCTCCATTCTGAAAAGCTCTGAAACCTATAATCTGGAATGCTACTCATAAAATCTCAGTTAGGTTCCACCTTTCTGAAAATTTCCGAAATCTTTAATATGGTATGTTACTCATAAGATCTCAGTTAGGTTCTGATATTCCGAAACCTATCATCTGGAACATTACTCATGAAAATTCATTTATGTTCCTTCATTTTGAAAAACTCTGAAACTTATAGCTTGGAACTTTACGCATAAAATCTTAGTTAAGATTCTTCATTGTGAAAAGATCTGAAACATTTCACGGAATACGGTAAATGTCACCGGGATATCCAGTGGCAGCAATTCTGCTATAGATTTTCACAGGAACTTTATTAAAAATTTGTTTGGAAAATTATGCAAATCTGAAAAGTTCAGAAATCGATAATCTAGTATGTTAAGGCCCTTTTACAATAAGTTACTTCTAATTTCTAGCATGATATTCAAAGAGTTTTAAGATGCCTTAGAGTTAGAGTTAAGTTTAGTTCTTGAACATGATACAGATTAATGAGTTAGTAATCTTTGTTGAGAATATAAACGATGATTACACAGCTGAAAGTTAAACATTGTATTGAAAATATTTCTAATTAGTTGCTTTCGTTTTTCAGTTGATAACACAAATCTAAAAAAATATACAGGATATCTATGAGTAAAATCTATTTTTAAATCATGGATATATTAAAATTACTTTTACAAAAATAAATTGGTTAGAATATTGATGCAAGGATAAATTATGATAAATATATACTTCAGAAACAGAAGAAATATCTAAATGAGTGATATTGTGCTGTGATCTACAAAAAAACATGCTTAAGTTTTTCCACACTTATATCAAGCTCAACATACCAATTTGAAGGTGTAAATTAAGAGTTAATGTAACACAAAGAATACATTTTTTGCAAAATCTCGTACAAAGCAATTGTGTATTTTTAAAATAACCTTTAGATAATTTTGCCATATTATTTAATAATTTAAACAGAATATCAACTTGTCATTTGGCTAGTACAACAGATTAGTCATTTAGCATAAAATGGTATGTTTAATCCACCAAAGCATTCTAAAAAAATTTTTCAGTATCTGAATATCTGCTTTTTTGGGGGAAGTATGTGGTCATTCGACGCTTCCCCCTCCCCCTTACCTCATTATCTTCATTTAAATTGGATCAATTACGTTTGATAATTCTATTCCTTATATAATTAACATAATACCACAGAAATCAATGAAAAAACGGTTTTTGATGCATGTGCTATACAGTACATAATTATTTTAAAAGATTATCCAAACCATTAAGGTTTAATTACACAATATTTCAAGGTAAGTTAAAATATGCACAAATTTGTGAAAGAGATTTTAAAGTTATATTCAAAAATAACTTTTTAATTGTAATTTAAGCATTAGCATCTTTAAAGGGATTCATTCATTTGGTTAAAGCACAAAATTCAATTTCAGATGTCAAAAGATACAAGGGAAAAAAGAACAGCTGCCGAAAGAAGATAACCTTTTTTTTAAAAATTGAAAATCTTAATGCAGTGTTTTCCTGATACTTCAATTAAAATATATTTCTCAATTTGATATTATAAATTCCTGTACATGACTTATATGAACAATTACCTATCACATAATGCTTTTTTAGAATCCCTTCGACTTGAGATATCGAGAATATTATGCAATTAAAAAATAATATAGTCAAAAATAAAAGTTCACAGAAGTTTCATAATATACACAAAACTTTATTGATATTATGGTTAAAATTACAATCTAGAATTTTATCACAGTTTGCTTAATTTTTCACATAAAGTAACTACTTTTCGAGTAACTACACTACCATTATTCAACTTCAACAATTTTAGTTCAATGAAAGCGTAAGTCCCAGTGCCTTTGAGAGAATATTTTATATTATAATAAGAATATAAAGAGATTGTCGAAACTACACTCTGTACAAATTCCACACCTTCAATTAAAATTTTATCTTCTACTTGCTTTCGTTCAGCTGTAGAGGGATTGTCTGTGTATCTGCAGATTCTCAAAGCTAAATGGTTCAGTAACTCACTTTTTTCTGTCCACTGCAAGCAATCTTCATTTAAAACTTTAGTTAGAGCAGAAGAAAAATGATGTGAAGGAATCTGAAAATCCTCGCGCCATGGGTGCTATAATACAAGTGACTGCTTATACAGTTGGCAAAAAAAGTATTTGTACACTCTAAAATTTTTAATTTTTTACTAAATAAAAACAGATATTTTGTCAAAAATAGTTTTAATACAGTCTGTTTACCGTGCGTTTTAAATTACACAACAGAAAATTTCGATAAAGATGTAAAATAATTTTCTAATGGGAAAAGTTTAAAAATTTCTTGCAAAAAAACTATTTTTACATTTCTCCATCCTGATATGTACTGTGTTTTATAGTGTTTATGGTTCAAAGGACTACTTTTACAGAAGCTGTTAATAATTTTTAAGTTCATATTATATTTGTCTGACATTTAATTTAATTTGCTCTTGAAGTAATTGAATATAGAACCTAATACTAGAGAGGCACCTCTAGATATATGAAATCCTATGATTGAGCATAATAAAAATTTAAATACGCAACAAGAATTTGTAAAAGCTATTAAATTACCATTTACAACTATTGGATGTATAGTGAGAAACTATGAATAAATTAAAAGAATCGAAATTCAATGAAAACCAGGACTTCTTAGCAAACTAACAATGAGGGAAAAAGAGAGTGTTGTTAAAAAAGCTTTAAAAATTCCTGTGCGTTCGGTTCAAAAATTTGCTGGAGACCTTGCGACATCTTCTCGCATCAGAGTAATACCTCAAACAATAAAAAATATTCTTCTCAATGCAGATTTAAAAGGAAGAACCTCAAGGGAAAATCCATTCATCAACGAAACAAATAAGCGAAAACGCATAGTATTCGCTTTCGCATACAGAAGTAAATCATTGGATTTTTGGAAAACAGTAATTTTTTCTGATGAGGAAAAATTCGGAATTTTCTTACCATCAAGCATTCGAAAAAATTGGCGTAAAAATAAAACTGTTCTAGATCCAAAACGTATACCTCAAACTATCAAGCATGTTGGGGGGAATATTATACTTTTGGGGTGTATAGCTTCTAATGGAGCAGGACATTTAAAATTTTTTGACAATGGAAGGACAGGTTTAACATACAGTGATGTGTCGCGCCATAATTTATTAAACTGTGCCAAGAAATTATGCATAGAGGAAGCTTTTCACTTTCTGCAGTATAATGACCAAAGCATACTGCTGTGATCACCAGCACATGCTTACGACAATACTCGAAGACGACTGGTAATTCCTCTAAAATCTCTAGACTTGAATCCCGTAGAAAATTTGCAGATGCTATTGGATGCAAAAATCCGAAAAAAAAATATGTATTAGTAAAAAACAGTTTTAAAGAAGCTCTTATTGTGTCATGGAATAACATTAACCAGACCACTACAAAAAAAGTTGGTGGAATCTATGTCATACGATCTAGAAGTAGTCATAAACGCTAAATGAATTCGCACAAAATATTAATTTGTATCATTTTACTAAATTTTCCTTAATTATATTACATTAAGATAGTGTACAAATACTTTTTTTGCATTATAATTTTGTATATTTGTTTATTATAATGTAAAAAATCGATTCGTTTAATTTTGTTTCTGCTTCTATAATATTATAATGCATTAAATTAATGTATTACAGTATTTTTTGCTTAAATCTTTTGTTTAATTTCATTATAATTTAAAAAAATGAAGTGTACAAATACTTTTTTTGCCAACTGTATTTAATGAGCTGCTTTCCGTACACGAATTTAATTCTGCTGTTCCAAAGTCTCCTTTTGTTTCTGTAAATGAGCTATCGTTACATTCAGATTTGATTATTATCCAAGGTGGCTACAAAGAAACAAAAATTATATTATATGTTTTATTTTTTATGCATAAATTATTGGATGCAATATTGTTTATTCAGTTTCTGTAAAAATCAAAATGTTTATTGGAAAAGTTATTCTCATTTGCAAAAACACTTTGTATTATGCATTAGCTTGAAATATAGAATTCTTGAATATGTGTCCTACAAAAGTCTGTAATAACAATACAAAAAGTACTACAACTACTTTTGTATATTCCCAGAATGTTTTTCAAAAAATAAAAGAAGTTTCAAAATATTCAATATATATCTTTTAAACAGGGGTTTTTTGCAAGTGCATTGTTGTCATGTTGCGCATGGCCAAGAATGAATATCTATGAATTATACAGGGATTTGTTCCATTTTTAAAAATGTATTGCAATATTTTGGATTTTAAGTGAAAAATTTGAATTTATTAGATAATAATTGGTTTATATATCGTTTAAACATTTTATTCTCAATTATATATTGATTTTGTAGAATCTCCAATCAGTAGTGTAACTATAGTTTTGAGTCCTCTGCAAAATTTTCCACAAGGCCCCCCTAGAATATATATCTATTTCTCATAACAAAATGGGGTTCCCGTTTCGTGACCCGTCTTGCGGGTATGATTTTTTTACGCGCAGATCAGTTTGGGAGTACGCAAAATGTACATTCGTTAGTCAATACAAAATGACTCGTTCTTAAAAGCCTAAAATGATAAACCGTTTATGACCGTTTAAGATGTTTATTTTTCACAATTACTTCCAAGCCCCTTCCTCCCGCCCCCCTACGTCACAGGGTTTTGCAGATCTCAGTTTTCCACTGTCCTCGATATTGATATACAATATAAGTTCATTTACGCTTCTTTATTTACATATCTTTTTTGGTTAGCTCCGTGCACTAAGCATAAAATTAGCAATTTCCATCGTCGAGTAACACTAAAAAACGTGGAGATAAACTTTACCGTCCTGAGTCTGCAAACTTGATGAGTGCTACTCGCAAAACATGATGGTTGTAAGATATATCGACACCAGGGATGAAAGGAGAAAAATTCGTTAATAATTTTCAGTCAAAATTAACGATTATTGCAAACACTAGAAGAAAGTAGATAACTATTTTTGGTTCAAAGGTTGTTTCACGGCTGGTGGGAGGGGATAGTTAATTTCGAAGAGATCATTTTTATCCGAGTTAATTACGCATACTATTATACAGTATGAAATATTTAAAATTGGTGTCGTAGTTTAGCTTAAAAAAAATAAAAAAATCCAGGAACGTGTAATTTTATGCTTAATACTGAATTTTTTTTAAATGTCTTTCTCCGACTTATTATACAATATGATTAAATTGATTTATGACAAAATTGATTTTGGAACGCAATTCCAATCAATCTTACTTTTCATGTACTTAATCCAGGAATCACACTCCTGTCCAAATTAAAGTGTGTCAATTGGAAAAATCTGCTAAAAAACAGCTAAACCCGAAATTTGGATGAATCTGAATTATATAAGACCCATGTTCCTGCGCAAACTCGCTTAAATTTACTAAATAAATTCCACTTATTTGGTGAAACTGATTATTTCGGGTTTTGGTTGGTTCTAGATCAAATATAATGTGACTGATAAGAACTTCCTTCCCTCTTAAATAGGCTTAAACAAATCTTTTGTTTAGAATTATCTATTTTCATTGAAGTTTGGGTGTCAATTTATTAGAAAATTAGGCGAGATTAATCAAATCAACAATGTTAGGTCAAGTATAGGTCAATTGTAAAAGAAACCCTTCCTCTCCAACTAATTCAGCTTTACATAGAATTTTCTTGTCGAGAACCAATTAGTTTCAAATTTTGGTCTCCTTTTATTAGAAGGATAAAATACACCTTTAACACGTTGAATTCCACGTCAGTCACGGATGACTGACACTGAACTTTCCGCTTACTTAATTATATCCTTTAAAGTCCTTATCCTCTAAAAGGAAAATTTTAAATAAATGTTCAGCAATTCCTTAAAACAATATAATATTTAATTTTATATTACAAATTTACGCTGTCGGTCACGGGCAACTGATGTGGCTGAAACGGAAATTTTAATGTCAGTCACCGGTGAGTGACATAGCAGTTAACGTGTTAATACAAGTGTTTATAGGTCACATATTTTTTTTGGGGGGGAGGGATAGAATCCTCCACTTTCATTTTTTTAATTGCATTTTCCTTGCATAAAATTATTCGAATAGTTTCAAATTTTGGGTACATATTCAACAGGAGGATGGATTAATCTCACGGATACTTAATTATATTTTTTAACTATCATAATAATTGCAGCAAAATTTGAACTTCCTCCGTACACCCCTTTTACTTGAAACACTCATAAAATTTGTCCCGATGTTTTATAAACGTAGTGTTGTGAAATTTTCAAAATGCATTTGCTAACCCTGTCAAAATAAACATGCTAAAAAAATTGTCAGATTTAAGATATACTGAGTGATACTGAAAAAGTTCAGCAAATCATAACAATAGATACAATAAGATTTAAATTCAAAGTGATATTTTGCGCTTTAAATATGGAAGTAAGTTTTGCATGTTAAGTACGAGTTTATTTTTCAGGTTTCTTCTCAATTCTTTTGGTAATAAATAATTCGGTATGCTTTTTTTAAGTTACTTTTGGAAGCCTTTTTAAAAGCGTATTTCCAGAATTCCTGTTTCTAATAGACTAGTTAATGTGCATTTAAGTTTGTTGAATTATATAACATTAAACTTCTGTTATTTTAAATCAAATCACAGAAATCCTCGGTGTTACTCGAACCCCTGTTAATGTGGTTTCGAGTACTTTTACTATTCTTTATGCAGCTTTATGTTAAATTGAAAAATTTTAATTTTGAAAATTATTTTATAAGCGAGATTTAGAAGCCTTCGTTTGCGTGGATTTTAATTGGGCTTTGAAAGACTTGCTAACGCGCATTTCCGAGCTCTTGTATTTCAATAAGGACATAATGCGTATTTTAAGTTTGAGTACATAGTATATTAAAATTTAGAAATTAAGTTTGAGAAATCCTCGATGTTACGCCGCCTTTTAACGCGGATTCAGAGCAGTTTTTCTAATGTAGCTTTAATTTAATAAATTTTAATTTTAATATTATTTTCTAAGACTTTTAGACGCCTGTTTACGTTGATAGACTATAACTTCGGGCTTGTCAATTAACCCCTCTCCCCCACAATACACACCCGCGTTAATACGGATTTCCAAGCTCATTTTAAATATTGTTAGTTTGACTACGGTAATTTCTTACTTATATATATTTCTGTTTGATACAATTTCAGTTTTCAGTTGAGTGTAATCCTACCAAATGGAAATTAAAAAATATTAATAAGCTATAAAGTTGATAGTTAGAACTGTACGAACACGTCATATGATTTTGTATGAAGTGTTTGTGACTTTGTTAATGGTCAATAATTAAAAATCTGAGTAACTGGCCAGTGGCCAATGATAATTTTTATCTATATTTTGCATCAACATACAAATGATAGATTGCTGTAAATAATTATGCACAGATCTGTATAATAAAGACATACATACACGTAAAGTATTTCATTTATTCAGAATTTTTAAAAAAGAAAATAACGTTAAAAAAGTATGCCTGACAAAATGTTAAAAAATTCAGCACAATAATTGAAATATTGACTTTCTTAAAATTAAGATTGTAAATTGATACTATAAAATTTTGTTTAGTTTTCACGTAATCCTTCATTTAATTTACAGAAAGTTTTTAGCTTATGATAATGTGCATAGAATTTTTATTTAATATATAAGTCTGATTATGAATATAAGTTAAATTGCTTAAATACATACTTAAGTGCTAAGTAAAATAACATTTTTAAATGGAGGATTATGTGACTTACGACAGCTTAAGTAAACATGAAATTTGCATTTAATGCACTATATAAAGAATACTATACAAACTTACCAGGTAATTATTTAAATTCTAATCCACAAACTGAGCCCTTTTTTAAACAGTTTATTGGTCAGTTAAATGAAACAGACATAGTTACTTTACGTGAATGAGATTATTTGATCGTTAAAGATCAACATTCTGGAGGTAATTTAGGGAAATTCTACAAATTTACGAAACATGGGGGCGCTATAAAAAGAACGGTGTGTATTTGATCGAAAATCTCTGAGAAAATGTTATCAATAAAGAAAAATGCTTACTGTTTCGTTAAAAATCGAATGTCTTATTATATAGCATTTGGGATTCATGAATTAAGATTTTAAGTAAAAGAACATTACCGTACTTATGGATCACATTTAGGCACAATAACGTTGCCACAAAATTAGGAATATTTTCTAGTAAACGACTTAAAATTGTACCTTTTCATCCTCTATAGATATATGTAGCTTTCAGATTCCAAAGAAGGGAGGGAAGAAGGGGGGGACAAAATTTAAACATTTCTCTACTGATATTACTTTAATTCCACGCTATAGACTCAATATTTTGAAAAGAAATAGTTGCTAGAGCTTCTCCCCTTTCCCCTTTAAGCATTGACTTTGTTTATAATAATTTTTATGCTAGATTTATTGTTTTAGGAAACAGTCGAACCCACTTAAGACGTGATACCGATTAATACCTGAATTTACTCCAGTTCCAACATCACCAGAACATCGCTCTTACAATAAATGTAAAAAATTTTCATTTAATATAAGATAAAGTTTTCATCCCTCGGACAACAGATCTCGCTTACGACGCGAATGCATATACCTAGATATTAAGTTTTTGATATGAACATCAAACTATTTCCGAATATAATCGCTTTATTTAATGACAGAAATATTACTAGTCGGAAAAAGTGATAGACATTGTAAAAAAAAAAAAACTTCTAAACTGACACTTAAATTAAACGAATATTACTAATCAAAAATAGTAGGTATTTAATTAATTAAACTTAATTAAACATGATTAATTAAACATGATTAATTAAACATGAAATTTGCATTTAATGCACTATATAAAGAATACCATACAAACTTACCTGGTAGTTGTTTAAATTCTAATCCACACACAGGGCACTTTTTTTAACAGTTTATTGGTCAGTTAAATGAAACAGACGTAGTTTCTTTACGTTAGTGAGATTATTTGATCTTCAACGTTAAAAATTCGAGAGGCAATTTAGGGAAATATGCTAAACTTACGAAACATTTGGGCGCTATAAAATCAACGATGTCTATTTGATCGAGAATCTCTAAGAAAATGTCATTAATGCAGAAAAATACATACAGTTTCATTAAAAATCTAATGCTTTATTGTATAGCATTCGGGAATCCTGTATTAAGATTTAAAGTAAAAAAAAAGATTACCGTACTTATGAATCACATTTAGGCACAATAACCTTGCCACAAAATTAGCAATATTTTCTAGTAAAAATCTTAAAATTGTACCTTTTCATCCTCTATAGACATATGTAGCTTTCAGATACCAAAGAAGGGAGGGGAGAGGGGGGGACAAAATTTAAACATTTCTCTACTGATATTACTTTAATTTCATGTTATAGACTCAATATTTTGAAAAATAAAATAGTTGGCTAGAGCTTCTCCCCTTTCCTCTTTAAGCATTGACTTTGTTTATAATAATTTTTATGCTAGATTTATTGTTTTAGGAAACAGTCGAACCCACTTAAGACGTGATACCGATTAATACCTGAATTTACTCCAGTTCCAACATCACCAGAACATCGCTCTTACAACAAATGTAAAAATTTTCCATTTAATATAAGATAAAGTTTTCATCCCTTGGACAAAAGATCTCGCTTACGACGCGAATGCTTATACCTAGATATTATCGCTTTATTTTATGACAGAAAGATTACTATTCGGAAATAAAGATAGACATTGTAAAAAAATCCTCTAAACTGGCACTGCTGATTAAATAAGTCAAATGTTACTAATCGGAAATAGCAGATATTTGGAGAAAAATTTGCGGTATTAAGATCGAGAATTTCGTCAAACAATCACTGATAAAATAATTTCGTAAAACGATCACTGGTCGAATTTGAAAAAAATAGGCTTCAAAATGCACAATAAGATAGGCATACGCACTTTCATTCCAAAGTTAGTTGGTTTAAATCCCATAGTCTTTTTCTTCAACTGAGGCAACAAAATGAATCACACTCAAAAAAGTAGTTCATATGGAAATAAAGACCAAGATGAGTCCCCAGAGTCTAAACTGGGAAAAAATATTCGAGAATCACAATTAAATGCGTAGTTAAAGCTTCGGTAAAAATTAGTGACTCTAGTTTCCATACTCGATTTATAACTAAGTGAGCAAAATAGTAAACACACAAAAAATTAGTTTTTTTAGATGTAAAATATATCTCTAGAGCTGTACAGGGCAGAATTTGAATAAAAGCTTTGAAATGCACAATTACAAGAGTATACGCACCTTCGTGTTATTTTGTTAAAGCGCAAGATTTCTTAGTCTTTTCTCAGCTGGGATGATAAAATGGCATACACGCAAAATAAAGATTTTTCTGTAATTAATATACCAACCACAAAATAAGGAATATTACACAAAAAACATATATAACTTTTCACAGATTACCAATGATTTCTATTTTAGAATAAATTCGAAAAGTTACACAAAAGCTGAAAAAGTATACTAAAACTAAAGAATGTTACACAGAAAATATTCGGAACATTTCACAGTTTATCAGTAATTTCCACTTTCTCAACTATTCCGAAAAGTTACACGAGATTGTGGAAGGTATTACACAAGATTTCTTGGTATTCTTGTATGAGCAGAAATAATCCGAGAAAACCCAGGAATGTTACACAGTAAATGCTAAGAACATTGCGCAAATTTTTTACAGTGTATAACGAACTTTTGTTAGAGATTTCATGAAGTGGTTCATAATCTATGCTTAACGCAAGATTTTTCATACTTTTTTTTTCTTAATGATGGTTCTGTTATTCATCACCTTTATCCTATAAACTTATTAATTATGTTATGTCAATAAAAGTACACCATGTTTCCTACTGAAAAAAAAAATATATATATATACATCATGTGCTTTTTTCACACTGAAACCCCATAGAATTTTAAACTGCATTTCATTTTAAAGCAAATTTGACATGAAACAATGATGAATTTAAAGCTAAAGCTCCTTATTAAAAATTAAAAACCCTATATAAAATAATTATTTATTTTTTATAAATTTATGTTGTTTCATTTACAGATAAATATATAAATTCAGATAAAAGATAAAAATAAAATCACACTCAAAAAAGTAGTTCATATGGAAATAAAGACCAATGTGTTTTAAATTTTCTATTTTTACATAGCTAAGATATTAATATTATTATTTTATTATTTATTGAAGCATCTTTTTAACGCATTTTCGCATTATATCGTGAAATGAAACAACATAATTCAATTTTAATAAAGCCTTCGTTGAGTTTAATGGAAAAAGTTTCCTTTAAATCTCTAGGGGGTTTAGTAATGATCTCTTATCTCATTTGTCGTGATAAACAATTCTCGAAATAGAAAGAAATACTCTTATCTAAAGAATAATGATTCTTATTTTCTCCTTTATAAACTTAGAGACAGTTATTTTCGAAATAAGAAGACAAGTTGAATGATTTTTTCCATTGTAGTACCAGAGTGTCTATTCTGCTATCTTAATTATTTAAACTATTTGTTGAATTCTCAAATAAATTAATTTTAAAAAAATCGCATAATACAACAATAAATAATAATATGAATATATAATTTTGTAAATGTAATTATATTAAAACGGACAAAACATATGTTACTTATATGACAATAATTTAAAACGAAAGCCTAAAGATAAAACAATATACAGGGAATTGCCTAAAAAAAGTTAATTGCAAGGAATTAAAATCATTATGAATGTAACTTATTTTGCCGTGTTTTTTAGCTGACTATTTGCTTAGAATAAGAGATTGAATGTTTACAAATTATGAGATGATTGTTAAATTAATATTTATATCAAAAAACAAATAAAAAAGTACTTTAGGCTGAAATTTCCAATGAAAGACAGGCATGAGATTCGAAGGATAATTACCCGACTTTCCTTTATTTTTCCGATCCGCTTATTTTTTCAAGTCATTTTTCAAATTTTTTTTTGTCTGTTTCAGTTTTTTTATTTTCCTTTTTCTGCATATTTAAAATTTTTAAGACCTTATCTTTCCTTAGAATATTGAAGCATTTGGAGAGAAGTCACAACTGCAGGAAGTTTCATTCTTTTTCTCTTTTGCTTTGTGTTACTTCCTTCTTTTGTTCAAAATAGAACTGTTTTGATGGAAAATTGTACATTTTTAGGTGTTCCATCATTTGAAGGAATTGATTGGCCGACAGTCTTAGTTGATCCTTCTTAATTATAAAATACCACCTGAACATCTTTAACTATTTCTCTTTACTCCAGTCCATTAGCCTCAATATAAACAATGTCAAACTATTCAGTGTATGCCGCCTTAATAGATACATTAGTGTGCCCTATAAGAAGCAAAATGTAAAAATTCAATAATAATAATAATAATAATAATTATATATATATATATATATATATATATATATATATATATATATATATATATGTATATGTATATCGTCGTTTATACCAAATTTTTTTGCGATAGTATATCTATGAAATTGGATCCATGTTTAAATTTTCTTTCGTCTCCAAACATAAGTAGTAACGATCTGTTTTTGCGACAGGGCCGTTTCCCCATCTACGTTTATATTCCAAGAAAGTTTTTATTATTTTTCTCCAATTTCATCTTCAAAATCTTCCATGATTGAAGCTATTTTTCTGTGCTTTATTCGTGTTATTTTTTATGTTAGTATGGTTCAATCTACTAAGTTTTTTTGATCTAATGGAACCAGTCCATATGCATCGAATCCATTAACAATCGTTGTAAAAGTTAAACGATCTAGTGATGATTTTAGGAATTTTAGTAAGTAATGAATGTCATTCCACCAGTTTCAAGTGGTTCTGTTGTCACAGCTACTAGACGGGAAGTGATGGTTCAAACTCAATCGCGCGTGTTGGCCTCATCGTTCTAAATTTTACGAGGTTTTCTTCAGAATTGGATTTCCTTCCGTAAATAAGGGTTAAGTTCCTTTAGAAAGACCCTATAGAAAGCATCTCCCCCTTTAGGGTCCATATCCCTCTTGTTGATAATTGGTCGTCATAAACAACAATAAAGTCCCTATTTTAATAAGAATCTTCAAACAAATCCATTGCATTTAAAGGAAATGGAGAGGATTGATTTCTTGTTTTTTGATATATAGTGCTACCGATTTTGCGTGTATGAGTAAAAATCATTGATTTAAATAGTTATATTTCATTGAAATACTTTATGATTCCTTAACCTCTTCAAAGTTAAAGTGTTCCACAGGATACACATCCTTGCGATTTTTTCGTATATATAAATAATATTAACACAAGAGAAATTGGTGCGAATGGAAAATATCAGATAACAAAACTACAGAATTTTTTTTATCTATGCAATATACGGAATAATCCCTTTGTATCATCATTTATCTACATGCTTTTTAATAACGTGATATAAAACTTATAATCTAAAGTCAAAATTTTATCTCTCATTAAAAATTTTGACTAATTAATGATCTGTAATTCAATTTATAGACCGCAATTAATACTTTTGATCTAAAATGAATATTAAATATTAAGTTTTTTCCTTATATAAGATATTTGATGACAGCTTTTCATTATAAAGTATTATATGCACCTATAGTCATAGCTTTTCTACAAAAATGTTTAGTAAATTTTTTCCTATAGCTTAACAAAATATATAAAACATAGGGTTTTTTTTATGTATAATTTGGAAAAATACGTTTGAACTAAACACAAAAGAAAAGTTCCTAATTGGAAAAATATTATGTAAAATTAACTGTGTACTTTAAAAATGCAAATATAAAAATAACACGATATAAAAAATAATAAGATATTCTAGCAACAGAAATTATTTGTATAAAATACTAAGAATATAAACGCCTAACATAGCACATATCGAAAAATATATTAGAAATATTTGTTAATTACATAAAGTGCAAAATATTAGTTGCCGTATTTGAGAAATTATATAACTTTCTAGCAATTTTTTTAAATAAAAATATTTTTTATAGTTGTAATTTTACTGTGAATATTTTTCTATTTTCGAAAATCAGTTTTTATAAACTATAACTTTATATTACTTTTATTATTATAATGAAATCATAAAAAACCTTTGTTTCTAAATAGAAAATGATCATTCCAAGCAACATTTTGTTAGTTCTGAAAACCGAAATTGTCACGAAAACGATGAGATTGTTTGGGCGTGTAATAGAAAATGTCACGGAAGGAAACATGTTCTTCGAAAAGTTCTTACAAAAACTATCAGGACAGGTAAATCTCCCTTGTGTCTGTTTCTCATCTAAGAACTTATATATTTCATAACTAATTTGAAAACTAGAGATGAAAAATATTACATATTTCTTCAAACAAGTTATTTCAGATCTAACAAAAACTGTTAATTATTTTAACATTCATAGCATTTAAACCTCCGTAACTTAATAGAGTTTATTTCTATTATATTTCCTATTCATAACAAGATAAACCCGACTTTAAATATCTGTAATATCTGTACAGAAAATCCTTTTATGTATCAAGATTTGATTGTTAGTAGCATGAAGTAGATTGTTAGCAGTTAGCAATATTAGTTTTATGAATGTGACATTGTCGTGTTAAAATGAATTTACGTATACGTGCATATATTAGAATTGCAAAAAATGTACTTTAGAAATATGTTACAGGACTACAAAAGTATATGAATATAAAACTACCTATGGACAAAATACGTTTGGTTGATTCGGAATGAAACTGGAGAACTGGGAATGAAATTGAATTTCGGATCTGCATTTTGAGTTTTTAAAAAGAATGCTTAAGACGTTGTTTAAAAATAGAAAAACAATGTTTAGAAATGGCCAAACTATGCATGAAAAAGTAGAAAACAGAAATTTCGTTTCTACTACTGAGATTCATCATAAATATAAGACACACTATGCTAGAACAAGCAAGACTGCTCAATTCCAGAAAGAAGCGCAGGCATACCCATTACGGGATCTAATGATCTCCCCCTTTCCCCAAAAGAAAAAAACAATGAAAAGAAAGCAGCATTGATAACTGAGTGGACAAGTAGAAACATCTACCGGAGAAAAAAAAAATCTATTTATGCCTAAAAACTTTGTTGGTCCACGGTGTTTATATGTTCAAGGCACAAATAATATACAGGGTGTCCGAAAAGTCTGGAAATGGTCGAATAACTCGAAAAATACATATGAGATTGAAAAATTTAAATATACGTGTTAAATATTTTTAAATAAGCTACTCAGTGATACCAAATTTGACCTTCGTCACCGACCCCCTGGGGGTCAGAGGGGGTCCAACTTTGAAATCTTAAATTATAACCCCCATTTTTTATTGCAGATTCGGATTCTACGGACAAAAATACGTAACTTTTGTATTTGATGTTTATTTCGAATCCTCGTTTATCACGGTGTAATTGAGCATATTAAATCGATACATATTTCGGCTTTTCCAACGGGATTTTCCCTAATTGAAACTAATTGGGGAGAATTTATGTATCGATTTTATGTATCGTTGTAATCGATATGTATCGATTTAATATGCTCGATTACACCGTGATAAACGAAGATTTGAAAGAAACATCAAATACAAAAGTTACGTATTTTTGTCCGTAGAATCCGAATCTGCAATAAAAAATGGGGGTTATAATTTAAGATTTCAAAGTTGGACACCCTCTGACCCCCAGGGGGTCGGTTTCGAAGGTCAAATTTGGTATCACAGAGTAGCTTATTTAAAAATATTTAACACCTAAATTTACGTTTTTCAATCTCATATGGTTTTCTGGAGTTATTCGGCCGTTTCCAGACTTTTCGGACACCCTGTATAACTATCATGCTAATGTCACTACTTTAGAAAAATAGTTTCATATAAAAAACAGTTTTTTTCCTTCTAATTTATTACGAATAAATTTTTGTGTGTCCCTATATAATAACAAATAATGGACTCAAACAAGTATATGAATTAATATGTCAACCAAATGACCCGTATGTTTAGTAAAAAATTACATTGAGTAGAATGAATTATGCACATTGAATGTGATAAGAAAAGACATTTATTTTATTTTCCTGAAAAAAATGATTTTTATACTTTTTATAGCTATTTTATGCTGTTAAACACGTGTGCACATCGAGAAGGAAAAAAATACTGTTTCTATACTACAATATTGATTTGATAGTCCACAGTAGTGGATAAATTGTCTATCTCAAAAAAAGAAGTTGCCACCTCAAAATGAGCCTGTATATCTTGATGGTGTTAAATCTGGACTACAAGATTTTTGTGTAAAATCGTAAAATCAAACAAAAATGCATATTTATCTATCAAAATTTGTTTTGTCGCACTGAAAGTTGGCGTCATCGAATTCGTTACGAATATGCAAGCGCAGCTTTTAATCGTCCTTGTATTTTTGGTGGACAAAATGGGCTTAGACTTTACCCCCTTTAGAAAATGTATGTTCTCAAATCACTCAAAATGCTTTCGTGGAATATGGTAATTAGATTTCTGGTAACTAGAAATAGACTTTTAAAGCCAACTGAGGCGAGTGGGGTGCTTGTTCGATGGCATGCGGTATGATTTGGCAAATCTCTTGCTCAATAATAGAATAAAATTAAACCCTTTCAACCAATTTTTCCGACGATTTTTTTATGTACAAAATATTGCTCAGCGTCGGGAACAATCTAAAAAAATATGTCCACGTTATTACCCGACTCTCTGAGATTGTAATTATGATTTTTGAATTACAGCTTATTAATATTTAGATGTTTGAGTCATTCGTTTCGAGGCATCACAACGAGGTATATCGACTAACATTACTGGATTGTCTGAATGTTTAATGCCATTTATATGCTTGCCCTTCACCTTTTATACACTTTTCATAGTAGAAAATTACATTATTTGCTGACATTTTACACTGTTCGCAGCAACACAATTCATAGCAAATATTCTGCTCCACTATAATTTACCCTGAACCCAGAAATATGTTTTAACAACAATTATGATTAACTTTTTCTTCAACTAATTTTCCTCATGTAAAAATCGCAAAGCACTATAAAATATGTCTGTAACAAAATAATTTTTCGTCAACAGATGGTAATTAAAATCTGCGTAGTAACTTGAGACAGTATTACTAAATTTCAAAACAAAAAATACATGGTGTCTCTAAAATCTTGATACATACATTAGGAGGTGATGGAACCCAAAATAAGTACAAATCACCATACAATCCACCATCGGAACACAAAAGGGAATCGCAAGAGCTTAGCTACCCAGCGACCGCAATAGGAAGAATGTTCACCGCAGTTATCTTCTTTAGGCCTCTGGATCATTGATGAGATGGATGCGTACTTAACTCCAAGATTCATTGTATGTGCGAAGTAGCAGACCGCAATCGAAGGTTGTCCAAAGAGCGTTTTCCAAGAAGACGCGCGCCTAATGCGAGGACCTTCCAAAAACTGCACCAACAACTATCCAAAAGGGAGTTTCTTTACAAGTTGCTGGGTTAAACAGAGTTTCTGGATACCGGGACTGGAAGGAGTGTACGGACTTCACCTTTAACGGACGACATTGTGAATCGCATCAGCGAGCACCTTGGATCTATCAAATGCTTTTGGTACAACCTTTGTGATTCCTTTGAATTGCTGTCTTCCAATCTGTACATGTAATACATCTCGTCCTTCCCTAATTTTAATGCGCATTATTCTCATCGACGATCAACAGAAGGAATGAACATATCTGCAGAAATCTTAATAGAAGTTTCGGGGAGGCGCTTTCTATCGCTTTACGGCTTGCGTTCAGACTGCGGATTTTATAGTAATTTGTGCTTGTCTAGTTTTGCTCGATGACTCCCTAATGTACCTACCAGGAATTTAGGGACACGCTCTATGATGATATTTTTTAAGTTCGTCTTTTAAATGATAAATTCCGAGTATTTTCTTATACAAAACGTTAATTACATGGAAATATTGCTTATTTATCAGAAAAGTAAGGGGGAATACCTTACTGAATGTTTGTACGTTGGAACTGAAAATAAAACAATTTTTCGTTCTTTGAACAAACACTAGAACAAACACTATAGCATACACTATAGTATGCTCTAAAATACACACTATACATACCCTCTATAGTGATATTTTTTATGCTCATCTCTTAAATGATAAGTTCCTGGTATTTTCAAATACAAAATGTTGGTTATATAGAAGTATTGCTTATTTATCATAAAAGTGATGAAAAATATCTGACTGAATGTATTTATGTTGAAATTGAACATAAAATGATCTTTCATTTTTTGACATAATATTAACAAGAACAAACAAATCTGTTGACACATCCGTTTTCAAAACAAGCATAGACTGCAGGTTTACTATATCAATAACCATATGTTTTATAATAAGGTATTGAATTTCATTCTCCAGATTTTTTATAAGATGAGATTTTACGGTATGTACTGAAAATAATTTGAATAATAATAATCTTTATACTATACAATATTCTTTATACTATTCAATGACTTTAAAACTTTTTGAAAAATTAAAATAAGTTTCAATGTCTACGTAATAACAAAACCGCATCTGAAATTAAATAACATCTTTTCAATCTAAAAATAAACCTGTAAGACTATGAGAATTACGTAGGACTATATGAGATACCATTTATTATAAATACGTATAAAAGAATTACTATATTGGAATGCCCAGCAGAAAATTTAAGTATAGACAAAAGAAGCATGTATTTGATTTTAAACATAATAGAAAAAAACGCAACACTAGCAACATTATATCAATCAGAAACCGCCATTTTTAAATTAAGTCTATACTATCTATTCATAAGAAAAACAATAGAAATTTAAACTCACAAAAATTTTAAATTTTCAATGCAGCTTCAAATTACTAAACTTATGGTTCTAGTTACAAATGGTCATAGAAATGAAAAAAAAAAATTCTAAGCAAATAATAATAATAATAATAATAACAATAATAATAATAATAAAATACCTAAAAAATTAATTAGTGTTTCATAGATCATTCAATTTTACAATATTTTTATTTATATCTTTTGAAAATGACGCGGTGAAGTGCCGAGTGGTCAAAGCACCACGCCGCTAATCGCCTTCGAGCGTAGGAGGTTCGAGGTTTAAATCCCTTTGGCTTCATTGCACGTACTCTTTGTGTGGAGCTCCAGGGTGTATATCTCTTGTGTTGTAAAACTTCCTTGTGCTATCTCGTAACTGTAATATTAACGGTGATTTATAAGCAGACTTCATGTCAAACACACAAATCAAATGAATGTTGTTCAATAAATAAACAAAGACTAGGTGTAGTCCGAACATATTAACAGTCGAAAAAAAAAAAAAACCTTTTGTTTTTGAATTTTAAATCTATAACATTCTGCTGGTTCTGTTGCTTTTTAAACATAACAAAATGAACTATAAATGTGTTTTATTTTACATGAAAGTATGCGAGCCATTACACGGCTTACAAGTTAAAACATTCTATTTTTTCACATTTCAAAATAATAATAAACACATGCTGTTGCCACACAAGGAAAGAAAAAAAAGAAACGTTGACTCAGAACAAATTAAATCAAGAAATATGCATCTTTAGCTCACTGCTCACGATATTTTCCTAAAAAAGTATTTTTATTGTTTTTAAAGTTTTCATTCATATATTTAGAAATTTAAATTACCATATAATTTCAAAGGTGTTATTTGTGATATATTTACCTCATAAAGTGTAATGGTGTTTTTAATACCAGAAAAACAAGAAAATATGCATTCTATTTTTCATTACAGTTATCGAAAAATTAAATGAGATTTAAATGCATCCACACTTTTAACCCTTTCGGGTCTGGTGTACTAATAATAGTACATGTATTTTAATGGAGTATTATTTTGTTTTAAGAAATACTTTGGAGACTGTTTACACGTAGTAATGTTAGTATATGTCTATGTATTTACTATATGACTTCATTTATGTTTAGGCATTTAGTAATAATAATAATAATTAACTACCAATAATGTATTTATTAAAAATACAACACTTTGCTCAATGGTGCACAAAACAAGAATTTTAATAGGAAATTGTACAATTAAAATAAAATAAAAATGTCAACGTTTCGCGCCGTCTTCTGCGGCCGTCTTCGGGAAAATATGATAATGAAAGGACTAAGTTTGCTTCCTGATCGAGAGATAATATTTCTAATAAATTAAAATCGAAATGAATTAAAACTTTAAAAGTGTTGCAACTTACACGTGAGTAAAAATTAAAATATTGCAACGAGATAAAATATAAGATTTTATGATGTTATGCCATATTTTTGGTATATTATAGGACAAATTATGATTACAAGGTTTATTTTCTCGTGCAATGATTTCGACAGATTCTCTTATTTTACCTTCAACTTGGTTATTGCACGGAACTATTGTTTTGGCCTCATCAAAGTTAATACGACAACCCTTGTTTGCTTGGCGAACCTTGTAATGATAATTTGTCGTAAATTAGACCAAAAATATGGCATAACATCATAAAATCTTAAATTTTATCTCGTTGCAATATTTTAATTTTTACTCACGTGTAAGTGGCAACATTTTTAGTTTATTAGAAATAATATCTCTCGATCAGGAAGTAAACTTAGTGCTTTCATTATCATATTTTCCTGAAGACGGCGCGAAACTTTGATATTTTTATTTTATTTTAATTGTACAATTTCCTATTAAAATTCTTGTTTTGTGCACCATTGAGCAAAGTGTTGTATTTTTAATAAATACATTCTTAGTAGTTAAATTTTATGATGCAATTGTCCAATATATATTTAATAATAATTATTATTATTATTTGCTTAATTCTCATTGCGCCGTTTGATATTCCTTTATTTTAAATATGTATTTCACGCTTTACATTTATAATAAAAGCTGCTTTCCTGAAAGAGTCATGTATAATAAAGCGCAAAAAGTATTATAAATTTATAATACATGTTAAATCTTATTGCAACATAATATTTTCTAAACATCTAGAAAAATTCTTCCTTAGCCTATTGACCCATGAATATTAATTGAATGGTACACAAAACAACAATATTCGTTATCTTTCCGACAATGAAATATTTGTTAAACTCTAATCAATGCATCTGGATAACTACTGTAAATGTTAATAACATAAAAGTATTTTTTTTTCTAAAAAGTGAAAAAAAAAAAAAAAAATCAGACCCGAGAGGGTTAAAGTAAAATGTATTTGATATTTTTACGAGAATTTAATCGTGTGACATTCCTGTGTTATGCAATAGACAAATTGAACTTTATTTTCGTCATTCTTTCAGTTAGTTTTAATCCCGTTGTTGACGTTCTATTAATAATGTCCCGTCATATCACCTATCATATTATAATTACATTAAGAAAAATGCGAGCTCATAAATCATCCGTGTTTGCTTAGCTTTCAATCATCTTAAAAGCTTTCGACGGATGCGTCAACATTCAGTAAATGTAAAATAAATTGTTTAAAATTTTTAGCAAATTTAACTGTAAGATAAGCTTTATGTAAGATAAGCTTTTGTTTTAAAGGTAAAAGAAATAATTAGCGAATTTATGGTTTTCAAAATTCAGTACTGATTAACTTTCTTGTTTAAGTTTTTTAATTGCGTTTTTTTTTAACGACAAATAATACTCTTTGCAATTTCTTATTCTTATTTCAGTGAAATATCTTTAAAAAAGGTATCTTGTATTAATATTTGTTTAATGTTAATATTTCTATTTATTTATTTATTTATTTATTTTTATATTTTTTACAATCCGTAGATATAGATAATCACGACAAAAATTTAACGTTCTG
Source organism: Maratus speculifer (assembly GCA_964019185.1). NCBI lineage: Eukaryota > Metazoa > Arthropoda > Arachnida > Araneae > Salticidae > Maratus > Maratus speculifer. The sequence goes on along the minus strand of OZ025295.1, from coordinate 249,475,366 downwards.
ATATTTGAATATTGTGAAATTTGTCGAGTGAATATTTGTATTCCAACAATTTTTTTTTTTAATTCCAATTTCATTTTAATTGTAAAAATATTCTTTTTATTTTCCAAAAAATGTATGTAAAAATCTCCTGCTTGTTTTTAGAGAGCATTTTTCTGACTTAAACTTTTGTACCAGAATTTAATCATGTGACCTTCCTGTATTATGCAATACACAAATCGAACTTTATTTTCGTCATTCTTTCAGTTAGTTTTAATCCTTTAGTTGACGTTCAATTAATATTGTCCTGTCATATCATCTGTCATAATCTAATTACTTTAAGAAAAATGCAAGCTCATAAATCATCCGTGTTTGCTTAGCTCCCAATCATCTTAAAAGCTTTCGACGGATGCGTCAATATTCAGGAAATTTTAAATAAATTGTTTAAAAATTTTTAACAAATTTAACCTACAATATAAGATAAGCTTTTGTTTTAAATGTAAAAGAAATAATAAGCCAATTTATGGTTTTTCAAAATTCAGTACTGATTAACTATCTTGTTTAAGCTTTTTAATTGCACTTTTTTTAATGACAAATAATATTCTTTGCAATTCCTTATTCTTATTTCAGTGAAATGTCTTTAAAAAAAGTATTTTGTATTAAATTTTGTTTAATGTTAATATTCCTTTTCTATTTATTTATTTATTTATTTATTTATTTATTTATTTATTTATTTATTTATTTTTACAATCCGTAGATTTGGATAATCATGAAAAAATTTAATGTTCTGATATTTGAATGTTATGAAATTTGTCGAGTTAATATTTATATTCCAACAGTTATTTTTTTCAATTTCTTTTTAATTGCAAAATATTCTTTTTATTTTCCCAAAAAAGTATGTAAAAATCCCTCGCTTGTTTTTAGAAAGCATTTTTCTGATTTAAACTTTTTACGAGAATTTAATCGTGTGATCTTCCTGTATTATGCAATAGAGAAATTAAACTTTAATTTCGTCATTCTTTCAGTTAGCTTTAATCCTTTAGTTGACGTTCAATTAATATTGTCCTGTCATATCACCTGTCATAATGTAATTACTTTAGAAAAATTCGAGTTCATAAATCATCCGTGTTTGCTTAGCTTTCAATCATCTTAAAAGCTTTCGACGGATGCGTCAATATTCAATAAATGTTAAATAAATTGTTTAAAAACTTTTAACAAATTTAGCTTACAATATAAGAAAAGCTAAGCTTTTGTTTTAAAGTTTAAAGAAATAATTTGCCAATTTATGGTTTTTCAAAATTCACTACTAATTAACTATGTTGTTTAAGTTTTTTAATTGCGTTTTTTTAACGACAAATAATATTCTTTGCAATTCCCTATTCTTATTTCAGTGAGAAAGGTATCTTGTATTAAATTTTGTTTAATGTTAATATTTCTATTTATTTATTTATTTATTTATTTATTTATTTTTTACAATCCGTAGATATAGATAATCACGACAAAAATTTAACATTCTGATATTTGAATATTGTAAAATTTGTCGAGTGAATACTTGTATTCCAACAATTTTTTTTTTTATTATTCCAATTTCTTTTTAATTGTAAAAATATTCTTTTTATTTTCCAAAAAATGTATGTAAAAATCTCCTGCTTGTTTTTAGAGAGCATTTTTCTGACTTAAACTTTTGCACCAGAATTTAATCATGTGACCTTCCTGTATTATGCAATACACAAATCGAACTTTATTTTCGTCATTCTTTCAGTTAGTTTTAATCCTTTAGTTGACGTTCAATTAATATTGTCCTGTCATATCATCTGTCATAATCTAATTACTTTAAGAAAAATGCAAGCTCATAAATCATCCGTGTTTGCTTAGCTCCCAATCATCTTAAAAGCTTTCGACGGATGCGTCAATATTCAGGAAATTTTAAATAAATTGTTTAAAAAATTTTAACAAATTTAACCTACAATGTAAGATAAGCTTTTGTTTTAAATGTAAAAGAAATAAAAAGCCAATTTATGGTTTTTCAAATTTCAGTACTGATTAACTATGTTGTTTAAGCTTTTTAATTGCGCTTTTTTTAATGACATATAATATTCTTTGCAATTCCTTATTCTTATTTCAGTGAAATATCTTTAAAAAAAGTATTTTGTATTAAATTTTGTTTAATGTTAATATTCCTTTTCTATTTATTTATTTTTTTATTTATTTATTTATTTATTTATTTTTACAATCCGTAGATTTGGATAATCATGAAAAAATTTAATGTTCTGATATTTTAATGTTATGAAATTTGTCGAGTTAATATTTATATTCCAACAGTTTTTTTTCAATTTCTTTTTAATTGCAAAATATTCTTTTTATTTTCCCAAAAAAGTATGTAAAAATCCCCCGCTTGTTTTTAGAAAGCATTTTTCTGATTTAAACTTTTTACGAGAATTTAATCGTGTGATCTTCCTGTATTATGCAATAGAGAAATTAAACTTTAATTTCGTCATTCTTTCAGTTAGCTTTAATCCTTTAGTTGACGTTCAATTAATATTGTCCTGTCATATCACCTGTCATAATGTAATTACTTTAGAAAAATTCGAGTTCATAAATCATCCGTGTTTGCTTAGCTTTCAATCATCTTAAAAGCTTTCGGCGGATGCGTCAATATTCAATAAATGTTAAATAAATTGTTTAAAAACTTTTAACAAATTTAGCTTACAATATAAGAAAAGCTAAGCTTTTGTTTTAAAGTTAAAAGAAATAATTTGCCAATTTATGGTTTTTCAAAATTCACTACTAATTAACTGTGTTGTTTAAGTTTTTTAATTGCGTTTTTTTAACGAAAAATAATATTCTTTGCAATTCTCTATTCTTATTTCAGTGAGAAAGGTATCTTGTATTAATATTTGTTTAATGTTAATATTTCTATTTATTTATTTATTTATTTATTTATTTATTTTTTACAATCCGTAGATATAGATAATCACGACAAAAATTTAACATTCTGATATTTGAATATTGTGAAATTTGTCGAGTGAATATTTGTATTCCAACAATTTTTTTTTATTATTCCAATTTCTTTTTAATTGTAAAAATATTCTTTTTATTTTCCAAAAAATGTATGTAAAAATCTCCTGCTTGTTTTTAGAAAGCATTTTTCTGATTTAAACTTTTTTACGAGAATTTAATCGTGTGATCTTCCTGTATTACTATCCTTGACGTTCAATTAATATTGTCCTGTCATATCACCTATCAAAATCTAATTACTTTAAGAAAAATGCAAGCTCATAAATCATCCGTGTTTGCTTAGCTCCCAATCATCTTAAAAGCTTTCGACGGATGCGTCAATATTCAGGAAATTTTAAATAAATTGTTTAAAAATTTTTAACAAATTTAACCTTCAATGTAAGATAAGCTTTTGTTTTCCTTCTATAGTAAAAAAAAACTAGCCTTAAAAGGAATGACTCCTGGAATGATGCTGATGTGGAAGATTTCCGGAACTAACGAATCCGGGTTGTCCACTCCTTCCATGAGTCGAATAGACCAATCAGGAAAGGGCTCCGTCTATGCATCGCCGTATGGGTTACCATAAAGAGAGGAAAGGTTACCATCGCCAACAATCGCCAAGTTTGTCGCCAACTTGGCGATATATCGCCAAATTTGGCGACCAAAATTAGTTGTCAAAAGTGACGCCAACTTGGCGATAACTGTAATATTTCGCCAAATTTTTAATTTCTTTTCAACACCAGTCGTTTGATACATCATTTGTGAGGTTTGCAACTGCTTATTCATATAATGGATGTCTTGTGTGTTATCCCCCCTTCTGCTCCCCAGGGGGGACACATTTTTAATTTCTTTACAACACCAATCGTGTTACACAAGATTTGAAAGGTCTGCAACTGCTTATTCATATTATGGATGTCTTGTGTGCCACCCCCACACTCTGCTCTCCCCAGGGGGGGTCACATTTTTAATTTCTTTACAACACCAGTTGTGTGACACATCATTTGAAAGGTCTGCAACTGCTTATTCATATTATGGATGTGTTGTGTGTCATCCCCCACTCTGCCCCCCAGGGGGGCATATTTTTAATTTCTTTACAACATCAATTGTGTGGCACATCATTTGAGAGGTCTGCTACTGCTTATTCATATTATGGATATCTTGTGTGTAACCCCCCCCCCTCTGCCCTCAGAGGGGGCACATTTTGTAATTTCTTTACAACACCAGTCGTGTGATACATCATTTGAGAGGTCTGCAGCTGCTTATTCATATTATGGATGTCTTTTGTGTCGCCTCCCACTCTGCCTCCCAGGGGGGCACATTTTTAATTTCTTTAGAACACCAGTCGTGTGACACATCATTTGAAAGGTCTGCAACTGCTTATTCATACCATGGGATATTGGCGAGCGCAGCAAGCAGGGGTAGCCAATAATTTGGAATCGCGAAGCGATTACGCGGGGGGTTGGCGAGCATAGCGAGCAGGGGGGCGAGGCCCCCCTAGTAAATGTAAAAGAAATAATAAGCCAATTTATGGTTTTTCAAAATTCAGTACTGATTAACTATCTTGTTTAAGCTTTTTAATTGCACATTTTTTAATGACAAATAATATTCTTTGCAATTTCTTATTCTTATTTCAGTGAAATGTCTTTAAAAAAGTATTTTGTATTAAATTTTGTTTAATGTTAATATTTCTATTTATTTATTTATTTATTTATTTATTTATTTTTTACAATCCGTAGATATAGATAATCACGACAAAAATTTAACGTTCTGATATTTGAATATTGTGAAATTTGTCGAGTGAATATTTGTATCCCAACAATTTTTTTTTATTCCAATTTCTTTTTAATTGTAAAAATATTCTTTTTATTTTCCAAAAAATGTATGTAAAAATCTCCTGCTTGTTTTTAGAGAGCATTTTTCTGACTTAAACTTTTGCACCAGAATTTAATCATGTGACCTTCCTGTATTATGCAATACACAAATCGAACTTTATTTTCGTCATTCTTTCAGTTAGTTTTAATCCTTTAGTTGACGTTCAATTAATATTGTCCTGTCATATCATCTGTCATAATCTAATTACTTTAAGAAAAATGCAAGCTCATAAATCATCCGTGTTTGCTTAGCTCCCAATCATCTTAAAAGCTTTCGACGGATGCGTCAATATTCAGGAAATTTTAAATAAATTGTTTAAAAATTTTTAACAAATTTAACCTTCAATGTAAGATAAGCTTTTGTTTTAAATGTAAAAGAAATAATAAGCCAATTTATGGTTTTTCAAAATTCAGTACTGATTAACTATCTTGTTTAAGCTTTTTAATTGCACTTTTTTTAATGACAAATAATATTCTTTGCAATTCCTTATTCTTATTAAAGTGAAATGTCTTTAAAAAAAGTATTTTGTATTAAATTTTGTTTAATGTTAATATTCCTTTTCTATTTATTTATTTATTTATTTATTTATTTATTTATTTATTTATTTATTTTTACAATCCGTAGATTTGGATAATCATGAAAAAATTTAATGTTCTGATATTTGAATGTTATGAAATTTGTCGAGTTAATATTTATATTCCAACAGTTATTTTTTTCAATTTCTTTTTAATTGCAAAATATTCTTTTTATTTTCCCAAAAAAGTATGTAAAAATCCCCCGCTTGTTTTTAGAAAGCATTTTTCTGATTTAAACTTTTTACGAGAATTTAATCGTGTGATCTTCCTGTATTATGCAATAGAGAAATTAAACTTTAATTTCGTCATTCTTTCAGTTAGCTTTAATCCTTTAGTTGACGTTCAATTAATATTGTCCTGTCATATCACCCGTCATAATGTAATTACTTTAGAAAAATTCGAGTTCATAAATCATCCGTGTTTGCTTAGCTTTCAATCATCTTAAAAGCTTTCGACGGATGCGTCAATATTCAATAAATGTTAAATAAATTGTTTAAAAACTTTTAACAAATTTAGCTTACAATATAAGAAAAGCTAAGCTTTTGTTTTAAAGTTAAAAGAAATAATTTGCCAATTTATGGTTTTTCAAAATTCACTACTAATTAACTATGTTGTTTAAGTTTTTTAATTGCGTTTTTTTAACGACAAATAATATTCTTTGCAATTCCCTATTCTTATTTCAGTGAGAAAGGTATCTTGTATTAAATTTTGTTTAATGTTAATATTTCTATTTATTTATTTATTTATTTATTTATTTATTTATTACAATCCGTAGATATAGATAATCACGACAAAAATTTAACGTTCTGATATTTGAATATTGTGAAATTTGTCGAGTGAATATTTGTATTCCAACAATTTTTTTTTATTCCAATTTCTTTTTAATTGTAAAAATATTCTTTTTATTTTCCAAAAAATGTATGTAAAAATCTCCTGCTTGTTTTTAGAGAGCATTTTTCTGACTTAAACTTTTGTACCAGAATTTAATCATGTGACCTTCCTGTATTATGCAATACACAAATCGAACTTTATTTTCGTCATTCTTTCAGTTAGTTTTAATCCTTTAGTTGACGTTCAATTAATATTGTCCTGTCATATCATCTGTCATAATCTAATTACTTTAAGAAAAATGCAAGCTCATAAATCATCCGTGTTTGCTTAGCTCCCAATCATCTTAAAAGCTTTCGACGGATGCGTCAATATTCAGGAAATTTTAAATAAATTGTTTAAAAAATTTTAACAAATTTTACCTACAATGTAAGATAAGCTTTTGTTTTAAATGTAAAAGAAATAATAAGCCAATTTATGGTTTTTCAAAATTCAGTACTGATTAACTATGTTGTTTAAGCTTTTTAATTGCGCTTTTTTTAATGACAAATAATATTCTTTGCAATTCCTTTTTCTTATTTCAGTGAAATAGCTTTAAAAAAAGTATTTTGTATTAAATTTTGTTTAATGTTAATATTCCTTTTCTATTTATTTATTTATTTATTTATTTATTTATTTATTTATTTTTACAATCCGTAGATTTGGATAATCATGAAAAAATTTAATGTTCTGATATTTTAATGTTATGAAATTTGTCGAGTTAATATTTATATTCCAACAGTTTTTTTTTTCAATTTCTTTTTAATTGCAAAATATTCTTTTTATTTTCCCAAAAAAGTATGTAAAAATCCCCCGCTTGTTTTTAGAAAGCATTTTTCTGATTTAAACTTTTTACGAGAATTTAATCGTGTGATCTTCCTGTATTATGCAACAGAGAAATTAAACTTTAATTTCGTCATTCTTTCAGTTAGCTTTAATCCTTTAGTTTACGTTCAATTAATATTGTCCTGTCATATCACCTGTCATAATGTAATTACTTTAGAAAAATTCGAGTTCATAAATCATCCGTGTTTGCTTAGCTTTCAATCATCTTAAAAGCTTTCGGCGGATGCGTCAATATTCAATAAATGTTAAATAAATTGTTTAAAAACTTTTAACAAATTTAGCTTACAATATAAGAAAAGCTAAGCTTTTGTTTTAAAGTTAAAAGAAATAATTTGCCAATTTATGGTTTTTCAAAATTCACTACTAATTAACTATGTTGTTTAAGTTTTTTAATTGCGTTTTTATAACGACAAATAATATTCTTTGCAATTCCCTATTCTTATTTCAGTGAGAAAGGTATCTTGTATTAAATTTTGATTAATGTTAATATTTCTATTATTATTATTATTATTATTATTATTTTTTTTTTTTTTTTTACATTCCGTAGATTCAGATAATCATGACAAAAATTTAATGTTCTGATATTTGAATATTGTGAAATTTGTCGAGTGAATATTTGTATTCCAACAATTATTTTTTTGATTTCAATTTCTTTTTAATTGCAAAAATATTCTTTTTTTTTTTTTTTTCAAAAAGGTATGTAAAAATCCCCTGCTTGTTTTTAGAAAGCATTTTTCTGTTTTAAACTTTTTACGAGAATTTAATCTTGTGATCTTCCTGTATTATGCAATAGAGAAATTAAACTTTAATTTCGTCATTCTTTTAGTTAGCTTTAATCCTTTAGTTGACGTTCAATTAATATTGTCCTGTCATATCACCTGTCATAATGTAATTAGAAAAATTCGAGTTCATAAATCATCAGTGTTTGCTTAGCTTTCAATCATCGTAAAAACGTTCGACGGATGCGTCAATTTTCAATAAATGTTAAATAAACTCTTTAAAAACTTTTAACAAATTTAGCTTACAATATAAGAAAAGCTTTTGTTTTAAAGTTAAAAGAAATAATAAGCCAATTTATGGTTTTTCAAAATTCACTACTGATTAACTATGTTGTTTAAGTTTTTTAATTGCGTTATTTTAACGACAAATAATATTCTTAGCAATTCCCTATTCTTATTTCAGAGAAAAAGGTATCTTGTATTAAATTTTGTTTAATGTTAATATTTCTATTATTATTATTATTATTATTATTTTACATTTCGTAGATTCAGATAATCATGACAAAAAGTTAATGTTCTGATATTTGAATATTGTGAAATTTGTCGAGTGAATATTTTTATTCCAACAATTTCTTTTTAATTGCAAAAATGTTCTTTTTATTTTCCAAAAAAGTATGTAAAAATCCCCTGCTTGTTTTTAGAAAGCATTTTTCTGATTTAAACTTTTTTACGAGAATTTAATCGTGTGATCTTCCTGTATTACTATCCTTGACGTTCAATTAATATTGTCCTGTCATATCACCTATCAAAATCTAATTACTTTAAGAAAAATGCAAGCTCATAAATCATCCGTGTTTGTTTAGCTTTCAATCGTCTTAAAAGCTTTCGACGGATACGCTAATATTCAATAAATGTTTAATAAATTGCTTAAAATTTTAAAAAAATTTAATTTACAATGCAAGATAAGCTACTGTTTTAAAGATAAAGGTAATAATTAGCCAAGAATCCATATCAAAATATTGAAAATGAAATTTATAATTTTCAAAGCTACTGTACTGAGTAATATGTTCTTTAAATTTTGTAATTGCATTTCTTTAATGACAAATAATATTCATTTGTGGTACCTTAGTCTTATTTCAGCAAAGTATATTTAATAAGGGTAACTTGTAATAAATTGTGTTTAATGTTAATATTTTTGAAAGAAAAATTCTATCTCCCCAAAAACACAGATAATCGTGACAAAAATTTAACGTGGTAATATTTGATTTTTTTTTCTTATTTGTGGACTTAATATTTGTATTTCAATAATAGAATTTTCCCAAAAATTTATGTAAAAATTTCCTGCTTGTTTTTAGAGAACATTGCTTGACATAAACTAAAATTTACGAAAATATGTGTTACATGTAAAAATAAAAATATTTAAGGGGTTTTTACATAACGTGTTAAATTTTCGCATAGTAATAAACGATTTTTAAAAAACGAATTCTATTAATATTACTTCAAGGTTAGTCATATAAGATTAAAATTTAATGCATCATAACACAGCTTCATTGGTACAAATCGCATTATTTCTTCTATTGGCGTTTCTTCAAATATTTTCATTATTGATGAGTTTCATAAAGAAGTGGGTAATTTTGATTAAAAATCATACAGAGGGTTTCGTTTAGCTTGTCTTTGAAAACAATTAATCCTTTAATTAATAAATCAAAATTGTTAATTTATAATTATTAAATTCTACATAGATGGTGTGACGTGGCTTGGGGTGTCGCCGGTGACGTGTCGGTCAAATGATAACATAGTCTAAATAAAGTTAAAATCCAACACTTTTATTTACTGTATTTGGGAAATATGGAGTGGAGTCAAAGTTCAATATTTCCGACAACTAAACACAATACTATGAGAATAAACTGTAACTCATACTCACATTTACGACTAAGTCCTGCTCAGGGCACTCACCCCGGCTCTTTTTTTCAGGTCGCGGTCTAATCTTACTTTAACCTGTAAGAAAACAGCCCGTGGCTGCACAAAAATCCTTTATTCTCAAACACTCACAGTGTAAAACTAACTCTTACCCTACTTGATTGCTGAGACTCTTCCACCTTCAGCTATTAGGCAACTCTTAAAGACTCTTAGGCTATCCCGACTCACCTTGCCACGCTATACACTCACCTACTCCAACTCACAGCTTTTATACATTGCAAATTGAACACGAAGCTAGAAATTTGCATAAAACTCATAACCGCAGTTAACTGTAGACCGAGGGCGCCACACACACTCCGAAAAGTTAAAGTTGCATAAAGGATAAATGTCGCTTTTGAGCCACACATGTCAGAACATTGACGTCACGATCTCACTCAAAATGCTAGAGTGCCTTTATTACAAAGGGACACTCCCTCACAATAGTAGTACCAAAAAATCAATTTTCATAAATAAAACTATTTTTAACTACAAACTTAAAGCAACAAAGAGCGCAGTTTCGTTAGCACACATCACATTATTTTTTCCGGTGGTATTTCTTCGAATATTTCGATATTTGATGAGTTTAATAAACAAGTGGGTAATTTTGATTACATATCACACAGAGGGTTTCGTTTAATATTTATTTCAAAACAACTTATCCTTTAATTTATAAATCTAAATTTTTAACATATAATTATTAAATTCTTATATAAATAGTAACACTAATGAATTTAATATTAAAATAATTATGAAAGAAAAAAAATTATTTTAATTAAATTTTTTAAAAAATTCAAATTAAAATCTCAAATTCTAAATTGTTTGAAAAATCTAAAATGAAATAAAAAATTCGCGAAGTTATAAATAAAATATTAAATTTCTAAAAACGAAATTTAAAATACCGAATAATTAATAAATATGAATAATTTTTAAAATAGAAACAAAATTGAATAAAAAATAATATTAATTTAAGAGTTTATTTATCACCGTAGAATAATAATAATCAACATAACCCAAACAAGAAAGAAGAAGCCCAAATTTAAAAAAAATCAAAAATAAATCTTATTAACGAAACCCAATTAGGCAAAAATAAGGTATTTCTTTTGATTAAATTAATCTTAATATGAAAATTTAAATTTCCAGCCCCGGAGTTTGAATGAAGAACCTTCTGTCATAGCCGACTATATGCTCCAGCCAAGCCATTTCGCGAAAAACTGCCAAAAAAGTGAAGCTGGATTCAGCTTCAAACCCTGAATTATTTCATTGGACCACGTGTGAGAACACGTGATGCAAACCCTGCCCAAATTAGCATTGAATAATCTGCTTTCTGTTCTGTGCATATGGATGCACTCGTGGTCATTGTTTTGGTTCAGGGTTTGCACGATTGGTCAGATTAACTTGGGCAAAATATCAGAGTCCTCTGGCGGGAGACTTCATACATTAATCTCAAATAGACAGGCCTTTAGCTATAGTGGGCCATGCTTCTGTTTACTAGAGAGATGCTTTACCGTCAATCTATAATGCCGATAGCAATAATGTTGAAATTATGGGGATTTTTTTAAATATAAACCTCAAAAATGAACGAATAACATTTCAAAAATCAATTTAATTAAAATAATAGACATTTTTTCAAATTTTATTAATTGTCCTGTGTCACGAGGTATTCAGCTGTAAGTACACAAAATGGCTCTAACTTAAACTGTGTTTGGGATAGAAAGAGTGGTGGAACGAAAGGGGTTTCATGAGATGATCCTTTAAACATTTTAATCTATAATAATAAAGATACAAGTTTGTGGTTTGTCAGCGCTGTTCTGGATATACCGCTGCACGCAAAGTAAATAAATTTGGAGAGAAGGTAGCTCTATATAATATGTTTTGCGCCTCGAAGCTCGATTTTTGATTTTTTTATTAGAATTTTTTATTTAATTTTTAGTCGATTTTTAGCGTTATTTTTATGTTTCGCGGCGATTTTTCCACATTAGTGAAAGGAATAAGATTCCATTCTTTTAACCCAACATAGTAAATTCAGTTCATTTTCCATGATTTTTAATACGATACTTAGTATTTTTTAGAATTTTGCGGCTATTTTTTGACATTGATAAAAAGAAAATTGTTTCAAACTTTTAGCTTAATTTACTAAATTTTGTCTGCTACGATTTTTGAATTTCTACGATTTCTAATACGATTTTCAGTGCGATTTCAAAGCACTTTTTAATGATTTTTCAAGTTTTTCTTCTTTTAGAATCGATTTTTTTCAATTTAAACAATATTATAGGTATTTTTTTTATGCTTCATCGTTATCCAGGACCTGGGCAACAGCGGGTGGGTCAACTAGTTTAAAATATTATTTTTACCATCTAATCATTTTAAATGTATACATCTATGATTCCTTCCAACTTTTACTATTCATTCAAAAATAAAAATAATATATATGGAATATATTTGTTTTTCCAGTTTTTCCAGATGTTTTTAAACTTACATATCCTCAATAATAAATGTAATTTGCTTTTGCATATAAATACTTCGCTTAAATATGAGAGACAATTACTTACAGGGATATTTAAAATGTGATGTAATGTTGAATTTTAAAGATTTCGATGCCCATTAGGAAAGCTTTTAACGCAGTTTTAAGTAAACAATCTTAATTACATATCATCAAAAAAATTACAAAGTAAACGAAGCAAATTAATGGTATTCATTTTTAAGGTGTATAATGCGATTACCATATTATTTATTCAAAGCACATATTTTTGAATGAGAGAAAAATGCAATTATATAATATTCAAAGGTATATATTTCACTGTTATAACGCTATTTAATTACTAAAATATTACTTACGCTTTCAAATGATAATTGTGAGATGCAAAATTTGTTTTATTAATTGAAATGTTGTAATGTATAATTAATAACTATTATGAATTTTCTGAAACTCAGTTTAAAATTTATTTAAGCTACTTATGCACAGAAATCTTCGCATATTTACACTTTTACAAAATGATTTTGTCGACATTCGGCACATTAACATCATCATGTTTCCTCGATATGTCACTTTTGATGTAGGAGGAAAAAAAAACAGAGCATTTTTTTCCTATACTACTAATAAATAAATAGAAATGCCGGTAAATGTTTGTCTTTAAATACATTTTAATATATTGAAGAAAAAAATGAAAGGAAATTAGATACTAATTTTATTTGCTTAAAGGTGCAAATTATAAAAAAAAAAAAAAAAAAAAAAAAAAAAAAAAAAAAAAAAAACAGTAAAAATGGGTTTATGTGACTGTTTACATGTTTCCAGTACAAATTCAAATGTTTGTGTCAAGAAGGATAATTTTGACTACTTTGTACATTTTCGACATTGTTAATTATTTATTTAAGGTACCCTGGGGTAATAACGCCACGTTAAGGTTCTACCAATTTTCACGGCTCAGTTTTAGTTTGTATTTTTCAAACAAATATATGATTCGATACAGCAACTCATTGACTATCTATATAAAAAAATAATTTAACAGATATGTATTCATAAAATGCAATGGCGTGATTTCTTGACCGATGCTATTTGGCGTTATTGCCCACCTATATGGGTAATAACGCCATGCAAACAAAACTATGAAATAAGATGGAATAATTGCATTTAGATTGCCCAATTCTAAAAATACAAACTATACAAACTTAGAAATTGACAAATTGCATTCTAAGCTATTGAAAATGTTCAATTTTTTGTGAATGTGTAAGAAAAATAAAGGTGTGGTGTGGGGGGGAGGATGAGGCAAAAGAATATCAGACCGTGAGCTTCTTTTTGCTTAAAAAAGACCGCTTAAATAGAATTATTAGAAACATTGCACAGTTTTAACTGTGTTTATTTGAATCAGTGTTTAGGATGTAGCTCGGTCACTGTATGGAGTCAACCGGGGTATTAATGCCAAGGATTGGCGTTATTACCCCGGTATAGTTATTGCGCTGTACATTTTAAATTACAAATTATCTCGAGAAGATATCCAAAATCTTCAACAATATTTTGAAAGTCCATGAAATGTACTACAAATTTATGTAATTAACAAAGTATTTCCGGATAAGAAAATAGTCTTCACATTACAAAACGTATCTCGCAAATTTTAGATCAAACGTTAATCTTAGTTGCTTGTAAAAACATTAAGACGTAAAATGAAACAAATGAACTTAAAGCTGTTTTTTTCGGTTTATATGACTCAAAACCCTTCTGCGCAGAGACATGGTAGTCATTTACCAGATTATTTCATAATTATGCAAAATATCAGCACTTGGCGTTATTTCCCCACCTGGCGTTATTACACCAGACCACCTTATATAATTTTTTTATTTGGAAAATTTTTATTTGTAGTACATACACTAAAAAATATTGATTATTATTGTTATACTAAATGCATACTTCAAGTCGCATTTGTTCTTAAAATAGCAGATGACTAGTTCACTATTAAAACCATGATCTAATTTTTTAAAAAAAACCACATGCAAACATTGTTCAGTCTTACATCAACAAATAATAATAATAATGATGCTCTGCTTATGTCTACTTTTTCACTTCTTGTTCGAAAGTTAGAAATGATGATTAAATACGGAAGTAAAATGACGCCGTGTAGTCTGTAAACATACGATTCGAAATAAAAACAGAAAGAGGGTTTCTTACACTAATTTGATGTCACATTTGAATAATTGCGACTAAAGAATAATATACCACCATTCCTAGGTTATTCTTACACTGCATTTGATTTAGCATTTCAATAATTGCGATTAAAGAATAAAATACCACCATTCCGAGATTATTCTTACATTTTTTATGGAACCACTACCAAAAATAATGTAGATTTAATTTTTATTTGTCATTTCATAACCCTATTTAAATGCAATAATGCTCCTTTTTTTTACAGTGTAGAAAGTAACTTTGACCCTTTAGAACCCCTTTTTAAAGTTTAAATACTCATAGTTGTTTTTTTAAGTTAAAGCTAATTTTAAAGTTAAAAGGGTGGTTAAAATTATTCTATTAAAATCACAAAAGTTTGGGATGATTAAGACCATTAGTGGGTTAAATTAGGAGCAATATATTTGGATTTTGTATATATATATATATATATATATATATACATGTGACAATTTGAGATTAGCAGCCAGTAGTATTATCCACAAGTTTTACCATTCTATTTCACATGAGTCGTGGCGAGATAAAAATTAAGTAAATAAATAAATGAAGAGGGTTCATTAAATTAAACATTGGCAGCTCCAAAAGATTTATTTAAATTGAATCATATTCAGAGGGAAAATGTTTTAAAAAGAAACATATGCATTTGTCGCAGAATTTTTCGAATCTTTTAATTTTTATGAATATCGAACTAGAACTTAAAAAAACATTAATAAAATTCTTCATTATTTAAACCCTATCTTACATAAGTATTTCAATAATACTCTATGATAGGTAAAGTTTTTAGATTTACCATAGTTATTACGTCCGATTTAATATGGAGTAATAATATTTTTGTGTTTACTTAATTTAATATAGATATTCGCAATAAATTTTGTAAACATGGATTTTTACACAAGACTGCATCAGATATTTCAACAATATCTGAATATTTACAGATGTAGTCATAGTACGAAGACACTCTCATTTGCCGCTTTGACGTGCAATTTCCAATTTGTTTCACAATGTAGATATAAAACTGCCATGCTTCGACAATTGAACTACCTCTGGCAGATCTGAAGTATTTAGTTGGCAAAGCATGGCAGCTTTAGTCATGACATGCCACATGTGAACAAGCATTGCACTTTTTTGCGTAGTTTGAAAATAAAAACACATGTGAATTACTTGCCGATTTAATGATTCTGAAGAAATTAATCTAATAACATATCCAATTTTTACTAGATTTCCATAACCTGCAATTTAAATTGATGAGTTGGTCCGCAGTTGATCTCTCGCCCGCAGCAGAGAGTGATTGATTCGACGATAGTGGCTTCAAGAACCTAGAGACGTGTGATTCCGGCACGAGACGATTTTCCTCGTGTGACGCCAGCGCAGATTGGCAGTCCCAAAAGGATTTGCATTGTCCAAAGCACGACCTGTGCCCAAACATCTGAAATCCATGCTTAACGAGAAGATGACAAAAGAACCAAGTGGTCCTTTCGCTGGGCTCCCTCCCAGTTCACCCCAATCATATGCAAGAACTGGTCCTAGTACATAAAGGCGCTGGATGTACGAGCCTGTGACAAAGATCCCAAAAGGGTAGTTGTTTAACAAAGTCCCTGGAAGCTCAAGAGCTGATGCATGTATCTAAACAGATGATAAGATCAATTAGATCAAATGGGTAAATTGTGTGCCAAAGATTTGTCCGGGATAGGCCAATTAGTAGAGCATAGTAGCCTCAGAAATTCCTGGTACGAATCGTGCCGCAATTCTTTTGCGATCTTTTAGAAAATTAGAAAACAAAACTTAAAATTTTGATTTATTCGCACAGTTTTACGATATGAGTTTCTGAGTTACGAGTTGCGATCGTTCATTTTCACTGAAAGAAAGGACATAAGTCAGTGGAAAACTTTTAATGCATCCCATACTCAAAACAGCTCTGATACAAATGTAATCAAAATTGAAAAACACTTGTCTACTCAATTTTTATTCCATGGCTGTGTTCAAATGTGAATTGTTATGTACCACGATCTGAATCTACAAATTAAAGCAAATCGGTGCTGACTTTTATTAACATTCACAATAATTAACAAAAAACCCTTAATTGATTATTTCTAAGAAAACTGATGAAATTATTATCAAGATACTTAAAAAGAATATTTCTTTTTTATGAAAAGGGCATTATTTGCAAGTACTTTTATATTTTGCCAAAATCCAGTAAATTTAAAATATTTACATTAGAATAATCTTTTTACGCTGATGACTGAAATTAAACCATTGCAGAAAACAGATATCCTGTTTTATTTGTGTTTGATAACAAGTGATGTTCTATAAATAAGAAAGCATATGTTCATTTTTGATCGAAAAATACTCAATTCAATATGAGTACATTAATGTACTTATTTTTGAACACTTCATTTTTTTAAATATTGTCTTAATTTTGAAAGCTTAGTTTCGTCTCTACAAAAAAAAATTTTTATTTTCTAGAAATATCTCAATTCATTAGTGAACAACAACTGGTACAATTTTTGAGAAAAGTCTTCAAAGTAGAAATCTTTTATATGTATAAACCTTAGAATGGACCTTAAATGCCATGATTTTTTTAAATTATTATTTTTACAAGTCTCACCCCCCTATTTTGTAACTTTTGATACAAAAACATTATGTAAAAAGTTTGAGCAATAAATTCAAATATTTAGAGGTAGCTCAACTGACTTGAAATTTATAAAATTAGAAAAAAATTCAGAATATTAGCTACACAAATAAGTAAGCACTTTAAATGTTTTAATTATTTAATTGTGACAATTTACAGCACAATTATTAGGTTTTCTTCTTACATTAAAATTTTATTGCATTTCTGCAGGTTGAGAGAGACACATTTTTCTGCTATCCGGGTACATTTTACGATGATCTTCAACAACTTGTAGTAAAAATTGTAGTTGTATTTCATCATGAGTTATCAATCCATTGTATTCTTGAATAAGTGCAACTGTACGTTCGGCATGGTCATTTACTACTTGTGGAGATTTTATTACCTCTTTTTGCCTGTTTATAGTCTTCTTTTAACTCCGTTTAATTCAGGATCTACTGCAAGAAATCCATCCGGAAGTTCCGAAAATTGAAACAACATCATTGACTTAGCTGTGACAAAATCTTCCAATCTTCTTGAATGAATGTAGAGCAACACTGACTCGTATGGAATAAATTTGAGCTTGTTTTTTAGAAAAAGTTTCATTCTGTAATGCAATAACTATGCGTCTTTTAGTTAATAAACTTACACAGCTATCAAATAAAGCTAAACCAACAAGTCCTTCTGACAAATACCACAAGTGATTAGCAAATTTACGTCATGATGACTTGAAAACAGTTGAATGTATTGATGAGTAGTCAAGTAGTGATTTGAGCAACAACAGGTTATTATATAGGGCACATGAAGCTTGAGGTGCAGTGATCCAAGCTTTCAAGTATACACGGCCTGTAAAAACACACATATCACATATACCTTCTTCCTCTTTTACAGTCTATTTAAACTGAGCCTTGAACATCCAGATCTTGAAAGAATATATTACTTTGAACATCCAATGGGCATGGTGCATTGCACCTGGTGACATAAATCTGATTCCCCTTTCTGAGACAGCACCTAGAAATATAATTAAAAGTTCTAAAAATTCCTTATAATCACCTCTTAACTTTGTTTCTCTTTGCTCTTCTAGGTACTTATTTCCATAGTTGATAGTCTCTTGCTTAATATCTTCTACTAGATTTGCAACATCATCAAATGAAATCCCAATTTCGTACTTGTCTTTATCAATTAAGCTCTAATATTCCTGAAAGCATTTAAATAATGCAATTTTAGGTGAAGATTTGACTCTCATGCATACATCAAATACAGTACTAATTATCAGCTCCATAATAGACGCTTTCAGTCATGACGTCAGTTATGACGTTTTGCTTGGATACTGACTCCAAACAAAAGGTTGCTACGCTGTATTTTCTATTTTATTTGCATATTACAGCAACATTTTTCAGCGATATATAATTGACACATGTTTATTGCTTTATATACAATGCTACCATTTTCTACGATTTATATTTAATGAGATATGAAACATAGCAACCATTTGTTTGGAGTCAGTATCCAAGAAAAATGTCTTGATTGACGTCACACTGAAAGCATCTATGTGATGTCTGCAAGCAAATGATAAGAGCTCTTTTTTCAATTTATCTTCTAAAAGAACACATGCACCAGAATTATAACCAGTGTTTGAGCTGGTAGTGTCAAAGCACTTTGCACGTATATTACCTGCTATACCCCAGTCTTCAATGGCTTCAAAGACTGCTATTTGCTAAATGCAGTTTATTGTTTTAAATATTACTGTGCATAGTACTGCCATCTATGAATAAAAATGTAAAGCTAAATGCATTAAAATATTTTAGAAGATAGAATCTATTTTCTATGACATAGCATGCGAGTACGCATATGTTTATCATTGCTCATACATTGGAAACTTCTACATCATTGAGCTACCTCTAAATAATGTTCAATTGGGCTAATATTTTACCAGAACTATTTTTTTCATAAAAAGGAACAAATTTAGAGGGTGAGAAGATTACATTTTGAAACTTGAAAAATAAGGTCCACCCTAAAACCTAATACCATTTCATATAGTAGTGAAACATTATAAGTTTACAATCGTAAAAAAAAAAAAAAAAAAAAAAAAAAAAAAAAAAAAAAAAAGTTTTTCCCGTACCATTTTTGTTCGTAACTGATAGTGTTTTAAGTGTAGTTTGCATTACACAATTCAAGACTAATTGACAGTTTCAAAGTTTGATTCGATTTAGTTATTTTTCTTTAAATATAGTTAAAATCGTCAATAGAAGGATTCTGCAAAGGTAAAAAAAGAATAATTTATTTTATTCTTTGTACAAAATAAAGAATTATTTCTCTGCATAACACACACCCTCAAATTGTTACAAAATAAATAATATTGCGTTTTGGGAAATATTTTAAATATGCAAAATCAAAGCTATATAAATTATTAATGCTTCGATTCGTTAGTTCTAGAAAATCCAGCACAATACTCTTATATCCGGATCTAAGAGTTTTATTTAAATATATTTAAGCCTTTACTAAGTTTACATTAGGTAATATTCCTTTGCGCAATATTAAAATTTCAATGTTAACATATCAAATAAATTATTACCGATTTAAAAAAAAAGTAGACCATTGCAAATAGTAATATTTCAAAGCATTTGCTCAAAAGGGATGATATTAAATTTCATATTAATGCATACATATTGTTGAGAAATTATTCTATTCTATTAATTATTCTTGATCAACAGTTCTAATATTGTGGTTCAGTGTAATTTAAATCTAGATCAATCACAAATCTTTGGAGGAAACAAAACATTTAATTACGAAAAAACATAAAATAAAAGTTTGAGAAATATTCGACATTCTATTACATCTAAGAATCTAATATCAACTAAAAAATTATTTCGTTTCAGTTTATAAAAGAGTCTATACTTTAAAGAACGTCCAAGCTGGCTAAATACGATGCTCGCTAATTAGCCGGAACACACATTTTTAAATTAACTTTAAACAATACCTTACATGAATGTCTATGCGCATATGAAATGAATTATTGAGCGTAAATATGATTATTATATTTTTTATTTAATGTTGTGATTAATGTAATAATTCGGTTTTTTCTGCGAATTTTAAAATCAATGTTATTTTAGCATATATGCAAGAGAGTTTAAAACCCATATTTATGTCAGCCGATATGTATGTATTGCTAATATAATTTGCAATAATATATATCTTAAACCAGTACTTAGTTATTTAGCGAACTAAATAATTGTACATTATCCTCTGCCCAGATAAGCAATAAATATAGAGCGTATAGTTTACAAACGAAATATTAACAATTAATGTGCTTTCATATTAACAATTATAACTATATCAACAATATTAACAATTAATATGATCGACTGTTGTTAATAATGAATGCCAAGATGAGAGGGGGACAAAACATTTTAAAATCCATAAGTATTAAACCAAAGACTGTAAAATACGTTTCAGTTTCAAATGTATAAGATGACTAAAGTAAGCAATAAATAAACTAAAAACACCCAAAGATTAGAAGAACGTAAAATTTTTAATATTTATGTAAATCGAATTAACCTTTTTTTAAATGATTGTTGCTTATTACTTTGGAAAAAAACGTTTACAGTAGTATATATTTTATAAAAAAAAAATATTTTTAAACATACGAGATACGATCCAAAAATTTGAAGACTGGGCCGCTCCTGATGATGAAAGTAAATACCTAATGTTAAACCTCTTGAAATAAGCTCTTCGATCCCTACCTGTCCAAGGTGACTTATCCCACGTGACATAACTACATGCGCAGCTTTTAACTTCCACAAAGTGTTAAACTTTCTCCTCATCGTAAGAAAATTTGCTTTTCTGATAGTTGCAATATTAAATTCTGACAACGCTTAGGTAAAACTCCAATGAAGTTTTTAGTAATACTAATAGAGGTTTACAAATGGCATTGGCGCTTTAAAGAGAGTCAAAAATTCATGGAACACAATGAAACCTTTGGACGACCTTCAATTTAAAAGAAAACAGAAAATGTTGCGCTAGTGTCTGAATGTGCTCAAAAAGGTCGCCGCCAATCACTTGCACTTATCGAAGAAATTTGCTAGCGCATTCTAATGGAAGATCTCAACATGTACCGAGTGTCCCGGTACATTGTTCTTCCATTGTTGAAAACTGCGAAAACGGAGGAACGATTGTTTATATCGGGTGATTTAATGAACAAAACCGAGAAAAACTCATTTTTTTTTAAACTACATCATTCCAGGTATCGAAACTCGGTGTAATTTGTTTGTGATATAAACGAATCGCGCTTCCTCAATTGTCATCGCGATCGAAAAATGTCAGGTAGCATCGGAGAAAAGGGAAAGTGAAGGTGTTTTTTATTCACAAGCAATTGTGCATTCAGAATTTATTCCCGACAGGCCGAAGAGTTAAAAAAGATTATTTATTAAAAGTTATTTATGTATTTTACGTCATTTGAGGGAATTAATTCTTCGTAAATGATCTCAGTTCTGGTAGAATAGTGACAGGTACGTTCTGCATGACAACGTACCAGGATATCTATCGTAGTAAGTAAAACAATTCATCATTAAAACTCGCATTAATATATTTATACATTCCGTATATTCATTTGACTTATCTCTGTGTAAATTTATCTCCGTGTTTTCATCAATGAAAAAATATTTACAGGGATGCCGTTTTGTGTCATAAGATGAGGTGAGCATCGCTGGAGGCCTAAAGGGGAGTCGTGAAGAATGATTTCTAGCACTAAATCCAGAAATTACAGTAATACTGGTAAAAGTATATCTCACTAAGTGACTACTTTGGTGGTGCATTGGATTGAAATATTCAGGGAAATGTACTTTAAATTTGATCCCAGAACTTTTTGATCATACTTCGGATGAGTTTTCTCTCTAATGAGTAAAATTAGCAAAATTTAAACTTCTCTTTACTTTACTTTCTTAAGTTCTAGGAAGAATGTGTAATCCTTTGGAATTCTAAAGCGAAAGATTAATATATTTTTTAAGAATAAAAAGTGTAAGCGATATTTACATATTCATCGTAAATGATTTTTATTAAAAAAGGAAGATCTTAGTGGGAATCTACATTTTGCCAAAAAAGCATGATCGCATTACTACTATTTTAAATTTTTATCACCTTTATTTCATATTTTGACTAAAAAGTAATATAACTATTTATTCTGATAAGCAAAAATTCTTTTATCTCTCTAAAAGAGATAAGCACACTAGTGCAAAATACAAAGATTAAATAGTTAGGCAGCATGCATTCACAAATATAGAGAAAAAGAATTTAAATCTTCCAAAATTCTCATGTATAATGTTAAAGATAAATATTAGTATTTTAAAGTTATAGTTTATGTGTAATATATATATATATATATATTTACACACAAAATAGATTGTTTTTTAATTAAACAGAAAAAACTACACAAAAGTTAATTGGTTTTGCAGTTTTGTATATTATATATATATATATGTATATATGTTGACATAAAAATTTACTGAAATCGGCATTTTTCTAATCTAATATTTTTCAATTACATAGTGTCATGAAGAATGTCATCGGTGTGAATGTGATATGACTCTGTGGGTACAGGTATCTTATTAATTGAACATTTGATCTAGAGATTTGGGGTTCAATTTCCATTGCGGTACACTTTGTAAAATTTCACTATCCATATTACTAAACAGACATTTGTTTAAAAATAATGAAATGCATAAAGAGTGAATTTTACTGAATTCATAACCAATCTAATAAATAAATAAATAAATAGTTTTAATGAATTCTTTAAATTGTGAATTGCATAAAGTAGATGAATAATGAGTTTTGTATATGGACAAAAAGCTGTTTACTTGTAAATTATTTCAGTTACCTCTTTTTAAAAAGCAAGCAATAAAATAACTAATCATAGTCATTACTGTAAAATAAATATTTTTTGTATTAATCTGAGTTTTTTTTTAAACAATACAGTGATTGAACTGCGACGCACCGGTTAAGCGATTACATCACTAAAATTTTATAGAGGGCTTTGTTTCTCAAAAATCTCAGAAATTACGTTTTTAAAAACGCGAAGAATACCATTTAAATTTGAGGGTGTTTAATTAAAGATAATTATGTCTGAGTTGTACTGCTCCATCATTGATAATAATAATAAAAATATTTCTTACAAAAATCAAAACAAATAAATTTCTGCTTTTATCGTCATAATTTTGTATATTCGTCATAAGAGCAACATAAAGCATTTATACATTATACTTGATATGTGTAATTAAAAAAAATGTTGTCATGTAGAAAATAAAATAATTGATAACTAATTGAAGATATTTGTATAGATAAAGGCATTATCCGTGCAAGATTTTTTGTTTGTTTGTTTATATGCAGTTTTTTATAGTTTTTGCAACTTAGATGCAAAGTTTCAAGCTCAAATAATGTTACTTAATCATACAAAGGTTTTCTGTTTCGTAATTGTAATTATTCTGTAATACCAATAATATTGCATCTAAAAGAAAGAAATAATAGG
This sequence comes from Maratus speculifer, assembly GCA_964019185.1. Classification (NCBI taxonomy): domain Eukaryota; kingdom Metazoa; phylum Arthropoda; class Arachnida; order Araneae; family Salticidae; genus Maratus; species Maratus speculifer. The sequence continues at coordinate 249,451,758 of OZ025295.1, read as the reverse complement.
AAGAAGTTTATTTCACTTCAAGAAATCAAATAACTGTATTAATTGAAATAAATACTAAGCTGTCAGATTTTTGAAAAATAAAGTGCAATGTGTTTTTATTTATTTTTTTTTTTAAATAAGATATATTACTTTCAGTTTCTTCTAGTAAAGATTATTGCAGCAAATGAGAGAAGAAAACATTACTTAAATTCTCTGAGGACGTAAAGAAAACTTTTCTCTAAAAAACATAAAAGTTATTTTAAAATCGTGAAATATGTGGCACATTCTATTTTATATTTCGGATAATAATATAAATCTATAAAAAGTTAAGACTTTAACGTAAATATCAAACATTAATCAAATATAACATAAACTTTTAAAAAATATTTAAACATTCATAAATAAAAAGGACGATGATTTGGCTAAGTTTCGATAAATTAATTAGTTCGTAAATTATTGATTATATGATTTAGTTAATAGTCAACCAAATCGCACTTTTTGTACAATTTTTAGTGGTTAAATATGCAAAATAATTATGTACATTTAATCTAATTATTGAATATTTTCATTTTTCTAAAATTTTCCAAATCATGCATTAGATTTTTATAAACAGAAAATAGTGTTAATGTGAAAATTAAATAAGATAACTCGATTTATTTTTTACTAATGATAAAGATAATGTTATTTAATTGTAACGCTATAACAAAAATATATCTTCATTTCCCTGCTTATTGAAAAAAGAGAAAGTTATCATAGAGTAAAAAACGATACAGTATATATATATATATATATATATATATATATATATATATATATATATATATATATATATATATATATATATATATATATATATATATATATATATATATATATATATATATATATATATATATATATATATATATATATATATATATATATATATATATATATATATATATATATAGTGATAGTTTCCTTGCATTAGGATAACGAAACTGTTGATAAATATCAAGATCTCCTGATCCAAAATTTAGCTGTGCAAAGTATTGATTATAATATTTCTTACTTTTCAAATGAAATTAACCAGTACTCACATTGCCAATTGTAAGGACTTTAGTAGGTATATAGTACGAAGGAAACTATAGAGTGATTGACAACAGAGTAAATAAGCAGGACGGAATTTAGTTACTCAAGGAAGGTGCATTATTGTATTTATTAACGACTTCTATTAAAAGTTTTCGTAACTATGTAAATACGTTGCACGTATAGCTGTTGTTCAATACGTCTATCTGTCCGTTCGACCATCCATTTTCCGAATATACCAAAGCAAAAACTACCCAACCAAATCATTTGAAATTAAAAATACATAAATATTACTTATGTTTGTCGAGCCGTTTCAAATATTATGAAAACCGAATGTATACAGGGTGTATCTAAACTACTGGGCAAAACTTTAAGGGGTGATATAACTCATCAAGACAAATGATATTAAAGGGGAAACTAAGGGTCCCAAACGCCTTCCGAAGGGGATAGGTGCCATCAAAGTTTAGGATCCAAAATTTTAAATGATTATAAAAAACGGAAAAATTGGTCGATTCCTTTGCGATTTTCACGAAAACTATTCTTTATGTCAGTATTGCCTTGAAAATAAATTATAAAGATAAATTTCCAAAAATGATGATAGAGGTCGCTTTAGACTTTGGATTACAAACAACTATTTTTTACCGTTATTTTTTGCATCTCATTAAATTTTTTTAGAAGTTTAGACATATACTTAAATTTTGAGCTGAAAATCTGTGGTTAAGTAGCGCAAACGGAACTGTATTCAATGGGAGTCGGTAGGTTCAAATTTCAAATAATTATAAGAAACAGAATAATTGGTCAATTGATTTGCGGTTTTCATTAAAACTATTCTTTATGTCAGTATTGTCTCGAAAATAAATTATAAACATAAATTAAAAAAAAATCGATAGAGGGCGCTTTAGACTTTGGAATAACGTACAACTATTTTTCACGGTTATTTTTTGCGTCTCATTAAATTTTCTTGAAGTTTAGACATAAATTTAAATTTTGTGCTGAAAATCTGAATCGTTGAGAGTGGTTAAGTAGCGCTAACTGAATTGTGTTGAATGGGGGGTGGGAAGGTTCAAATTTTAAACGATTATACAAAACTGAAAAATTGGTCGATTCGTTTGCGGTTTTCTCTAAAACCATTCTTTATGTCAGAATTTCCTTGAAAATAAATTTTAAAGATAAATTTAAAAAAATTCCGTTAGAGGGCGCTTTAAACTTTAGAGTAACCAACAACAATTTTTAACTGTTATTTTTAGTATCTACTTAAATGCTTGCAAAATCTTAGACTTAAACTTTGAGCTCAAATACTGAATCGTTTGGAGGGATTAAGAAGCGCAAATTGAACTGTGTTCAGGAGTTGAAATGTTACCCTGCCCACCCTACGAACACAGTTCAAATTTTCGCTACTTAATTACTCACAACGATTCAGATTTTGAGCTCAAAATTTAAGTCTAAGTTTTTAAAACATTTATTTAGATTAAAAAAATAACGGTTAAAAATAGTTGCTGGTAACATTAAAGCTTAAGACGCCCTCTACCGGAATTTTTTGAAATTTAGCTTTAACATTTATTTTCAAGGAAGTACTGACATAAAGAATGGTTTTAGAGAAAACCGCTAACGAATCGTGCAATTTTTCCGTCTTTTATAATCTTTTGAAATTTGAACCTCCCCACCCCCATTGAACACAGTTCATTTTGCTCTACTTAACCACAGATTTTGAGCTCAAAATTTAAGTTTATGTCTAAACTTCTAAAAACATTTAATAAGATGCAAAAAATAACGGTAAAAAATAGTTGTTTGTTACTCCAAGGTCTAAAGCGCCCTCTATCTTCATTTTTTTAAATTTATCTTTATAATTTATTTTCAAGGCAATACTGACATAAAGAATAATTTTCGTGAAAACCGCAAACGAATCGACCAATTTTTCCGTTTTTTATAATAATTTCAAATTTTGTATCCTAAACTTTGATGGCGCCTATCTCATTCGAAAGACGTTTAAGACCCTTAGTTTTCCATTTAATATTATTTGTCTTGATGTGTACTTTCACCCTTTAAAGTTTTGCCCAGTTGTTTAGATACACCCTGTAGTTCAATTACAGGAACAATCAGAAATATTTGTTACATTACGGTCAGGGGAAAAAATGTTTCAAGTGAATTTTTATAGTGTTTCACTCTATCGAATATAATAAAATTGATTTGCATCTATGAAATATATATTATAGTATATATTTCAACAATTTGTTGTGCAAGGAATATTTTTTATTAATTTACAGAGTTACACAAACATATTCCGTTACATAAGGATATAGGAGGAAGTTTTAAAAGTTATTTGTGGTGCATTTTAATTTTATTGAAATATTTATTATTTTATGAAATCGATATACTTTACTGATGTTTACTTCTAGTAACTACTGTATAAAAGAATGCATACAGCATTTACAGGGGCACGAAAAAGATACGGCTACTACACTGTATAGGAAATCTATATACAATTATAACAAGATTTGAATATTTTTTAAAATATTTGATATAGTACGAACGCATCACATTTGGTACACTTGACATGCAATATCCGATTTCTTTTCCTTCTTTTGCATTGAAATTAAAATTTTTCAATAGATTAATGAAAATGCATTCGTTTTGTGTATATATATATACCAGGTTTCCCAACAATGACTGATAGATTTTAAAATTCAATAACTTGCAAACGGTGACAGTTATTTAAATTTTTTTGCAGGAGGGTAATGTATAATGTCAGGAGTTTTTTTACCGTAATTTTTTATTTGAGTTCGAATTTCAAACAATAGGTGGCGCGATTGAAGGTCAGGTGGACGCTTCACTCAGCTCTGATCACCTGGCCTTCAATCGCCGTCAGCGCCACCTATTCTTTGAAATTCGAACTAAAATAAAAAATTACGGTAAAAAAAAAAAAAAAAAAAAAAAAAAAAAAAAAAAAAAAAAAAACTGCCATTAAACTGCCTTCCTGCATTTTTTTTAAAATAGCTGTCACCGTTTGCAAGTTATTGAATTTTAAAATCCATCAGTCATTATTGGGACACCCGGTATATATATATATATATATATCCAATTTGTTAAACAATCTACAATAAACAATATAAATTCATGTGAATTGCGCCGACGCTGCCTTAAAACACATAAAATAAAAATATAATTTCAAAATTATCAATTTAGCAAGAACCAGCACACCCCCCTCACAAAACAAAACTCCCTTAAAATTAAAAATTCAACAATCAAGATACAAAAAACAATAGGATGCCAACCTCGTCAGCGATGGGTTTTTTTAGACAAAAGCAGCCGAACATTCGAGTTTACAAAAACAAAATATATTTAAGGGGCAGTGGGTTTCGGCCAGAGCGGTGAATAGCAAAAAATCAGATGTTAAACACCCGATGGCTATAATTCACGCGCTCCCCCACCGGACCCTACGCCACATTAGTAAACGAATGTCTCACTTGGAACATTGTAAACGATGCAAAATTATGTTATCCAATATTTCAAAACCAATCTATATTAATATTATAATTAGCCAAATTTTCCGATTTTATAGAATCTGTTCAGAAAAATATCTATTTCATAGTGAGCTTTTACAATTTAAAAGTAAACTTCATTATAAAAATAATATTCCTCTCAAGTTCATAGAAAAGTACTCTGATTTTGCAGATTCTCTACATTTTTGATCGTTTGCTACTCAGTGACAGCTAATGACTTGTATTACCAAAAGCCTGCTTAAGGACGGTTTTATGATGCTGAGCTGCACTGGGTGGCAACAGACCTGGATTGTTTTTGGATTAGTTTGGAATACGGTTTCTATTTTGTTTTGTTTAATTTGTTTTGAGTTGTGGCATTGCAGCTAAGTTGGGGATGTGGTTTTTATTCAGAAAACATAATTTTGCATCGTTTACAATGTTCCAGGTGAGACATTCGTTTACTAATGTGGCGTAGGGTCTGGTGGGGAAGAGCGTGAATTATAGCCATCGGGTGTTTAACATCTGATTTTTTGCTATTCACCGCTCTGGCCGAAACTCACTGCCACTTAATTATATTTTGTTTTTGTAAACTCGAATGTTCGGCTGCTTTTGTCTAATAAAACCCATCGCTGACGTGGCTGGCAGCCTATTGTTTTTTGTATCTTGATTGTTGAATTTTTAATTTTAAGGGAGTTTTGTTTTGTGAGGGGGGTGTGCTGGTTCTTGCTAAATTGATAATTTTGAAATTATATATATATATATATACATATATACAAAATATTATACAAAATGTTATATATATATATATATATATATATATATATATATATATATATATATATGTATATCTTTTCATTTTAGAAATAATTTTGAATGAAATATTATCATTAAGAAGCAAAGATAGTTTATATTTTTATCATCAAGAAAGCAAATAAGAAAAATAATTTCAGTTTTTTTATACAGCAGAATTCTGAAAAATTTAATGTAGTAACCTAAATTATTTAATTATTATGGATTTTGTATACTGATAAAATTTAGCAGATGTATCTTTGTTTCACACCTTTGCTCTTCCTTTATACCTTTTTCTCACTTTATTTAGTATTTAAAATGAAAAACATTTAAAAAGTAAAACAATTTTTGTGTTGCTTCCGAAAATCTTGACATTTTCCATATTAATTTTCTATGTTGTTAGACAGATATAATAGAAAATTCAATTAAATCTTAATAGTTATGACTACAATGATTGTTTAACCTTTTGTATCACCGTGTTCCAAATCTGCACTGTGCCCAAAAGTCAATATTATTAACACAGTAAGTTTTAAAGCACGACGTTATTTGTTATTTCTATTTTCCAAGACACCAGTTAATAAGAATTGATCATTAAAATTCCCTACAGACGATGATATTTGGTTAATTTCACATAATGCAGTTTTGTTCATCATTTCAGGAAGCTTTAGGTCGATATTGCAAAAATAATTTAGTAAATTTTATCCAACTAAAAATGTGGAGATGTTCAATATTAGATATTTTTAGAAAGTTATTTTGTATACTTTGAAATTTTGTATTAGAGAATGGACAGTATCTGTTAGAAGTACGTCAATTTTTTTATTGTAGATATGAAATAGGAAACTTTAATTTAAAAATTACTTTAGTTTTACGTTTTAAATTTATAAATTATTTTTATAGGCTTAAAATGAAGTATTTTTACATTTAAATAAGCATTTTTCAAATCTAAGATGATGAGCCACAAAGGTTTAAGCATAGTTCTTTATATAGTTTGTTTTTATAATTTCAATATCATTTGATGCTAAAAAGAAATTCAAAAGACTTTTTTTTTCGGGTTACTCTTAGGTGATATGAAACAACTTTCAGTTAACGCTATCAGAAAATCAAAATATTTAATATGCTAGAACTTAATACTAATATCTTAAAAGAAGATTTTCCCACTACTCTTTTATTACCACGCTTTTATTAGCTTCACCTGTATGTTTGTGAGATTGTGAGTTTGTAACTCTCCTTTTTTTATGTATGTTTACCGATTACTCCGAAACCATGCAACCGATTAACTTGGTTCTGGTGTTAAATGAAAGACAATGCTCTCGAATTGGTACCACTTCATTTTCATCGAAATTGGTTCAGTACTTTTTTAGTAATTAGCAAAAAACTAATAAAATTAGTGATTTTTCGCTAATTAAAAGTGTTGAATACGTTCACTGAATGGAGTGCCGATAGCATGGCCGAGCGGTCTAAGGCGCCGGATTGAAGCTCTGTTTTTTGAAACAGATTGTGAGTTCAAACCCCACTCCTGACATTATTAACATCTATGTAAAATTTAAAAAAAAATCCGTATTACAATTTTTATTTTTAACCGGCTTCAGAAATGGAAGAGGAAGTTATCAATTTAACGCGTATGTATTTTTTTCTATGTATGTTCACCAATTACTCTGAAACTATCCAACCGATTAAACTGGTTTTTGTATTAAATATAAATATAGTTTATAAAAACTAAAAACCACGCTTTTAGGTAGCTTTCATTACAAAAAGTATAAAGCTACCTATTGCAGCCGTCCGGAGGAAAGCACTTCCGGAAAATTTTGGTATATTTTCACCGATCATGACCCCCAGACACCAAAACCATCCTCCGTTCAAATGTTGACATATATATATATATATATATAACCATATATATATATATATATATATATATATATATATATCTGATTTTTGTCATGCGATAACTAACGCATTTATGAACCGATTTGAATGAAACTTGGTATGTACATAGTACATACAAAATGTCTCAACCGAGTTCGTTGGCCAGCATCATCCACCATTTTGTTTCAAAATGGTGGCCATTTTAAAATTTTTAAAAAATTTAAAATTTAAAATTAAATGTGAAAAAATTAAAAGTTGAAAAATATTTTTTTTTTACGTGTTAGAACTTAAAACAACGATTCCAGAACACTTTTTATTTTGTCTATATCTTAAAAATAATTGAGTTATAGCACTTTGAATTTTGCTTATGGCTGACATTTTGAAAAGGTCTGATCTGAACGATTCACAATGTTGCTTTAAAATGGCATACACTTTATGATATCGCGGAATTTGGTGACTCTCTAAATCGCTTAAAATAAAACCAGGTTGAACAAAAAAAGACTAATTTCTAAAAATTCCTATTAATATTCAGTCTTGACAAAGACTAGTATTCAATCTTATAAAATCACTAATTTTATAAGATTATTTCCACTAATTTTAGAGCTTAGTATTTTTGAACAATGTAACTTACTTTAAAATAAATAAATATATATATATGAAAGCTACCTCTTCCTCCCGGCATTGCCGGAAGAACTTTTAAAGTAATCAAACTAAAAAGTGAAAAATAAATACAGTTTAAAAAAAAGCAAAAAACACGCTTTTTAAGTATATCAAACTAAAAAGTGAAAAAAATAATTCGTACTATAATCTGAAAACGAAAATAGATGAAAAATACTATATTACTATAAAATCATTGTTATTATAGAAATCAATTAATGAGCAATAAATAAAATTATCGTGGAAAAAAGCCTGGGGTGCTTCTTAAGAACTGATAGATGGAGCATGATAGATGGAGCACCCCACGCTTTTCCACGATAATTTTATTTATTGCTTATTAATTGATTTCTATAATAACTATGATTTTATAGTAATATAGTATTTTTCATCTATTTTCGTTTTCAGCTTATAGTGTGAATTATTTTTTTCACTTTTTAGTTTGATATACTTAAAAAGCGTGTTTTTTAGTTTTTTTTTTAACTATACTTATTTTCTTCTTTTTTACAGCATTGGAGTGTTTTAATAAATTTGCTCTTTCGAATAATTGGTCAAACTGGTATACTCCACAGGAGAAGTAGGAAAGAATTGAATCTTAAAAAAGATTAAGTTTTCGAACTTCCATTATTCGGGATTTTTTTCTTTAAGTAAAGGTTTGTGTCTCATCTCGTTTAATGCATGTGGATGTGTATTGATATTTAATTTTTTTAACATAGCGCTAAAGCAAATTTCTTATGTGCTTTATTCAGAATTGTTTACTCGTTTAGACAAAAACAACTAACTTAAAATAAATATTAGTTCTTGCGTTATGGCAATTAACGTAAACAATCAATAGACGTCTTTGGGAATTTTATCAAAAAGATAAAGCAAGTTAATATCACAATCTGTTTTATTTTATTTTTTTATTTAGGTTTCTTTCTTTTTCTTTTCTTTTCTTTTTTTTGAAATTTTTTTTCAATTCATCTCGATATTTTTTTAATCAAATCAAATATTGCTATTTTATTTAATAAACAGAATTTATTGATTGGAAGCTGTCTTGTGACTAGACTTTTTTAACATACACTTTTATGACTAAAGATGACCGGTCACTTGTGACTTTATACGATTTTTTAAATATTTAGGAAAATATACACTATGCAAAAATATGAGGGGCTGTACATAAATATAGTAGTACGTGCAATATTGTGCCTCGGTAATAGTGTGTAACATGTACTTTTGGATACAGCCCTTCAACATTGTCTTCCTTGTGTTAACAGATGATTCCAAACTTATTCTATCGACGATCATTTTAAGAATTTTCAAGGTACACGTTTCAAATTTTTACAAAAGTTACCCAATACATTGAGCTAATACATTATATTTATTTGATTGCATTCGTGCATGAACAATAAAAAATATTTCAGCAAACCGCTTTTTTATATGGGTTTTACTATTTTTTAATTATGATTGCAGTGTGTTGTGTACAAAATAATTTATCAACATTTCCGAAAAAAAAACCCGTATATATGTATATATTAAGATCTCTGAAAATTATAAGCAAAAAACATGGCTAAATTAGTTCTGTTTCTATAAAAGCCTTTAGTTTTCTACGAGTATACATGTTTCTTTCTTAAAAATGAATACCGTTTATTAAAATAAGCCTCTTAATGATTATCCATAGTTTGTGTTCTTTTCGTACAATCGTTTTTTCAAAGTTATCTAAAAGATCCAATAAAGTTTTTTCCAATAAAGTTTAGGTGTAAAAAAAGTCTTCGCTGAAATATATGGCATACACTAATTTGTTTACACACTTAGAATTTCAAGATAATTCCTCAAGTATTTTATTTAACATATTTAACTAAACATATAAAATAGCCAGTGATCGTGCATTATTGACCACATTGTGTATATTTGTCGTTAGCGTAATGGAATATTCATATATGTATATTACAGAATAAATAATATATTTTATTATTTACGAGGAAATAACATAACAAATTTATAGATACTAATGAAAAATTATAAAAAAAAAAACTTTAAAAAAGTATTAAATATTAATATATAAATAAGAATTATAGATATTTTTTATGAAACGTCTAAACATAAAGGAATTTATTGAAAGATTTTTTAATCAATGAAAAACATCTTAAAAGTACTTGTTTTGCGTTATTATATAAACTTAAAATGTATTATGTTGTTATATTTCGTAAATTACCATGTTGTCTAAATTAATTTAATTACATGAAATTTTTAAATTGATTTTAGCGTACCGTTGTTAAATTTTATTATTACTAAACTAGATTTTACATTTTTTCGTAAAAATAAAGATTTAAAGAAAAACCATTCAAATAAATCTCTTTTTTTTTTTTTTTTTTTTTTTTTTTTTTTAACATGGAAAACGAAAACGAAAATTTTTATATAAAAAAATTAATCAAATTTCAAATTATTAATTACTTAAAGGGTACAAATGCAAAAGCTACAAATGGAATAATTTCCGTGAACCACCGACAGCAGGTAAGCACGAAATTCAATTAAGTCAAGCATCGACTGAATATTCAGGGTGTTTATAAATTTCCCGGACAAAATTTGATGTTTAATAACTCATAAAATAATAAAGATAGATTAAAATTAATAACATAAATATTTAGATACACTCAAAAACTTTCATCACCCTTGTCAATGAACTTCTACGTGTGCCCCCTTCGTCACACGGAGAATATCAAGTCGATAGTTCATTTCACGCCAGGTAGCGGCAAGTATACCTGCATCCATAGAGGCTATTGTGGTTGTAAATCTGGCTTTTAAATCATCAATGTTCGACATTCTCCTCCTGTAAACATTGTCCTATACAAATTCCAAAGGAAAAAGTGTGGAACACTTTACACGCATGTGGTGGAGAGTGTCGAACATTGATGACTTAAAAGCCAGAATTACAACCGCAATAACCTCTGTGGATGCCGACATGCTTACCGTTACCTAGCGTGAAATTGATTATCTACTTGATATTCTCCATGCGATGAAGGGGGCACACTTGGAAGTTCATTGGCAAGGGTCTTGAAACTTTTTGAGTCCATCTAACCATTTATTAACCGACTTCAAAGAGGAGGTTATGATTTCGACCTGTATGTATTTGTTGTTCACTCATAACTTTTGCAAATACGAACCGATTTTGATAATTCTTTTTTTGTTTGAAAGCGTATAAGGCCCATGTGGTCCCATTCGAATTTCATAAAAATCTGATAATTAGAACTTTTTTAAAATAAAAACTTTAAATTTTAAATCCTTTTTTGAAGCAATCGACCAATTAGAAGTGTTCACTTTGCATGCTTTTATGTTACACTTACATAGACACACGATTTTTTCACTGCTAAAAGTTTGAAATTTTTGCTGCATCGTCACTCCACCGCTTTTATGGAATATCTCTATTTTGACCAATGAGAATCCACCATAATACAATGAAGTAATCATTTTCTATAAAAGCGATGGATTGACGATAAAGTAAATGTTTCAAATTTTTAACAGTGTTCAAAGTGCAAAATCCTAACTGGACGAGGGCCAGGATTCACATAAATTTTGCGCTGTTTGCGAAACGAGATTTATTAACAAGAAAATTTATTTAAAACATTGAAAAATTTGCTAAAATTCAGGCTTCTGATTCGTTAATCTGGTTTCGCTAACAGCGCAAATCCTACCTGGATTCCGGACAAGTTCTCTTATACAAGAAACCGGAAATATAGCATCTAGGGGATATAGTGTGGAAATCGGCTATCTCAGGGCGTGTTCAGAGCAACTTACAAAAGTAACCAATGTTATCGACCGATTGAATGGCAGTACGAAAGCAAATTGTGGCATCAATGAAAACTTTTCTGTTGAATTGTAGCTGATGTCACACTTCCCTTTGATTTTCATTTCGTACTTGTCTACAATCGGTAAGTGGTCGGTAATTAACCGGTAAGTTGTGTTGAACACGCCCTCTGTAACACTTAAAAAAGGGGCTAAAATGTTCTATTCTTTAAATGTGCAACAATGCTAATGAAATCTAAAGATAGAAGCGACATCTGCAGGACATTTTCTAAAAATGCAAGAATTATTGCTAGTCTAGATAATGTATCAGGAAAATGCCGCAGATGTCGCTGTGATCGACACTTTGGAATTCAGTAGCATCGTTGCACATTTAAAGGATACAAATTTTTAGCACTGCTTGCATTGTAAAAAATTGAACCCTTTTGCTGCATCGTCACTCCATCGCTTTTATAGGAAACGATTACTTCGCTCTATTATGGAGCATTCTCATTAGTCAAAACAAAGAAATTCTATAAAAGCGATGGAGTAACGATGCAGCAAAAGGGTAAAATTTTTTACAGTGTCGATAGCAGATTTTCACTCCATGTATTCCAGACTCTCTCCTTCGAACAATGAAAAGTTCTCAATAATGAAGGCTTATGATTGGTCAATCTTGTTTTGCTTAACAGCGAATAATCCTTCTGGATTCTAACTACTGTTGCAGAGATGCTAGTTTTTTTTCCAAAGTACGAAATCTTAGCTGGAACAATTCTCGTATCCACCAAAGTGAAAGATCCACATCGATCCAGACATGAGAACTCGATATCGAAAAGCTGAAAATTCATCTCTAAAGAGCCTTACACGTTAAAGCAAGTGTGTCTGTGTATCAGGGTGCTTGTTATGCCGGATTCACAAAGTGATTAAAGTACATTGCTATATGCTAGATTTACATTTGATAAATATAAATGACGAAACATTTTGATAAGCTTACCATTAAAGTTAAGCTAGTTAACTTCTTTCACCCATAAATCAAACTCGTTCAGGCGACTACCGCCAAGTTCTGGAATAAAAATTCTTAAATTTTCTGTACTTTGGAAAACCGCGTTTATCAAAGAACATTCTTAACTTCAAATATTACTACTTTCATATAGACGCATATTGAATCATGGTGTGATTTTGATAATATCTTCCTTTTTAGTTTTTATGACTGTAAAGGGTATTTTAATGCATACGAACATTTAGAATTACTTTGCTATGAATTGAATCATAGAAGCAACTTGACGCGCTCTGGTTGTGTACGCGTACTTTAAACTGTAAAAAAACTGACCCTTTTGCTGCATCGTCACTACCCCGCTTTTATAGAATATCTCACTTTTGATCATGAGAATGCTCCATAGTAGGCTGAAGTAATCGTTTTCTATATTAGCGGTGGAGGGACGATGCAGCAAAAAAGGGTCAAATTTTTAACAGTGTACCCTGTTTAAAATATCTTGAAAAATTACCTCTGTTTTTAAAGACTATCTATTTTTTGACCAATGAAAACGCTCCATAGACGTTTTTAGATCGCTCTCATTAGTCAGAAAAAAATAGCTTTAAAAACAAAGGTAATTTTTCACAATAATTTTAACGTGTACTGATAGATTGTCAGCTTTTCAATGCCCATTTACGAAGTCTGTAGATTTCAATGTGGACCTAAAGGCACTACACTAGTCTCAGAAAAAGACCCGGATGTTAGTGTAAAGACTATAGGTGTGTTTTTTTGAAATATTTCGCTCAAATTTTAATATATTTACATGATTTTTTTGCATAGGATAGCCTAGGATGATCTACAACCGGCCTAGTTTTTACTTCTTCGATTTTGCTTATGTATGTTTTATATAATGATAGTTTCAATTTCAGAACTGTTTAAACCGGTTTTGAAATTTAAAATAATTTTAAAAAAATCTGAAACCAAAATTGAAAAAGTAAAAATTAGGCCGGTTGTGAAATATCCTCAACTATCCTATGCAAAAAAAAATCACGTAAAAATTTTAAAATTTTAGCGAGATATTTGAAAAGAACGCCCCCATAGACTTCACATTATCATCCGGGTCTTTTTCTGTGCCTAGTGTGCGGCCTTAAAGTTTGCTGGATGCGATAAATTTCCGAAATGTTAAAGTTTAAATGGACAAGTTCTCGCATCCACTAAAGCGGAAATAGACATCGATACCAATCGACATCCTTAAGTTGTTGAAAAGATGAAAATCCTTTAGTATATATTTTGCTCCGGAGGAAAAAATTATCTCTACATATCAATGCAAAATAAAGTGCATAGATATGTGTAACAAAATTATCTTTAGATTTAGATTTGGTTACCAGATTGGACACCAGAATGTTTTCAGATTCTGTTCATGTAGGATTCCTCGATGTGAATATGACGACACATGGAGCACAGTATACGATTGATTGAAAAGATTCTGGACAAAAATAAGTCATCAAGGGGGTCCTTGTGGCCGAGTGGTTAAGACACCATGCTGCTAATCTCTTGAGAGCGTAGGAAACTGTGGGTTCGAATCCCACTGGCTCTGTTGCACACACTTTTTATGTGTAGCTCCCAGTTGTATTTTTCATGTGTCGTAATATTTCCTTGTGCTATCTTGTCCTTGTATGTCCACGAATTTGTAAAATAATATGGATTATGTATTTATGTCTGTGTAGAAATAAAGGATCATTCGGCGTACAATCGAATTCTACCAGGAAATCATCATCAAATTTTATAATAGAAAATGCCTAGCATTGCGATACATTGTTAAAAATTTAACTTTTGCTGCATCGTCACTCCATCCCTTTTATGGAATATCTCATACATACACTGTAAAAAATTTTACCCTTTTGCTGCATCGTCACTCTCCGGCTTTTTAAAAATATTTGTCATTTGACCCATGAGAATGCTCCATGATAGGCTGAAATATTTGTTTTAAATGAAAGCGGTGGTTTCCACTCTCATAGATGCAGCCAAGTATAGGTTATGAGTTTCGGATTCCTCGTCGAATCATTACCGCTCATGTCCGTTCGAATGCTGTCACTCTCTTATAGATGCAGCCAAGTACAGGTTATGATTTTCGGATTCCTTGTCAAATCATCATCGCTCATTTCCGATGCCTTTACTGCATTTATAGGAATTAGATTGTTGTTGTTTATCTATTGAATCATAGAGCGATTTTTGTTAAAATCTTTCTTTTTGCTTTTTCTGACTGAAGGGGGAGTACTTTTGACTACACTAGAAAAGCATTTTACTATTCATTGATACATGGAGTCATTTTGCTGTTTACTCATAAATGGAAGCGTTTTGCCGCGCGCTTATGTGTAAGGACACTTTACTTGAGGCATTGTCACCTTTCGATAACCACTTCTGATATGTCCGTACGATTAGATGTTGACTTTAAGATTTCATGAATGCGGTACCTTTTCATCGTGCCAGATCTGAAGAAG
Source organism: Maratus speculifer (assembly GCA_964019185.1). Lineage (NCBI taxonomy): Eukaryota > Metazoa > Arthropoda > Arachnida > Araneae > Salticidae > Maratus > Maratus speculifer. The sequence goes on along the minus strand of OZ025295.1, from coordinate 249,436,690 downwards.
TTACCACATCCAGAAAACCTAAAGATTCACAACGATACTAACCGATATTGTAAGTGTCTTTTGAAAAGTTGGCAATCAAACAGTGACAAGTAAAGCGAATACATCAGAACTCAGCAAAGTGCGTTCATTAGTAATGCGTTGCAAAGAGCTGTCATATGTCAGTACACATAATTATGTATTACGGTATAAATAACTAAAAAGTAGGAAATAAATTTAACTTTTTCAAAAAAATGTATAACCGACTCCAAAAAAAAGCGCTAAAAAGGAATTAAAAAATTCTATAAAATTCTCTAATGACAAATCGTTATCCAATAACCACACATCGACTATCGTGTACCGGTATAAAACGGTTAAATTTAATATATAGAATTTAATATCCACCAAACATAGGTTTTCCAGAGAATATTTTTTACAGGAGATTAATTTACATATTTTTGATTTAATTTTTGAATATATACATATAAAAAGTAAGGAATTACTTTTTGAAGTTGGTGCCAAACTATCTTAAGTACAGTAAGAATTGTGGATATATTATGTATAGTACCATAAATAAAATGGGGAAATCATTATCGATTATGATTTTTTGGCACCAACTTCAAAAAGTAATTCATTAATTTTTATATGTATATATTCAAAAATTAAATCAAAAATATGTAAATTAATCTCTTGTAAATCTCTCTGGAAAACCTATGTTTGGTGGATATTAAATTCTATATATTAAATTTAACCGTTTTATACCGGTACACGGTAGTCGATGTGTGGTTATTGGATAACGATTTGTCATTAGAGAATTTTATAGAATTATTTAATTCTTTTTAGCGCTTTTTTTTGGGGGGGGGGGAGTCGGTTATACATTTTTTTGAAAAATTTAAATTTATGTTATTAATTTTAATCTATGTTTACTATTTTATGAGTTATTAAACATCAAAATGGGTCCGGGACTTTATAAACACCCTGTATTATTTCAGTATATTGATTTTCATTTGAAATATTGCATGGAAATCGAATTTTCTCTCTCTGGAGAAATAGCCAAATTTTAATAGCAAGGTTAATTTTATTCTATTATTTGAACGCAATTTTTCATTATTAAACAAATATCTTGAGAGCCTAATTATTATTTTATCAGTTCGGCCAAAAATTATTCCGTAGAGTTTACTTTGGATTGACTTGTAAATTCAGATAATAATATTAAAACAAAGTTACATTCTCAAATTCACCTTATTGTAAACTTTATTATGAAATACATCAAACTATCTTTGCGATGTGAAATAATCTTTGCCTTTGCTAAATAATGCTCTTTTCCTAACATCACAAAGATTACCGTGACCTGTACTATTATTCCCTATATAATGGGATCAGATTACATGATTTAGTTTCACGTAATAGGCTAGAAACTCTAACCTAATATATCCTATTAAAGAAACTGTAGTATAAGTTTGCGTAGTTAATAAATAATAAAATCTTTCTTTTTTAGGTGATTATTTCTGTGCAATAATGAAAGTTTTTATCCTGAATTTGAGCACAGTATTTTGTTAATTGCAGGAAGATGATTCATATTAATATTTTTTATTTATATTTTTACTTTCTTCTATCTTTACAAGAATATTTACAAGTATTGGATTCGTGAAAATTTTTGAATTCCAGTTTTCGACGGATTTACACGTTTTAGGGGTCAGAGATTCCAAGAAACATGTTCTTACAAAATGTCTATCCCTGATTCTGTGAGTCACACTGTCTGTGTATGACATACATTTTGTGGGCGCTCTATCACCCCAACTAATACACGAAGTTTTACAAAATTTTACATTCAGTTAGGCCTTGGTGTAAACTGGATCTGATTAGTTTTGGTGTATATCGTCCAACAGATGACGTTATTATACTGCTTTTTTACGATTTTTATAATAGCTATATCTCAAAAAAAAATTTCTTAAAAATTCAGATTTTCTTATTCCTTGATATAATATGGATCTCATTACATTTAAATCGCCCAACATGGGGCATTGCCAAACGCAATAATTCATGATTATCGAAATAGCTCTATCTCAAGATCAAATGCACGATTTTTTATTAAATTTCATATTCAGTTAGTCCCTGATATAAATTAGTAGACTTTAGATTTTAGAATTATTAGCTTATTAGGTGGCGCTGCTATGAAGCATTATTCATGATTGTAGCAATAGCTTTATCTCAGGAATTAATGGACGAATTTTTATCAAATTTCAAATTCATTTAGTCTTGATATAATTAGTATTCTTTAGTTTTTGAAGTATATCGTTCAACAGGTAGCGCTTTAAATCCAATTTTTTGCAATTTCTGCGATGATTCCTTTTCGAATACTAATTATTTTAACTAACGGATTTTCATTATATTTCAGATGAAGTCAGAACTTGAAAAAAGCTATTGCATCTTGAATTTTGGCATAAATTACCTAACCGGTGATGCTACAATGTTTCATTTTTCTGGAAGTATTAAAATGTAAGAAATAGAAGAACGTTTTGGGATTGCCACATCCGACTAGTTCTAATATAAAGAGATGCTAACTTGTTTTACATGCATGACACCATAGTGTTAAAATATGCAACTGCCCTTTTAAAGAGATGTTTGTAATGAAAAATGGCAAAATAACAAACGGAATTCTACATTGTATTAATGCATCAGTTCTAATGATAATGAACAATATACTGTATAATTACATGTCTGAGAGCAGTAAGTCAATAAAAATTAAGATACGTATTTTGTTGTTTAATTCATAATTAATTAAAATTAGTAATTTGTTTGTTGAACAGTATTTTTTATGTCATTTTAATAATCATATTGACCACCTTAATTTTAATTAAATTTAATTGAATATGTATATTATGTATACATAATGAAACTTAACTGAATAAATGCATTTTCTATTATGTTTCAGAAAGCATGTGAAAAGCAATCAGGAAAAGAAACAGTCACAAATCTTTACAAAATAAAATATATGTTAAAATACAATTATTTTGGACAATCTGAAACTTGATAAAAGTTATTTCATGTGTATCTGAATGTTGAAAAAAAATCGCATTTATATTACGATCAAATTAATTTCTATGAATACTGCAAGTAATTTACATATGATCTCCCAAGTCATTGTCGAATTGGTTTCAATGCACGGTATACTCACGCATTGGTTTTCAATGATGGAAAGTGGTATAAATGAAGCATTTTTAAAATTCCATTACTCAATTAATTTTAGTGTTATTTAGTGTTAATTAGTGTTATATGAATGGAACTTTTTTTGTCATACTTATTAGTGTAATTGGAAAATTCTACTAAATATAATTTTAAAACCCAGTAACATATAAAAATTTAAACCTCATCGTAATTTATAAAAAAAATATTTTTATTTACCCAAATCGTTAATTTTTTTTATATCATTTAAAACATTTTTGTCATTGAAAGTACATATCTATGACTAACAATTTAGGAATTGGATATTGGCCACCCTCGAGAGTGGATACCCTGTATTAATACATATCTCAAAGAGTAGGTCAATAAAAGTAGGATTAATATTTTCTTGTTTTATTCATTATTAATTAAAAATTAGTAAACAGTTTCCTTAACAACGGTTATGTATATAATCTAAATAATCATGTTGATTACCTTAATTTTAATCAAATTTAAATAAATATGCATGTTATGCACATATAATGGAAATTTTATAATATTTCTATTTATCCGAATAAATGCATTTTTTATATAATGTTTCAGAAATCGTATAAAAAGAAGAAAAGTTTTAATATCTTATATTAATGTGAAAAAATATTATTTCTTATTCAAAGTCAGGTTATGCCTGACTGGAAAAAATAATACCGTTTAATGTAAAGTCTACCCCACTAAAAAACTGTGAAGAAAATCTTAAGAAAATATCTGTAGAAAATTTGTAGGCAACGGGCCCATTTTAAAAAGTATCTGCAGATATTTTTAAGAATATTTTATATAAATCTCCCAATAGTTATGAGGTCAAGCTGCATATGCAAAAATTCTTCAAATTTTTGTAGAATTTCTGAAGATTGTGGAAATTTTTTCATGTAATCTTAAGAATACTTTTAGTGGGATAAATCATTATAATAAGTATTGAGAGTTTGAGCCAAAGTTTTTAAGTTCGACTCAAAGCCTAGACATATCATCGCTCAATTAAAATAAAAAAATACATATTATATCATGAGTTTAAGAATTAGTTTGATTTAGGTAATTAAATAAGGTGTTGCGCACATTTATCAACATATGAACGCGTCATTTTTCATCGATTTTTTAAATTAAAACATGTGAAAAAGTCACATGTCAATTTTGACACTGTGGATACTTACGGTCACTTCCATTCTTCTATTCAAGATCCATACTGAAGGTCAGCTTCTACACATTTGGCGAAGCATTTTTTTCTTTTGCGTATTATCGCGCCGCGAAGTAAAGTGGCAACTGCTTTTACCACTGACCGTTACGTAATCGTTTACACAAACCAATTTACTGCAACACAATCGGAATACATTTGCTACTATTGCAAATATTCACTTTTTGAATGTTTTTTTCTATCTGTCTTTGAAAAATGACCACACCAGAGACTATGAACATACAGAAAGCATCCGAAAGATCTAGAAACAGTCGAATATCTTTCAGAATTACCCATCGAATTAAAAAATTAAAAATATATATTTGAATTTAAAGAAATCTCTTTAGTTCAAGAAAAATTGACACACCGTACTCGACCAATGTGGTAAGCGGGATTCCCATTTTTAAAACTTGTATAAGAACATCGATCTTTTTATTTGCAGATTCCTGTTTTAACGTAAACAATACGAAACTTGAAAAAACATTATCTACGTAAATGACGATGTAATCGAAATAATAGTGGCCGGGTTCATTTGTTAAATATAAAATAATATTTGCCGTTGAAGTTTTAATTAAGAAAATTCTAACTAAACAAATGAATGCTGCTTCTTTCACACATAGGAAGGTACAAAAAACGGCTTACATTGAAATTGTAAATAAATTAATGCTTTGAGAATTACCCTCCAAAATAATTGCTTGGTTGGTATTAGCTTCCTGGAACTTTGGGATGTTTTATTAACATGAGTCCACTTGACTTACAGAATTTGGTGTGTTGTTTAATGCTGATTTTCTTCGATAACATACATATTTTATTCGTACAATGTCCGATGCAAACTTTAAATGCAAGTGTTACGTATTTTTTCTTAGACTTAGAATCTGTACTGCAAAAGGGGCAGGGATATTCTTATACAAGATTTCAAAATTGGAACAATGATCACTTCTTGGGGGGCGGGGTAACTATAAGTGAATAGCTTAATATATATATATGGAACACATATTTTCCCACTTTTAAACCCGGTCGGTATATCTAGAGTAATCCGTCCTTTTCCAGGCTTTTAAGATATCGTGTATATCAGCCTTTTTTAGATATAAAACAAAAACAATGAAAACCTTCACTTCATTGCATCAAATCTTTATTAAATGGATCAGTGGACAACTTTAATATTTTAACTTTCTAATTCATTCAAAATTTACTTAGTTTATTTTGTACCAGTAAATGAAAAACAAATTCGTGTCAGAAGGATATCAAATGATGCAACTTTCTTTATAACACATGTTGATAAGAGTGCTGAGATTGCATTTCACAATGTATCCGTATCAGATATACAGACTGACAGCATATTGTCTATATCTTACGACAAAAAATGGTAGATTGGAAATGTACACAGAATCTCACTCCAATAGATCTATATCTTTAAAAAAAATTATGCACACTCATGGACCTTCAAAACACTTTATTGGCCCACTAGACAAGATCTTTGTTGGATTCCAGAAGAGCATATAGTAATTAATGTTCCTGGCCCAATAAAAACAAAAATTAGTCAGCAATACAATTTTGCGACAGCTGTTGCATTCGCAATTAATAAGAAATTTGACAAACGGAGCCAATAAGTAATGATTTTTATAGCTTGCAGATCATGAATCAGCATAATGGGAGCTTGAAATAATAAAACATTTAGCCTATAAGAGTCTATGGATCCCGTTAGGTACGAGGTTTGCTATTTATATTTCTCGCCTAGTAATGAAAACAAATATTTATGATCAATATTGAATTTGTTGTTTTTCAAAGTATTCTCTATGAAGATCAATACACTTAAACATCCGTTTGAAACAATTTTCGAAGCATTGTTTCCACTCCAATGGAAATAACTCCAAACATGTGTTTAGAACGCAACAACCGCTACTTCGGGTGTCAAAAATTATTATCCACGTAATTTATTTTTGATGTGTGAGAATAAAAAAACCTTATTGTGTGCCAAATCAGGGTTCTATGGCTGATGACTCATCAATTCGATGTTTTGGCCTTTCAGAAATTCTTTTGTTTGAGCCGATGTGTGAGAGCTCAAATTGTCATGATAAAAATTTATTCGTCAGTTATTCTACATTTTTTCAAATTTCTTCGAAGATTTCTGGCAAATAAATGGCCAAGTACTATTTAAAATTGACCGTCCTGCATTGTTCTAATGTCACTGTCGTCATGTAACCGGTAATGTCGAAGAAGCAGGCAACCGTTTGCTTCGATATGTTTCTTATTAAAATCACTTTTGTTGAATTTGCCTCAATTTGGGAGACCCATACAGTCGACTGCTGTTTTGTGTCCTTTTCATATACATTGATACATAATTCTTCACCTGTGTAGATGTTGTACATATTTTTTGATGAACATTGAACGTATTTGTTTAACATTTCCTTGCCCCAGTCGACACAAGCTTTCTTTTCAGCGTTTGTTAGATTATGCGGGCTCGAACGTGAATAAATATTTCTTACTACCAAATGTTCCAGCAATATCTTATTGATGCCTGTCATACTAATGTCAAAAGATTTGTCAATCTCACGGTATGTCACATTATGATCTTGCTTTATCAGTTTAGGCACAACATCGATATTTTCTGGCACCAAAACCAATTTTTGTTGACCTTCATGAAATGCGTCTTTAAACAAACATGGAACACGAATGAATTCGTTATACCAGTTTTTTACAATGCTTTAGGATGATGCTTTATTGCTGCATAAAAAAATAAGTTCATGGAAGTATTCTCATGTTGACAATCCACGTCGAAAATCATGAAAAATGATCGCACGAAAATGGTCACGAGTCAATTTCAATTTTTGCACAAGATGAATTTTTCAATTTAATGCAAATAGCACAAATCAAGCTAAAATGCAAATCGTTTTAGAGAAATTATGTTTAAAAATATCAGATTTTCAATTGAAATCGTCAGCGGTAGCCTAATAATACTCCTTTTTGCCAAGGCAAGAAATATAAATAGCAGCCCTCGTACCCACATTCAGAATTTGAAACATGCAATACCCAACCAGGAACTAGTACTGCCTGGTTATTGGATATAACTTTTTGATAATGCGGTTACAAATCATTTGTAATAGTAGAAAGGAAGTAACTGTGACCAGAAAAAGAGATAATTCACAATCCATTAATTGCTGTAATAAAAAAAGAATAGCGAAAAACATGTTGAAAGACTTCACAATGCATTAATTGCTGTAATAAAAAAGAATGGTGAAAAACATGTTGAAAGACCCTGTCGTAATATATACCGTACTTATATGTATTTCGATTATCTCGAACAACAGATTTTTGAATTTTATTATTTTCCTTCTCTATCTAAGAGGCTTAAGATGAAGTAAGATTTTTCTTATAAATTACAATATATTCTTTCTAGTGGTTCTATTTGAAACCAAATCAGAAGTGTCCCTTTTGAGATATACGATTCTGAAAATGCGGAAAAATCAACGATTTTAAATTTTTTATTAGATTTTGAAAATAAATAATTTAATGAGTATTTAAACAATTAAAAAAGAACTTCAGCAGCTTTATGGCATATTCACAGGTAATTAGTTTGTAAAGCGACAATTGTTTTAAAATTATATTTGCAGCATGTTAAAGTAAGGGTAAAATTCAACCAGATTGGCCCTACGGCCTACTTTGAGTCCTAGTAATGACGATAATTTTGATTTGTGATTTTTAATACTGCAATTCCTTTTTTTAGCACAAAAGCTATACAAGATCACCTATGTACAATAAGTAAAGTTTCATATATCATGAGCAATATGATGTCAAACTTGATGATTTGGACGTTTTATCTACGAAATTTTGATTGGTACAAATGGACATCTGGTGCTCCGACTATACTACGTTTTGCACTAACAGTTTCCAAATGTTCGAAGGGAGTCGAGTAGGAGGCTCTAGGGCAGTTGAGATGGAATGACCCATATATTTATCAAACAAAAATAAGAATACAGACCAATTAACCTTTCCGGCACACTACTCTTTAATGTTGGAATTTAAAGAAAAATTTAGGCAATCTATTTAGGCCTAGAGGAGTAGACAGGTATTGTTTTGTAAAGATTGCACTAACCATTTTATTTATACAGCTGTTGCAGAAGTGGTAACCTCCCATAAGTAAAACATTGATAAGCGCAGTGAGAAGAGCATTGCTGTGAAGCGCGTATTACAGTAAAACATTTTACCCTTTATTTAAAAACAGTAGAGTTTGATCTCTGTGGTGCTGCCAACTAGAACTAATAAAAAAGATTTAAAGTAGCCATTAGAGTAGTTTTTGAAATATTCACGGAGTTTTTGTGTCTCTAAACAGGGGGAACTTTAGGTGTTGCCGACACGGCAACACTGCGCGTTAAGGGGTTAAAGAACAAATTTATATGTATTTTCTGTTTGACGTTTTTAAAAAAAAAATCAATATCGAGATTCAGATTTTTTTCAACTAAAAATATATCAAATGTCCTGATATATTTTCCTTATCATTATGTTTTTTCAATTTTTTTTTTTCATTTTTTTGTACCATTAGTCTTACGCTTAGAGTGCTCAATGTAGCTTTCTAACATAGCGATGGATTAAGCACAATGAATTGTGAATGACAATTAGAAAAAGAATTGTAAAAACATTGATTTTATGATTTAATGTGATCTATTCTGTATGGGAAAAATAATTTTTTTTATTATTTATATTCGTATTACTTAAATGAATTTTGAGGTTAATTAATGTTGTAAAACTTGTGTTTATTAATCATAAAAATGTATTAATCATTTATTAATAAAAAAAAATTATATAATATACTTTTATTAAAATTTAATCCGTGTTTTTAAAATTTTTACTGTGAGAATCAAGCAATTTAATTTGTCGTATATATATATATATATATATATATATATATATATATATATATATATATATATATATATATAAAGAGAGTGAGAGATAGAGAGAGATACAGAGTAAAAACCAATACTAAAATATTTTTTTAACGATTTCCAATCCTTTATTGTTAACTAAGGAATGCTAGCTGAAATATACTATTTGTATAGTCTGTCTCAAAAGTTTAAGCACTCTGCAAATCTCGTTTAAAATAATTGAAGAAGAAAATATTTTATGCTAATTTACAATAAATGCTCAACATTTAATCAAAATAAAATAAAATAAGCCATTTTGGGTAGTTAAAATAAATAAAATATTTATTTTTATTTATTTTTTCTTTTTTTCTTGAAGAAACGCTGTCTCAAAAGTTTAAGCACTTAATGCAAATTTTTTTAGAAACACGGGATTGGTATTATGTAATGACGTTGTATGACATCATATTGCACTTTTATACAAGTATAAAAGGTGGAGGAATTATTTCCTAATGTTTTAAACATGACAAAGGGTGAAAAATTCACAAAATGTGAGATTTTGAAAGATTTTAAATTGAAATCTCAAAATAAAACTGTTTCTGAAATTGCAAAAGCTTCAAATTGATCAAAGCTATGTATCTATCAAGTACTTTCTAGAAATGATAATTTTAAGCGGAAACCAAGATGCAGACGACCACGTATGACGACTGTTCAGATTGATCGGAAAATACGGAGATTGGTATTTAGACAAAATATGTCCCCATACGGCAAATTAAAAATAATTTCAGAGTACAGATGTCCAAAGACACTGTAAATAGGCGTATTAAAGCATGTAATTACATCGTGTAAAAGAAATTGGCTCGCAAACCGTCTCTTAAATTACATCACAAACAGGTAAGAATGAACTGGGCTAAAAAACACATGACCTACGGGGACAAATAGCTTACTGTTTTATTCAGCGATGAGAAAAAGTGGAACTTAGATGGCCCTGATGGTTGGAAGGCGTATTGGCGTGAGTTACGCAAGAACCGAAGGACAGTTTTCAGCAGGCAGCAAGGCCTGTTCCCTCTAATCCGTTATGGTTTAGAGGGAATTTGGGACATCTGCCAGCCCTCTCTAGCTTTTCTAAAAGGAAGAGAAGAGTGAAAAAAGCTTCAAGAGACCCTAAACCACCATTTGCTTCCATTCGGTGATATTTTGGGGGGTCTGAATGAACTTTTCTGCAAGACAATGCCTCAATCCACGTATCCCATTCTACAAAACTTTGGATTTTTCAGAAAAATGATAAAGTACTTGACTAGCCAGCTTTAAGTCCAGACTTAAACCCGATTGAGAATGTCTGGAATACTTTAACTCGCCAAGTTTAGGCAATGGAAAGCAGTATGACTCTATTGAAGAACTCCAAGAGGCTATTGAGAAAGCATGGTATTCTTTGCCACCAGAAACCCCACAAAAACTAATAATTTCAACGAAAGCACGTTTATTTGACCTAATCCGAAAACATGGAAAAAAATTTGTTACTAAAAGTTCTGTAAAAATTATAAATATGGTTGTTTTTGACATTGTGCATGAACTTTTGAGACAGTTTTTTTATAACTTTTTTTTAAATTGTATTTTTTAAAATTATGTAATTTATTTTTTTCTATTTTTGATATCGTTTATTTAAATAATATTGCGAAATATGTAAATAAAATTTTTTTATTAATTCTAATATTTTATAATTCATTAAAAATCGATATTTTATGCTTGTGCTTAAACTTTTGAGACAGACTATATATAATGATAGAACATGCTTACAAGCTCGAAGCAACGTGTGCGTTGGTGCATAAAATTGTGTTGCCTTGGATCTGACATTTAAACTTTAAAAGTTCTAAGAAAACAAACTTTATTCTAAGTTGTGAAATTATCTTCTCAAACTTTTAAGGTATATTTGTCCTATAAAATGAGTAACATTGTTTTCTAGAATGTTAAAGTATATCCATCAATTTTATTGGAAAGTTTTAGTTTAAATTAAGATAATTTTTATCAACCTTTTTGCATGTATTCTTTTCTCTAATTTCTTATTAATGTATACACACTTGACTAACTAGTCGGATGTTTAAATGTGAAAACTTTTTTTTTTTATTTCATCCTTATCAGTATTTCAAAATTCGCTAACACAATAGAAAAAAATCAATAGCAATTTATGCTCATTATGAAGATTCTAATGTTATGAAAAGTTTGCACATTAGTTCTTGAGATATCATTAAAGATTAAATCATTTAAATATAAATCAAGAGAAACGGAAAAATGTAGGTTTAAAGTGCCACATACACGGGGATTTGCTTCAAAATCTAATCAGCAAAAACTTGTGTCAACTTCTCACTTAATCTAAAGTTAAATAAAAATTCGTTCATTAGTTCTTGAAATAGAGCTTTTTTAGAATTTGTGAAAAATGCAGTATAGCAGCACCACCTATTGGGAGATTTACATAAAAACGTAATCAGCACCAATTCGTGTTGTAGATTATTAGAATCAAGAGTTTGATGAAATTCCGCACATCTTGAGATAAAGCTATTGCGGAAATCGCAAAAATGTAGTATATTATTGCCACCTTCTAAGTAATATTCACCAAAAACTAATCATCACCACTTTATATCAAAGTTTAACTGAATCTAAAGTTTTGTGAAATTCTGTATCTTAATTCTTGAGATAGTGCGACTACAAAATCTTTGCCATATACAGACAGATCTCGCAAAGTAACAGAGTGACAGATAGATTTGCCCCACCAGTGGCCGCGAGGTTCGGATCTCCAAACTGATAGACGATAGGTGCTGGGTTCAAACCCAATCCCATCGACCTAACAGTTCGGAGTTTTACGCGTTTTTTTCTTCGTACCTTGCGTAAATACGGGTTAAGTTCCCTTAGAAAGACCCCCACGGAGGACATCCCACCCCTTATTGCCTATATCCCACAGTGTAGATAATTGGCCGACATAAATACAAACAGACAGATAGATCCATACACAGCCATTTTCTAGTAAAACATCAAATATTCTGCAGAATCGTTGAAGACGTAAAATTCCATAGAAAAGCGGAAGTCAAAACTTTTTGCGAAAAATACTCTTTTCTGGCAAAATTACGAGGAAAAAAATTGCGTATAATAAATAATATTTTTCAAATTAAAATCTTATGAATTTTTTTCGTTTTCCAAAATTAGTGCAATTTATTTTGACTTTATATTGTATTCCAGTGTCATACATTAGTTATTTTTTTAAAACAGAACAAACAGATGCAAACTAATTTTTCTTACTCTCACCTATTTTGAAGGTGATAAAATAAAAAAGAGTCCGAGGACGTTTTGATTTTTTTAGTGTAATATATGATCTCTATTTCCTATGCGTCTGTTTGATTTGCATTTGAAGATTGTTCAAATGTGTTTTAAAAGAATCGAAAAAAATAGTTTCGAAGCCTTTTTTTAAAGAAAAATGATAACATACATTGAAAATTTGTGTCAATATTTCATTTTTTTCCACAAAACAAAAACTAACATTTTAATGTTCCTAAGACGCTGTTTAAATTTATCTTAGATTTAAATTAGAAATTAACACATGGCCAAAATTATTAATTTAAATATTACTTTTTAAGTTAAATATCAAAAACGTACATAACATTGACATTTTTGTGGAAAGATTTTGACATGAATGAAGGTTATATGAACTCAAATGATTTATGATTCTTAATCTTTTTATCAATATTAGAATACAATCAATATGATACGAATTGAATATTTCGAGCTGAGCGAAAAATTTCCCAGGCCGGGAATCGAAACCGGATACTTGGTTTACAAGGCCAATGCTTTGCCTGTTAAGCTTAACAGATTAAGCATTGGCCTTGTAAGCCAAGTATCCGGGTTTTGATTCCCGGCCTGGGCAATTTTTCGCTCAGCTGGAAATATTCAATTCGTATGATAACTTTACCAATCAGTTAGATTGTGTTAAAATAATAGTACAATCAATATGATTGAAGGACAATCTTTATAAAACAAAGGTTTCAAAACACATTGGAAGAGATTCAACTGAAGGCGATGATAAACACATAATTTATATATTATTTTATAAAATTTTGAATGAATATTTTGTTATTTTGTAAATGTTTTTATTTGTTAAATAGCACTTTAATAAAGCAAAATATATCCACTGCGCCCTGAATGCTAGTCCTGAGGGATGACACAAAAATAGCATCTATTGCAGACTATTTTTTTAATATTATATATGGTCCTTTAAATTTAGACATCGGCATTTTACGAAACATTTCTTTAAATTGTGTAATCATAGAAAAATAAATCGAAAAATGCATATAAAAATTATTGGTATCAAAATTCAAATACCCGTTCACAGGTTGAAAATAATTTCCTCTTTTGGCAGTAGCTAATTTTGTGTCATATCTCAGGCGACGTTTATTTAAATATCAAGAAAAATCAACGAGTTTTGATATCCTGAAAATATAAGTGTGTATAGAATGTAAATACATTTCTTATATTTTCGTGAATAGGTTTTCCCTTATCCGTATTAATGTTTGACAGCAAATTAAAAAAAGAATGAATATATTTTGGGAAAAAAATTCAAATTCTAATAACATATTATATTTATCGTTGTTTGTGAAAGCATCACAAAAGCACATAAAAAAGAAGAACTCTGCAAATTATGTAC